>JADLZL010002542.1:0-89127 GCA_015844335.1 Chrysopogon serrulatus
GGCTAACACGGTAACCAATTCCATCAACCCTGCCAACCCTGGCAACCCTGAGGATGGCGGCTACAGGACCATCGGGCAGTCCATCGCCAACATCCCCGACGGCAGCACCAAACGGTACATCCTGATCCTCAAGGGTGGCATGCACCGTGTACCGAAAGAAGGTGTTCCTGAGCAAAAGCAAGCCATTTGTCACCATATGATCGGATGACCCCATCAACCCAGCCGTCATCGTCTGGAACGACACTGCTGCGACCCTAGGCAAGGACGGCAAACCCCTTGGCGTGGATGGCAGTAGCACTATGACCGTGGAATCGGATTATTTCATCTCCTACGGTGTCATCTTTAGGAACGATGCGCCCCCCACAACATCATTGGCAGGAGGCGAGGCGCCGGCGTTGCGGGTCCTAGGGACAAAGGCCACCTTTTACAACTGCACCATCGAAGGCGGGCAAGGCGCATTATATGACCAGATGGGGCTTCACTACTTCAAATCATGCAATATCAAGGGCACCATAGACTTCTATCTTTGGCTCTGCCAAGTCCTTTTATGAGGGCTGCACCATTGCTTCTGTGAACAAGAAGATCAAGACCTTGCCGGTGGCGCCGCCGCAGCTTGACCCGCGCAGCAATCCTATCAAGGTTGCCCCAGGGATGGGCGGCTTCTCCTTCAAGACTTGCACCATCACCGGGGAAGGCGAGCAGATCTTCCTAGGAAGGATGGGCTCACCTTCCATCTACTCCTACACCCAGATTGCTAAGGAGGTCGTGCCCTTAATCTATGACAGCAAAGGGACCATCTTCATTCCCAATAATATGTATGTAGTACTACTACATCCTTGTTCCCATCTTTCTTTAAATATAACAATTTATTTATTATCCATCTATATTCTCTTATATATATATATATATATATTTATTTACTATACACACATGCATAATATAATGAATCTTCATTGGTTTCTACATGCAGAACCGGAAATCGCTGTGGCACTTTCAAGTGCTATGGCCCTGGGTTGGAGAAAATATGGAACCTTCAACTTAGCTACGCTGAGGCTACATACTTTTGGGCACGCACTTTATCAACGGAGATTCATGGATTTTGTCCTTACCACCCACTGACGCTGAAGCATTGCTGTCAATTTAAACATATATATTGCGTTTGAGTCTTAATTTTTATCAAGGGTCGTCGTCGTCTACCACTATAATAATGAGGCAAGATCAAGCACATACAAGCGTGCACTTAGATCGATATGCCTGCCTGTCTCGGCACCCCAAGTTAATTAGCTGGCACACATTAGGTTGTATTCTACTATTCTTATTGTCGGTGCTAGAACCGGTGGCCCTGGCCCCGACGAGTGAATTTGTGGTGCGTGTTCCTCCTCCGGATGGTGTACAAGATGGACACAAGGATTTTATACTGGTTCGGGCAAGGAAGGCCCTACGTCCCAAAGGGGGGGGTGAGAGGTACTTGTATTATCTTGCACCTAAGTGCTCGTAGGTAGGGTGTACAAGCGGTGAGAGAGGGAGCCGGTCCCAAGTCTCGTGATGGTTGAATGGCCGGAGTGCGCCTATGTCAACCTGTCTCGTCTACGGGCCTTTTGCCTCCCCCTTTTTATAGCCGCAAGGGAGTGGCCGGGGCTTACAAAGAGTTGGCGTGCGTGGGAAGCTGCTCTTCCCTCCCCGGTCACGGCCTTGGAGTCCGCCGCCATCCCGTGCCAAGGCCCCGACGTGGGCTTTGGCACGGGGCGCCGGCACCGCAGACATGGGCGTGGTTGTGAGGGGTCGCATCCCCCGCCCCTGTCAACGGAAGAAGTGGACGTCCCTCAGAGATCGACGGAGAGGGGGGGACGTATCCGTCCCCCAAAGACATCTTTGTAGCTCTCGACCGCCTTGACTCCGAGGCCCGGAGGGCCTCGGCTCCTCGTTGCCGTACATGATGTGGTTGGGACGGTGGAGAGCCGTCATTATGACAATCGCCGCCCACCCCGGCTCAAAAACCCGGGAGGGACTATTGCTTTGACCGGCGCCCCACTTGGCCCCGACCCCTTACGGAGGATGATGCCGCTGACGCCCCTTGGCCGGGGCGGCCACCGCCTTGGAGCCTCGGTGACTTGACCTGTCAGAAGATTAGGCAACACAAGGTGCCCCACGGTGGGTCGGCATGGCCTCCACTGCGAAGGATAACGCAATCCTCGAGCCCGGTGAAGAGCCGGGATGGGACGGCTCCCCATCCTCCGCCATCCGACAAGCACCGTGGGAAGGCGGGCGGTGGTTATACGCCGAGCCTGAGGCCTGGTTTGACCAGAAGTGCGGCACGACCCGCCCGAGGCCTGCCCGCCCGGGGGGCCGGGTGAGGCGGAGAACAGACTTCCGTCCGAGGCCCCAGCGGTGGGGGCTCGGGCGGGACGGAGAGGGAGACCCGCCCGAGGCCCCGCCGGTGGGGGGCTCGGGCGGACGGAGATGGAAGTCCGCCCCGAGGCCCCGCCTGTGGGGGGCCCGAGGCGGGGGGGGGAATCGGCACTCGCCCGAACCCTCCGGGGGGTGGGCTCGGGGCGGGACGGAGGCTGGGCGTTTGCCGTGGCCCGCATTCGAACAGCGAGAGGCCCTCTTGGGCCACGTTTTGCGTTTGTTGGGCTTTCTTTAGGGGGCCGTTATTTTGGTCCCCGACAGTAGGCCCCCCGAGCCTCTGAAGGAGTGGGTGCACTCGTTCGAGGCTGGAGCTGTCTTGCCTTGGTTGCAAATGTCTCACTCTGCAGGGTGCGCGCGCAAAGCACCCGGGGGGTGTAACCCCGAGGCCTCGGAGGAGAATGGAGGACTCCCAGGGCTTGTAGTTAGTTCGCACGGTGTGGTTTGTGGTTGTCTCGGGAGCCGTGCTTTCAGCCAGGGGGGCGGCGAGCTTTCCCGCCGGGTGTAGCCCCCGAGGCCTCGGAGGAGCGTGTGCTCGTTCGAGGTCTTGTACGTGTCTTTGTGGTGAAACGATTCGTGGCGCCGAGCCCCCGGGCCCGTCGGTTTGTCCGGGGGTTCGGAAGAGTGTTAGGACGTCTTCTCGAACCGGCTCGCGCGTTGGGGAAAGTCCCCTAGCCCTCGCAGCGTCGAGGGGGAGCCGGTTGGTGCTTGGTCGTTAGTTTTTACGCACCTCAGCGTCCCTTCCGCAGGGAGGAGGGTGGACCTCATCGTGTTATCGTCGACGAGTGTCGAACACGACTGGATCCGGTGAGCTATTAACGGGTGGATCCGAGTGAACCGCCTGTGCCCCATTCGCTAGGGGTTGGCTGGGCCCGAGGCCTTGGTTCATAAGAGCCGCACGGTATGCGAGGCGGGGCTCGGTCCCGTCCCGCCCGGTCCCGAGGGCTTGATGCACTCCCACGCGGGATCCCCCTACTCGGGCGCCATGCCGGCCTCGGATCTTTGCTATTTAGGACGGCCCCCGCTTGCTGCTGGGGCTAGGTGGTATGAGGCCGTCCGAGCTGCCCCTCGACTCTGTTGCCCCGAGGCGGCGGCCGAACCCCGAGATGGGCCGGCCTCCGTTCCTCTGGGCCGTAAATGGGCCGTCGCCCGGGCTCCTTCATGGAGAAGGAAAACCGCCGTTTCGCCTCGTCGTGGGCGCGCTTTCCCGGGCGGCAGGCGCGGGATGTGGAGCGCGCCGCAGGGGGAGGTGGCGGTCCCCACTTCCCCGTTGTGGCTGTTGCCGCGCGTGTGGTCGTGGGCCCCACGGTGGATGTGATGCGCGGGCGCTGCGGTTTCCACTGTGGCCACGCGCGGTGGCGGGGCCCGGGTCTTGCGCCCCGGATCTTTTGTGCGGGGGCGGGTCGCAACGCGCGTGTGGTGCGCCGGACCCGTGTGGGCTGTGGCCGTTGGTGTGTGCCGTCCTTAGGTCGCTTGGTGTGTATGTCGATTACGGTGTATCGTGGATTGATACGCGAGTTAATGCAAAGGGAAACGCGCCGGGTATAAAGCCTGTGCGGCGGCGGCCACGTCGGCCTTCCTCTCGCCTTCCTCGCCTCTGCTTCCACCTCATTCTCTCCGCCATTGCCGCCTGTTCGAGCGCCGAGGGGGAGAAAAAGGGAGCGGGGAGAGAGAAAACTTGCCTGCACCCGCCCCGCCCGTCGTTGCCATGGCGTCGAGGCCCGAGATCATCGGCGTGGAGGAGTGGGAGACGAGCTCCGTGACGCCGCCGGAGCCGGGTGACGCTGGTGGGGAAGGGGCTTCTCCGCCCTCGCGCCCGACGAGACCACGCCGGAGTGGATTGTCCCGCCGGCCGACCACCTGTCCCCGCGCCCGCCTCAGGGATACGTCGTGAGCTTCACGGCGTTCCATGAGAACGGGTTCGGGATGCCGGTGGGTCGGTTCCTGAGGGCCATCCTTGAGTACTATGGCCCTGGAGCTGCAGAACCTCAATCCCAACTCCATCACGCATCCGGCGGTGTTCGTCGCCCTATGTGAGGGCTTCCTCGGGGTCGAGGCCCATTGGGACCTCGGCTCCATTCTGCACCTGCGCCAAGCACACGGCAAGCGAAAAGCGTGACTTCAATCGGACAGCCCGCACGGTTTGGAGATCCGGAAGCGTGCGGTCGGTTTGACTGAAAAAAACCGACAAGGGACAAAGAAACTGTTAAATACAAAATCGGAACGTGTCGGATGAGACCGCACAGTTCGTATATACGGCCCCCCGAAGCCACTTACGACGACATACGGCTATAGAAGGCATGCGCCAATCATGCATACGATTCATTCGGCTAATATGAAGGTGAAACACGTAGTGTATTGATTACCGAACATGCATGCATAAGAAGACATGTTTGAACAAGTGAAAGTTAACCATGAATTGAAGCATAACCAAGCTCGGCAATACAGCCGACTCGGGGTCCATGAAGAAGGAACATACAAGTTATCACGAATAAACTAATCAAAGACCTGCATACGCCGCACGATACCCGATCCTATCAAAGTCTAAGCGTTTCTAACATGCAAGAACCCAGAAGCATGTAACAATCTAGATTGATCCAATTCGGCTACGTAAGCATACGATCTATTTATCATGATAATATAAGAGTAAAGAACATTAGAGAGCAAATAGATCTATAAAATAAGAAGCCGAAACCGATCAAATCTAGATTGGGCAAAAGAGTGTTACAAATAAATAAAATATTAAAGTCATGCAACACGTGATAACTTAATGAATCTACTAGATCTTGCCAAATCTATTAGAGCCGATAACTAATCCTTGAACCAGATCCTAGCCTGCCGCACGACTCACGATCTAACCAAGAATCGATAACTATCTTGCCTCGCTAAGCTATCAAGCGGGCGCTTTGCCGCCACGGCCATCTAGTCGAGATAGACGAAGCATAAGCAAAGACTTCTTGATCATCAAGTAGGCGCTGCCGCACGGCCATCCCATCGAGGCGAACAAGACTACTTGCACCAAGATCTAAATCCACCGCATGATACTAGACATGATAGCAAGGTTGCCGGAACTTACGGAGGTCGACGGATCGATTGGCTCCTCTCGAAGAACTCGACGACACCGACAAAAGGGACTCGAAACGTGGCACGGGGCGGTTGTATTGATTTGATTGTGTATATCCTTTACAATGGTCGAGGGTCTATATTTATACCCTGGACATAACATGAATCCTAAGAGATTACGATTTACACAATATATTAAAGGTAACTCAAAAGTATGGCGATTCTCTTGCTATGGTCTTCTTCGGAATCCTTGATTATCACGTTCTTCTCCTTCTATTCGGCTTCACGCTTGCCACCTTTTGCTTCCCGAATAAAGCCACCGCCTTCAAAGATAGCCGACCGCATGAATGCTTGCCGAATCGCTTAGAGTTAGCCGACCGCGTGGGTGCTTACCGAATGCCGCCCGAGCTAGCCGAATGGATACCGCGCCGAATGCTCTTGAACACTTGCGAAGTCCGCCCGCATCGGCCCACTGTCATCTTCTCGGCCTTTACGAAAATCTAGTGTTAACACATGCCCCCTCAATTTCGGGATAAAAGTGATTTTATTCCGAAATTGACCACAAACTCGTTCCTCATTCAGGTCAATACTTTTGTTCATACTCGCAGCCGCCGCCCGAAACCCGAGTCCTTTGATTCTAGATTCAAATCCACTCCAAGCTTTCAATGGCGACCCGGGATGGAGTTCCGGAGGTAATTCTTGTTTTTCTCATGTATTCGGCAACTTTCAAATCGACCCGTCGTTTTCCTTCGACTCATTTTCCCCCCTGTTGTCTTGTTCTCCGAAGGAATACAAGGGGCGAGATTTTGATTCCCTATGCAAAGAAAAATCGATTCTTATTTTTACGGGTCCAATGGGAGACCCCGACCCGATTGAGTTCATAGAGAAGGAGACCATGAGGATTCCTTTCAAATCGGGGGGTGACGCGCCCGAATCGGTGGCCAAACACCTTCAAAACTTGGCCTTTTCCTCCAATTACCGGATGGCGAAAGTGGTATCGGAGGATCTTTGGACAAGAGCAAAGCGATCCTTTGGGATTCTCAAGACCTCCAAAGCATTGCTTGGAACTATCACCGTCGAGAGACACTCGGAATGACTCCCTCCCCGATAGCAGCGGCTCACTTTTTGGTCCGATGCCATTAACGCCTTTATCTTTGGCCATGGTCCAATGTCATTTACTCGGGCCGATATCTTCATGATGACCGGCCTCAATGTGACGGAGCCAGTGTACCCCTCCAAATATAAGAATAGCGGTAACCGTAAGGCGGTCAAATCGGGAAGTGGATGGACAAAATACATCCAAACTTACATGTCATCGGGCGCCGTGGGTGACAAAGAATATAAGGCTTTCATGAACATGTGGGCGTGCGTGATTCATCTTACGTGGTAAATCTAATGAGCCAACTCGAATCATATGGTGATGGTCAAGACCTGGCCGCAGAGGCATTTTAGTCCCCTTGGGCAAATATCTTCTAGGGGTTGTCTATCATATGATGCGTCGGATCACCGTCGGAATCTTGTGACCATGGAGAAATCCCACGTGTAAATGGTCCTTGGTGGTTCGTCCAAATGTGGTTGCGGTTGTATATGCACCGAGATAGTTTCGTGGACCTTTATGACTTAGGCTTCCCTTCGGTTAATAGTCTTTGAAGATGATTCGGCAAGAGAGAAAGCTTGTCGGACATACGGGAAGCAAGCATCTACCATTGTCATTAACATGGATATAGGCCATCTGTTCAATTTGTTCTTCAAAGGCTTTGACAATGTGATTTGGCCCCTATAGAGAGAATGAAAATCGACTTTGCCTTGCAAGTTTAGCTATGAGACTGGCCGCTTTCGGATAAAGTGTCCACAGAGATATCTTTAATTCTTTCATCAAGCCCGTGTGTTCCGTGAGAATTTCATCATGGGAGGATTGTGCCCTACTTACGAATTCTACAATCCAAACATGGTGTCTAGGCAATTAGGGTGTGGACGGTTGCCCCCAAGGCTATACCTCTCAAAAACTATAAGGCCCGGGGAGAAAATAGGAGATGAAACGAAGCCAAGAAAATTTTTGAACTTGGATGGGGCTGCCGTCATTTACGCCTTCTCCTCTAGGATTAATAGATCCGGCCCATCCTACATTTTGCTTCCCCGGTGGCATGAGTGGCGTGCCCATATCTTCAATATACCCGGTGCACCCTCTATGCCGGGATCTACAAGCTCAATTTGCCTCGATAGTGAGGTAATTTCCTTGTACTCATTTTCTCATTATTAGATTCATCCCCGATTTTAACACTTTGTCATTCACAGGATATTGAGCCTACTCCTCCTTCTCGGCAGTTCAAGGTATTACCAAAAAGTTGGGCCTATTCCTGCTTTGGGATATAATGCCCCTACTTTGGCAGCTTTCATGAAAACCCCCCAGTTTTGGGTTCGGTACCTTTAAAAGGTGAAGTAAAGAGGAAGGCCTTTGCCGAATCAAGCAAGGATGTTCTTTGTGCCCGGAAGAACAAGATCCAAAAATCCAAACTGTCTCCCAAGGTATATTCTTACCGGTCTCATTTGGGCGATAATTTTGTACTCACTTCCCTGCCTGCGACCCACAAAGGTTAAGCTTTCAAGATCGGCCAATGCTTTAACAACCATTGAGATCCCCCCCTCGGGCCTCTGGCTGAGACGCAGAAATTCAAGAAACCACTGGCCATACCGGTATTATTATCCCAGTTGATCGTTTCCCTTCTTTGTACTAGATGCACTGATTAGTTCTCATATTCTGCTATTCTTAAAAACAGATCAATTCTTGGTCAGGACAGCAGAAGAATCCTCCCCTCGTGCCTCTGTTTGTGGTGCGAGAACTTCATGGAGCTATTAACCATATTGGTAATAATTTTCTTCACATATCCCTTACCCATTGTCCTCTGCATTCCATTACTCACTTTCAGACAATATTTTGGATGAGATAGCAGAAGAATCTTCCCCTCACCAGGCCTCTAGCTCATCATCCCTGGGCATCCAGCTAAGCCCTCAATCAAGCCAGGACAGGAATCATCCTGAAGAAGACTCTATTCAAAGGTAATACTTCATTTTATTGATTCTCAAATAATTTTGATCAATCGGCTAATGGTTCTTCCTTCTTAAAGGATGATGCTAAGCCGATTGTCGCCTACTCTTTCACCATTGAAGAGTACATTAATGAGGGTGGTGAAGAAGCTACATCTCAACAGAGATTATCGCCAGAGAACCAAGCTCGGTTAAAGGAGATATCCCTCCCCTTGGCCAAAGATATAAATGCTCGCGTTCAAGATGCGGATCGGATAAGAGAACTTGTTGAGCTTATTGACCAAGATATCCCTCCAACTCTCAAGGTCTCTCTAGAATCGCAACTCATCTTGATGATCACCTTGGCAAGGTTAGGAGAGCAAATAGGAACATAGCCTCTAGAGCCGCTCTGCAGAATGATAATCGACCAAAAAGCATCAAGTTAAAGAACCGCATTCCCTGATTCAGGCCGCTAAGCGGTCTTTGGTAACTCTGGAACCCGAATCGGTAGCCATGGAGGAGGAAAAGACCAAGTTGGAAGCTCAATTGGCTCAATTGAATGTGAGAATCCAATCTCACAAAGATAAAATTGCCACCTTGCCGAACTCTATAGATGCAGCCAAAACAAAGATATCATCTGTCATCAAGGAGCATCGGCCAGATCAAAACCAGGCTTACGAGAATCCCAAGTTCTCGAAGAAGATGACAAGAAGGTGCTAGAAGAAGTCGGCCAAATTAGGGATGATATCATAGACGCAATCAAACTGTTCTTAAATGAGTAAAACATTCGGCTTGTAATATACTGTGATTTTTTAAACAATTGTATTCTTTGTTAAGTTTTTGGTTTTTTTTCATTCTTGTCGACCTGATGACATAGCCGAATATTCTTAAGCTTCCCGAATAGACAGACGGCCATCATTGCGGATTTCCCGATCGGAGGATTAGCCGATTCTTCGAACCGTCGCTTTCGATTTAGCCGATTTGGCCCGGTCCGTAACGGCCCAAAAGAGAAGTAAACCCTACTTTGTCGTTTGGTATACTCCGAGTCGTGCGCCATGAACTCCATTTTGGCCTATAAATAAAGCCCTCTTCCGGCTTCCACCACCATCGCCGGTTAGCATTCATCATCATCTTCTCACCTTCTCGCCGAAACTTTTTAGGAAGAAAACCCCACCTCCAAATCACCAATGTCGGCCCGGTGACCATGGGAAGCGTCTGGCGAGGGAGAGGCCGGAGGGAGTAGGCCGCGACGTCGGCAACGCCATGGGTAAGATTAATCTGCCATCTTCGTGTGTTCTTGCTCCTTTGTTCATCTCTCCTAACCTCGGTTTTCTTCATTTCTTCGGGGCGAGGGTCATCACGGGGGCAATACTCACCTTCTCCCCCAATGGTGGTGACTCAACCGGGAACCTCCAATCAACCGGGTGTGCGTCTCCGGCTCCTCGAGTTCGTCGAGCTCTTCCGAGTCCGACAACTCATACAACGCCAACCCTTGGGGTCCTAAGAGAACCGGAGGGCGAGGACCCTTTGTACATTCATGAGGAGGCGCTTCGGTTCCGCAAGGAAAGGGATGAAGCCGGACCGAGCTGGGCGACGCGTCTCCAAGCAGTTCGGCATCGTGCAAGCCGAATGGGAGGATCGGCAAAAACAGTTCTGCGGACGCCATCACCGGGTTCGGCATTCTCACATAGATTTCTTTTTTTTCTCAATCCTCTTATTTGTCTTGATTAACTTTTCATCTTTCAGCACTCTCTGCGGAGAACGAGCGGTTGAAGGCAGCAGCAACCCGGGCGGCTGACAAGGTGAACGCCCAGGGAGAAACTCCTGAGGCACGCCTGGATGCCATGGATGGCCGTGTTGATCAGGCCGTCATCCAAGGTGTCCACCTTGGCGTGTCCCTCGGCCTGGCAGCGATGTCCTCTCGCACCAATGAGGACTATTCTGTTCAGGCCGTTGGATTTGCAGAAGGTCATCCTCACGAGGTGGAGGACATCGAGGAGCAGCTGGAGCTCTACGGGGACCATGCTACTTTGCCCTTGCCGAATCCACCAATCCCCAATCTGTTCTTAATAAGTTGTTCGGGGAGTAGTTTGTAACTAGGGATTGATCTCGTGAATAATGAAATCATCTTCCGAGAATGTGTCTTGTTTATGTTCTTGTGTTGATTGCTAAATGAATGCCTTGGTGTCCTCTTTGATTCGAAGCAGTTTCTTGAGTGATTTTCCCGAATGCAGTGACGTCACTTTAGTCGATTAGATCTTAGTCTTACGCCACAAACGATTTGACGAGTCACTGAGCAGTATCATTCAGGATTTCATCTTTCTCTTTTCCCGATAAACCAACCAGTCAGAATGTTGAGGTCAACACAAGATCATTCGGCTATATTTTGAACTGAAGGCGACACAAATCATATCGGCTATTTACCAACTTCATATTTTTTCACTAAAGGCGATGTTATCTCATCGGCTGTTTGATTCAAATTCTCTTTACGAACCAACTTCGATACTGGGGTAATATTTTTTAAGATATCGTCCGTTGATAGCTCTGGTAAATTCTTCCCCAAACAAAGTCTTCAAAATATATGCATTGCCAGGCACGCATCTTTCTACCCGAAAGGGCCCTTCCCAATTTGGAGACCACTTGCCGAATGCCCTGTCTTTCGATCCAATCGGCAGTATAGTTTTCCAAACCAGGTCACCTTCCAAGAATTGCTTTTCTCTAACTTTCTTGTTATAATATCGGGCAACACGTATTTTATTCTTCTCAATATTTTCCAATGCCTTGAGACGAATAAAATGTAAATCTTCCAATTCGTCTATCATCAAATTTGTATAATCTTCTTTTTCCAAATCTTTTTGCAACATAACTCTTCTTGAACCCGACCGCAATTCCCATGGTAAGACAGCATGATGCCCGTAAACCAATTCATAAGGAGATGTTCGAGTTGACCCATGACAAGCCATCCGATAAGCCCACAATGCTTCATTGAGAACCAAATGCCATCTCTTCGGTTTCTCATCAATCTTCTTTTGAATGATCTTGATCATAATCTTATTGGATGCTTCTGCTTGCCCATTGGCTTGTGCATAATAAGGAGAAGAATTATACAGCTTGATCCCCATGTCTTCGGCAAAGTCGCAAAATTCGAAGAAGTAAAACGGGTTCCTTGATCGGTTGTTATAGTTTGGGGAATTCCAAACCTATAAATTATATGCTCTTTAACAAAACTGATCATATTTTCTCGATGTAACTTTCTTCAAAGGGATGGCTTCAACCCATTTAGTAAAATAATCTGTGGCCGGGGAGCACAAACTTATGCCCTTTGCTCGAAGGAGGATGTATCGACCAATTAAATCTATGCCCCATCCTCTAAATGGCCAAGGTTTGATTATTGGGTTCATAACAGATCTTTGGAGCCTTTTGAATATTGCCAAATTTTTGACAATCATGACATCCTTTATAATAGTCAAAGCAATCTTCCAAAGCATAGTTGGCCAAAAAATAACCAGTTCTCGAATTATCCATTTCATTCGGTAAGCGATTGATGTGCACCACATAATCCTTCATGCACTTCATACATCACCTTTACGGCCTCTTCTTGACTTAGACACTTGAGCAATACTCCATCTATAGATTTGTAATACAAGTGATCATTGAGAAGGACGAACTTAAGGGCTTTGTACCGAGCTTTCGGGTAACTTTTCTGCGATGGATCCTTCAGATATTTGATGATTTCATGCCTCCAATCGCCAACCACCTGTTCAGCATCTGGAACATTCTCTCCTATAGTGAAGACTTCTTGATTTTCACGATATCCAGAAGCAGTTTGGGCCAACCTATTTGCTTCTTCATTATGCCCCCTAGGGATATGATGTAAGGTTGCTACCCGAAAGCTTTTTAAAAGTTCCCGGCATTCCTCATAGTATTCTCTTAGCGCGTCATTCTTACACTCATATTGGCCAATCAACTGGTTGATCACCAGCTCGTAGTCTCCAAAGATTTCAACAGCGGACGGCTTTTATCTCTACAAGAAGCCGAAGCCCTCTAAGCAATGCTTCATACTCGCTTGATTGTTAGTCACATGAAATTCAATAGGAATAGCATACTCAAAAGTTATTCCCCGTGGAGAAACTAATAGAATGCCAGCGCCCCCACCTTTGCTGCAGGATGAACCATCGAAAAATAGAGTCCAAGGTACAATGCTTACTATACTTTGTTGCTAAGGTCATGATGTTGCGTAATAAAATCAGCAATAATTTGACCCTTCACTGCTTTTGCCGATTCGTATTTTAAATCAAATTCCGACAAAGCCAAAATCCATTTGCCAATTCTTCCATTTAAAATTGGCATTGACAACATATGCTTGATCACATCATGACTTGAAATAATCACGCATTCGGCTTTTAATAAATAATGCCGAAGCTTAGTACATGAGTAATACACACACAAGCACAATTTTTCCATAGCCGAATATCTTGTCTCTGGGTCTAACAGACTTTCGGCTAAGATAAGCTATGACTCGCTCCTTCCCTTCATACTCTTGCATGAGGGCCGATCCTATCGTTAGGGTATCGGCCGCCACGCATAACAACTTGAAAGGCTTGTTAAGTTGTGGAGGTACCAAAACTGGTGGTGCCTTCATGTATTCTTTAATTTCATCAAAAGCCTTTTGTTGCACGTCACCCCATACAAATTCTTGATTCCTCTTGAGCTTTAATAATGGAGAAAAAAGGGCAAGATTCTTTTCGATAAAATTGAAATGAACCTTCTTACGAAATTGATCTTGCCGAAAGGTGGACTGTAATTCTGTGAGATTAGTTGGGGAACAACTTTGTCTATTGCTTCCATGCTCTTCTTTCCAACTTCAATTCCTCCTTTATGAATAAGGAATCCCAAGAACTCACCGGTGATACTCGAAAGCACATTTGTTTGGATTCATCTTCAAACCATGTTTTCTAGTGCATTCCAAAGTTCTTCTTAGATCAGCTAAATGTTTCTCATAGTCTTTAGATTTGACTACTACATCATCAATGTAGATCTCCACAATTTTGCCGATCAACTCATGAAATATGTAATTCATGGCTCTTTGATAAGTTGCACCGGCATTCTTCAATCCAAAAGTCATTACAATCCATTCAAATAAACCAATGTGGGCGGGGCATCTAAAAGCCGTTTTTGAAATATCTTCTATTGTCATAAAGATCTGATTATAGCCAGCATTACCATCCATAAAACTAATGACTTCATACCCGGCTGCTGCGTCTACTAACAAATCGGCAACCGGCATCGGATACCCATCCATTGGAGTGGCCTTGTTAAGATCTCTGAAGTCTATACAAACTCTCATCTTCCCATTCTTCTTGTAAACAGGAACTATATTCGAAATCCAATCTGCGTATCTGCACGGCCGAATGAAGTTTGCTTCTAATAGTCTTTCAATCTCCTTCTTCACATCGACCAGTACCTCTTCTTTATAGATCTTCCTCGGAGGTTGTTTATAGGGTCGATACCCCGACTTAATAGGTAATCGATGCTCAACAATAGAACGATCTAGTCCAGGCATCTCTGTATAATCCCAAGCAAAGCAATCTTTAAACTCCTTCAGAAGATTTACTAATTGCTTTCTACATTCCGGACTCAAATTTGCACTAATGTACATCGGCCTTGATTTGGACTCATCGCCAACATTTATCTCTTCTAATTTGTCTGCCGACATAAAACCGTGTCCCAACTTTCCTTTGTTGCCATCGATTGGGTTACCCATCAAAAATTCTTTGTTCGAGCCGATTTGCTTGGATCATTTGTTGATCCTTGTTGAATACATTAACAGGACCTTCTTTCCATACTTTGCCAGAAAAACAATCAACACCATCATATTCCCAATAAGCTGGCTCCGAAGCAGCCACACTTACCGAATCATCGGCATGTATGATCTCCACGTCATCCCCTATCCATTGAATAAGGATTTGGTGCATAGTTGAAGGAATACAGCAATTAGCATGAATCCAGTCTCTCCCAAGAAGCAAACTGTATGCCCCTTGCCGTCAATGACGAAGAACGTAGTGATCAGGGTTTTAGACCCAATCATCAATTCAACATGCACAGCTCCTCGAGTATCAGAAGGATTGCCAGCAAAGTCTCTAAGGATCATGTCGGTTTTAAGCAAATCTTCATCCGTCATCCCGAGCTTTCTAAACGTGGAATATGGCATTATATTGATAGCAGCTCCTCCATCAACAAACATCTTGGTCGAGGCTTCCCATTGACGTATCCTTTCACGTAAAAGCGGTTTCAAGTGACGATGTTTGGCCGGCTTGTCAAAAGTTGCTTGTCGTGTTAGTATAAGCTGAGCCATTAGATCCTGAAACTCACTTTCATCAAAATCAGAGTAAATCTCCTCTTGTACTTCTTGATTGTCAGGGGCTATGAATTCTGATGGGAGGAAGAAAGCCATGCATGCATCACCCGAAGGACCCTTCTCATCGGATTTCTTCTTTGGGCGCCATTCCTTCTTTTCTTCTGCAGCAGCCTGTTCCAGCTCTTTGTTTCTTAATCGCTGCACTCTCCTCTTTCGACTTTTCCTCAACCCCGGTGGGCACCATTGCCCTTTTCGCCATCTATATCCATGAGTATTTCCTTCCTCATCGTACTCTTGGGATGAACCCAATGCTGATCCGCGAATCTCTTCTTCGATGATCAAAGTTATTTAATTTTATACGCCGATCGTCCTCGGGAAATTGAACTCCAAGTCTTTCATGGGACTGGTCGGCGGTTGACTCGAGGCGCTCTGTAACCATAATCTCGATCACTTTGCATTACGGGCAATTGTTTCTAGCAGGCAGCTTCAAGCCTTCATTCCAACAATGCTTAAAGAATGAACAACCCCAATGAGACTGTTCTAGTTCCCTCATACGTTCTTCTTGTTCTCGGTGGTGCATCTCTTCTTCATATCTCCACCGTTCTTCTAAGAACTTTTGTTCTTCATAATATTCTTGCTCTTGCTGCCTCCGCCATTTATTCAGCAAGATTCGTGATGTCACCCTTGGTCTGGACGTTTCACCTTTCTCGGTTCGGCTATTTTTGAACCGAACTTTCTCTTTCATTTCTTCAGCAGTAATCTGTCGGTTGGGGTCTCTGATTGCCACTTTTCTTAGCTCTTTCTCGATGTCAACACTTTCATCTTTCCCTTGCTTTTAGGGTCATCTGCAGAGACCATTCCAACAGAGAAAGAAATCATGTTCTGAGGGAAAGGTTTGCCATCAATCTTCATCTTGCCATCAAATTTCAGATGCCCCTCTTGAATTGCCTTACGAATCCGAACTCGAACACTCGGCAATCATTGATGGAGTGAGAATTAGTATTATGATAACCACAATATCTCTTGTCTTTCACCCCTTCAGGGCGTAGCATGGGATGCCCTTCTGGCAGCTTGATGCGTCCTTCCCTCACCAACAGATCAAAAAGCTTATCTGATTTGGAGACATCAAAATCGTAAGTCCCCTTTTGTTGTTTCAGCCACCGCTGACTTACTTGGGTAGGCTCTTTATCCCAAGTCAACTCGGCTGCAGCTATTTCATCTTCATCCTCGTACTCAGTTGCTTCTTCCAGAAACTCGATACATCTCACTAGCAACATTACCCTTCCGATAGCGGTTATCCCTTCGAAACCCCGAGCCTGATTACTCATGACAGCTAATCTCCGAGCGAGTTGACCGAGATCATCAAATTCCATGCCGAACAGCTTCTCCCACGACATTCGGCGGCATCCCCGCTATTGCTATTCCGGGCAACTGATCGTCTGGTAAATTCAGCGAGAAGCAAAGACTCTTGGTTTCTCTGAATCTACGAAGATATTCTTGTGGTGTCTCATTAACTTTCTGTCTTAAACTGGTAAGGTCTACCAGCTTCTTTTCAGTAGTTCCGGTGAAGAAATAAGCATGAAACTTCTGTTCAAGTTCTGCCCAAGTACCAATAGAATCAGCTGGCAGAGAAGTAAACCAGGTGAAAGCTGGGCCTGTGAGAGACAATGGAAAATACCGAATCCTCCAAGCTTCGTGCGTGGATGCCTCCCCAAGCTGTATCGGATATCGGCTAATATGCTCGTGGTACTTGTATCATCTTGACCAGAAAAAAATTTGGTTAAGTCTGTTGGTGGCTTCACCCTTCTTTGGTAGTGCAACCCTGTTATACCATTCAGGGGTACGCAGACTTGTATGAATAGGATTGATTCTTTGGCTTTAGGCCGAACCGATGTTGCATCATATCAGCCATCCCCTGCATGATTATGTCAATGTCTGTCTTCGGAGTTCCACGTGCTTGTCCTCCAGATGGTATTCCTGCTGCACTTCTATATCCTGGATTCGGTAGAGCATCTAGAGCAGTATAGTCAGTGAACTCATGGTATCCATCCCCATACATGTTCCTTTGTAACCTGTTTGATGCTGGAGATATCTTGTATGCAGATTGCGGTACTCTTTCAGTAGTGCCAAACGTCACTTGGCCATAAGTAGGAGGTGGTTGCTTTTCATGAGTCTCTACTTCATCTTTGTTGATCCCAGATGTTCCTGCATCTTCAGGTTGCTTCTCTTGATATTTTGGAATATTGAAAAGCACTGGTCCACGAATTGGTCCCACACCATCTTCAAAATACTTATCAGCCTGTTGGCCGAAAGTATTAGCCATGATTACTCGGAAAGTATTTAGAAAGGCCGTGTTGTGGTTTCTAATGGTATACGCCAAGGCTTTATGGACCAAATCGATACCTTTTGAGCTTCTTCCTCTTGAGCAATCAGTTTGATGTGCAAGAAGAACTCTTGGCAATGACCGCTTACGAAAAACCTTGTTGCTCTTGTTCTTGGAGAAAGACATTAAGCATTTATGCTTGTATTGCTCGCATGCTTGCTCCATTGTTGCTCTCAATTGGTGCGGCAATTCATCCGGCGTCACGCCCGTAACATGATTGTTATTGACGTCCGACATCTTGAATCAAGAGAGGTCCCACCGGGCGTGCCAAAAAGTGTGTTGGCACAAAATCTGCACCCTGCGCCAAGCACACAGCAAGCCGAAAAGCGTGACTTCAATCGGACAGCCGCACGGTTTGGAGATCCGAAGCGTGCGGTCGGTTTGACCTGAAAAACCGACAAGGGACAAAGAAACCGTTAAATACAAAATCGGGCGTGTCGGATGAGACCGCACAGTTTCGTATATACGCCCCCGAAGCCACTTACGACGACATACAGCTATAGAAGCTGTCGCCAATCATGCATACGATTCATTCGGCTAATATGAAGGTGAAACACGTAGTGTATTGATTACCGAACATGCATGCATAAGAAGACATGTTTGAACAAGTGAAAGTTAACCATGAATTGAAGCATAACCAAGCTCGGCAATACAGCCGACTCGGGGTCCATGAAGAAGGAACATACAAGTTATCACGAATAAACTAATCAAAGACACGCATCCGCCGCCACGATACCCGATCCTATCAAAGTCTAAGCGTTTCTAACATGCAAGAACCAGAAGCATGTAACAATCTAGATTGATCCAATTCGGCTACGTAAGCATACGATCTATTTATCATGATAATATAAGAGTAAAGAACATTAGAGAGCAAATAGATCTATAAAATAAGAAGCCGAAACCGATCAAATCTAGATTGGGCAAAAAGAGTGTTACAAATAAATAAAATATTAAAGTCATGCAACACGTGATAACTTAATGAATCTACTAGATCTTGCCAAATCTATTAGAGCCGATAACTAATCCTTGAACCAGATCCTAGCCACGCCGCACGACTCACGATCTAACCAAGAATCGATAACTATCTTGCCTCGCTAAGCTATCAAGCGGACGCCTGCCGCACGGCCATCTAGTCGAGATAGACGAAGCATAAGCAAAGACTTCTTGATCATCAAGTAGACGCCTGCCGCACGGCCATCCCATCGAGACGAACAAGACTACTTGCACCAAGATCTAAATCCACCGCATGATACTAGACATGATAGCAAGGTTGCCGGAACTTACGGAGGTCGACGGATCGATTGGCTCCTCTCGAAGAACTCGACGACACGACAAAAGGGACTCGAAAACGTGGCACGGGGCGGTTTTATTGATTTGATTGTGTATATCCTTTACAATGGTCGAGGGTCTATATTTATACCCTGGACATAACATGAATCCTAAGAGATTACGATTTACACAATATATTAAAGGTAACTCAAAAGTATGGCGATTCTCTTGCTATGGTCTTCTTCGGAATCCTTGATTATCACGTTCTTCTCCTTCTATTCGGCTTCGCTTGCCACCTTTTGCTCCCGAATGAAGCCACCGCCTTCAAAGATAGCCGACCGCATGAATGCTTGCCGAATCGCTTAGAGTTAGCCGACCGCGTGGGTGCTTACCGAACTGCCCGAGCTAGCCGAATGGATACCGCGAATGCTCTTGAACACTTATGAAGTCCGCCACGTCTTGGCCCACCTGTCATCTTCTCGGCCTTTACGAAAATCTAGTGTTAACATCGGACCAAGAAGGCGGCGACGGTGACGGACGTCTCCTACCTTTACAAGGTTGCGATGCGCCCCACCGTAACGCCATCTCCGTGGTGAGTCACTGCGTCGCGGCGCGGTTGGTTGTTGTTTGCCTCCTCCCCTTTATCCTCATCTTGCTCTTTTTCGCCGCAGGGATTGGCCGGGGAAGCCGAAAGCGCCCAAGCCCCCATCTCCGCGGAGAAAGAGAAGAACAAGGCCCTCGTGGAGAAGCGGAGGGAGAAGAAGAAGAAGAAGTCGGACAGGAATGTCCGCAAGCGAAACGAGCGGCGTGAGCTGGACAAGGCTGCGGCGCCGGCAGCGGATGAGGGACTCCGAGAGCCAACGCCCTCCGACACCACCGGCGCCGATGACGATGATGAGGATGACGAGGGGGAGGATTACGACTTCCTCGGCTTCATGGAGGGGAGAGAAATTTGAAGGAGTCGTCGGTTCAGCCCCGGTCCTCGGTGATGCGCCGCAGAGGTGGGCGGCCGGAGGAGGTCGGCAGCGGGGCCTCGGCCTCGGCGTCTCTAGAGCCGAGGCTGCGTGTTGAACGAGGGGGCCGCATCGTCCTCGTGAAGAGAGGGTGGTCGTCCCCGTGGCCGTTGGAGGACGCCGCCCTGCCCTTCACTCCGCCGAGGCCATGGCTGGGGCGGTCGGAGATGTGACCCCGTCGGGAGGGATGAGCCCCCCCCGAGTCGTCCCGCGCCCGACCCGGCCGGTCTGGGGCGGGGGACGCGCCGGGGGGGCGCTGAGGCGGCGACGAGGACCGCCGAGGGTGAAGCGCGGGCCTCGCCTCGAGGAGGGCGACGCGGAGGGCCGGCACCCTATGCCCCGCGACTCAGTCGCGGGCCGAGGACACCTCAAGTCGGAGCCCGGCGAGCGTGGCTCCGGCGAGCCGATTGTACCAGCCGCCTGTCGGGGTGAGCATCTCTCCCTCTTTAAGTCTTCGTTGTTTTTGTTTCGTTTCTTCCTCCGAAGTCCGACCTCCTTGCCACAGTAGCCAAAAGCGCAAGACGGCCCCGGTCCAAAGACCGCTTGCTCGCGTTGAAGGGAGGCGACGAGTTGGGTCGGCGAGTGCCACCGCTGCCCGGCGGTGGTGGTGTTGCCGACGACCGAGGAGAGGCGGTCGAAGCGCCGTTGACCAAGGAGCCACCCCCCGTGCCGTGAGGGAGGGCGCTGGGCGCGATGGTACCGAGGCCTCGGCGACGCTTGATCCTTGAAGGCCGTGACGGCGCTCGCCTGTGACCACGGCCGACACGGCCATGGAGGAGCGGGCGCTGTCCGCCCCTAGGCCACGCCATGACGCAGAGGTGGTGGAGATCCCCCTCCTCGGAGGAGGAGACGCCCCCCATGCGGGTTGAAGAGGTGGCCGTTGCGGACACGGCTTCCTCCGGTGGCGATCGCGGCGGGGGCCGATCAAGGGCGCCCGCCGAGGGTCCTCGAGCCGGGGAGGTGGTTCGCTTTGGCGAAGCTCCGTGAGGGGCCGCCACGGATCATCCGACGACCGCCGGGACGGGCCGGCCAGCCTATGTGCTGGACGACGCCCGGAGCGCTCGGTGGGAGCAGATCGGCAAATACGTTCGGTCGGGCCGACGACTGCCTGCCTCGCTCTCGCCGATCTTCTCAAGGGACCTCCCGAAATGTTGAAGGTATTACAAATGCTCGAAAACCCTTACCTTAACACGGGTGCCCGGAGATGGCTAACTGGGCTGGTTCCGATTGTCGCAGACTCGGCAAAGTTCTCCCGGAGAAGTCGCAGCCCGACCGAGGGCTGGCCTTGACGAGGCGCTCCACCTTCAGCGGCAGAGGCAAACCGGGCCGTGCCGAGTTAGCTGCCCGGAACGAAGAGAACGCCGACCTCCGCCTCCTTGTTGCGGACTGAAGGCCGAGGCCTCCGAGGGTCGGAAGCGTTCGTCGGAGCTCGACCGGCCCGGCTGAAAAGGAGGTGATGAGGACGGCGCTTGTTGAGTCGTCGACACCATTGGGACGTTGACTCGAGAACCCGGTGAACATGGAAACCGATCACCAGCTCTATGTCAATGATGTCACCATGATGCGGGCCGAGCTTGGTCAAGGCCGAACGAGGCCAACAGGCTCGAGGTGCGGTGGCGGAGGAGGTGGTGCAAACGGAAGGTAAGTCTTATGTTTGGGCGCCCATATCCTTGCTTCACCGCTCGAGATTGACCCTTGGCGGATGCAGGCTGAGGAAGAAGTCGCCGGAGCAGCGGCGGCCCTTGTCGCGGGCAAAGCAGCTGCCTCTCCTTGAGGGCGAGCTCGACGCCTGAAGAAGAAGGTCGGAGCCGTTTGCATGGTAGTCGAGGGCCGGCGAGCCCGCCGGCAAAGAAGCCCAGGCCGCCCGGGAGGCGTTGCCTGCACAAGTGGAGGCGCGTCAGCGCCGCGCCGCCAGTCCGGCCTTCGGACCGGGGTGTCGTGACACCTCGGCGATGACCCTCTCCCACTACGACCTCGACCTCCCCAAGATTTCCGAGGGGCTCGTCGTTGCCGAGGGACGAGGAGGGTCATGAGGGAGAGGTATTTGCCGAGCTGCTCCATCGGGCCGAAGAAGCTACGTCCCGCGCTGGTCGGGCACTTCCGCACGGCTATCCTCCCCCGGTGTCGCCGAAGGGGTCGACACCGCAGTGCCGACGCCAGGCCGGGGGGGTCGGATGCCCCCCGGTGAATCCTCGTAATTCGGGCCGAGTATGCCCGTGTAAAAAACTTGATTAGTATTTTTTTTTTTCAGGTGTCGTCTAAGACTTTGGCCCGTCGAGGCCTTATGTTTCTTATGCCGACTCTTTCGTTATCTCTCGTGTTTCCCTTCCGTGGTGCTCGTTACTTAGTCGCGGGGGGGAGCTTTGCAGCCGTGAGTCGCCCTTTAGCCGAAGGTAGGGATCGCGTTGATTGTCACGGTCCCTTGTCTTTTCGCAATGAGTGACTTCCCCGCGAGGCTCGGAGTCCCCTTTTGGCTGAGGGCTACAAGCGGAGGTACCGTAGCGCTCGGGCGTAGGTGGCCTCGCGGCTCGGCCGCCTCTGGCCTCGGGGTGACTCCAGTCGTGCCCTTAACTAAATACACGAGACCTTCGGGAACGTAGAGTCTACGAAGAATAGCCAGGAAAACGAAAAAGGATTTTCGCGGGGTGCTTTTCAGGAGGGGGTTCCCCCCTTTCTAGCCCCCGAGGGAGGCTTGGTTTTGGTAAGACAAAACCAAGTCTCACTGAGTCCTATTGAGGAAAAAAACGCTATGTCTTGGGGAAACGCCCAAGGACTTGGTGTTTATTAACGAAATGTACAAAGCGTATGTACAATGCTTGGAATTTTAAGGGTAAAAGCGACGTAGCTGTTGGATGTTCCAAGCGTTGTTGAGGACTTCGCCGGCCGTTGGCGAGCTTGTACGCGTCCCGGCTTGAGGACTTCGGGCGATGATGAAGGGCCCTTCCCAAGGCGGCGTGAGCTTGTGGCGCCCTCTGTTGTCTTGGCGGAGACGGAGCACCAGATCGCCTTTCTGGAGATCTCGGACCCGGACCCGACGGTCGTGGTAGCGTCGGAGAGATTGTTGGTATCTTGCTGAGTGTAGAAGGGCGGCGTCCCTAGCTTCCTCAAGCGTGTCCAGCGAGTCCTCCCGAGCCACTTGGTTTCGTGCCTCGTCGTAGGCCCTGAGCCTTGGGGACCCAAACTCCAAGTCGGTGGGCAGCATGGCCTCGGCACCGTATACTAGGAAGAAAGGCGTAAACCCCGTGGCTCGGCTTGTCGCCGCCCCGAGGCTCCAGAGGACCGAAGGGAGTCCCTCGAGCCACCTTTTGCCGAACTTGTTGACCTTATTGAAGATCCGAGGCTTCAGTCCTTGCAGTATCATTCCGTTGGCCCGCTCCACTTGCCCGTTCGTCTGGGGGTGCGCAACTGAGGACCAGACGATGCGTATCTGGTGCTCGTCGCAGAAGTTTCGAAACTTCACCCCCGTGAACTGGGTGCCATGGTCGGTGATGATGGAGTTTGGGACTCTGAAACGATGGGTGATGTCGGTGAAGAAGAGCACCGCCTGCTTTCGGACCGAATGTTGGTGACGGGCGCCTCGATCCACTTGGAGAACTTGTCGATGGCGACGAGCAGATGAGTGAAGCCCCCGGGCGCCTTCTTGAGGGGTCCTACAAGGTCCAGTCCCCATACGGCGAAAGGCCATGTGATTGGGATGGTCTGGAGGGCCTGAGCCGGCAGGTGCGTTCGACGGCGTGTAGTACCGACACCTGCGCAGTGCGTACCACCTTGGTGGCGTCGCTACGCTGGGTCGGCGGCAGAAACCCTGCCGGAAGGCGCTGCCGACGAGGGAGCGGGGGCGGCGTGGTGGCCGCACACTCCGGCGTGGATCTTGCGAACGAGGGCGAGGCCGTCTCGATCGTGATGCATCGCTGCGGGACTCAGGGGCTTCGCTTGTAGAGCTCGTCTTCGACGGCGACGAAGGATTTCGCTCTTTCGCGATGCGCCTGGCTCGGTTGAAGTCCTCGGGGAGGATGCCTCGGACAATCCGGTCGAGGTGCGGCTCTCTCCAGTCCGGCTCGAGGCTGGCCTCGGGGTCTCCCTCGTCGATCTCCATGACCTCGGCCTTTGGCCGCCGAGAGCGCCTTTGGAAGCCGAGGGGACCTCGGACGTAGAAGGGACCTGGATGACTTCCCGGCCCCCATCGGGGGTCGGAGCGTTCCTCCAAGGCCTCTTCCCGCCCACCGAATGTGACGGAGGGAGCCGAGAGGTCTTGGGTGAAGACGTCGGGAGGAAGGGGTTCTTCCGGCGATCTTGGCGAGTTCGTCGGCGGCCTCGTTGTACCTTCGGACGACGTGGTTGAGCTCGAGGCCGTCGAACTTGTCCTCCGTAGCGCGCACAGCTTTGCGATCTGGCGTCCATCTTGGGGTCGTGGCAGCTTGAGTCCTTCATGACTTGATCGATGACGAGCTGCGAGTCGCCCCGAACGTCGAGGCGCTTGACGCCGAGCTCGATGGCGACCTTCAACCCGTTGAGCAGGCCTTCGTACTCTGCCATATTGTTTGACGCTGGGAAGTAGAGGCGGATCACGCATCGCATGTGTACCCCGAGGGGGAGACGAAGAGGAGGCCGGGCGCCGGCTCCGGTCTTCATCGAGGGACCCGTCGGTACATCGCCCAAAGATTACGCCTGGAGCTGCGGTGGCGGTAGCTGGGTGTCTGTCCACTCTGCGAGGAAATCGGCCAAGACTTGGGACTTGATGGCCTTCCTGGGCGCGTAGGAGAGGGTCTCTCCCATGAGCTCGACGGACCACTTGGCGACCCGTCCCGAGACCTCCCGGTTCTGGAGGATCTCTCCCAACGGGAAGGAAGAGACCATCGCCACGGGGTGGGCGTCGGTAGTGCCGGAGCTTGCGCCGCGTCAGGACCACCGCGTAGAGGAGCTTCTGAATCTGTGGGTAGCGGATCTTGGTCTCGGACAACACCTCGCTGATGAAGTAGACCGGCCTCTGGACCGGCAGCGCAAGGTGGCCCTCCTCCCCGTCTCTCTCGACGACGATGGCGCGCGCCGACCACACGGGTGGTCGCAGCGACGTACAAGAGGAGAGGTTCTCCTTCGGCAGGCGGGACGAGGATCGGGGCGCTGGTGAGGGCGGCTTTGAGCTTGTCGAGGGCCTCCTGGGCCTCGGAAGTCCAGGAGAAACGCTCGGATTTTCTCAGGAGGCGGCATGTGGGCAAACCCTTTTTCGCCGAGCCGTGAGATGAAGCGGCCGAGGGCCGCAAGACAGCCCCCATGACTCACCGCACGACGCCCTTCAGGTCCTTGATCGGCCCCATGCTCGTCACCGCGGTTACCTTCTCCGGGTTGGGCTCGATGCCGCGCTTGAGACGATGAACCCAAGAAGCATGCCTCGGGGACCCCCAAGACGCACTTCTCGGGATTGAGCTTGACGCCTCCCGGCCGCAAGACACCGAAAAGCGATCTTGAGGTCGGAAATAAGGTCGTCGGCCTTTTTCGCCTTGACCACGATGTCGCCGACGTAAGCCTCTACGGTCTCGCCGATGTGGTCGCCGAAGACGCCCTGCATGCATCGCCGATACGCGGGCCCCTGCGTTCCTCGAGCCCAAGGGCATCGTCACGCAACAATACATGCCGGGGGGTGATGAAGGACGTTGCGAGCCGGTCGGACTCCTTCATCCTTATTTGGTGGTAGCCGGAGTAAGCATCAAGGAAGGATAAGAGCTCACACCCCGAGGTGGAGTCGACTATCCGATCGATGCGTGGTAGAGGAAAAGGGACTTTCGGACATGCTTTATTTAAACTAGTGTAGTCTACACATATCCTCCACTTCCCACTCTTTTTCCTAACCATTGTGATTAGATAGCCACTCGGGGTGGAACACCTCCTTGATGAATCCGGCCGCCAAAAGCTTGTTCACCTCCTCGCCGATGGCTCTGCGCTTCTCCTCGTCGAATCGGCGCAGACGCTGCTTCACCGGTCTGGACCCGGCCCGGATATCAAGGGAGTGCTCGGCGACATCCCTCGGAATGCCTGGCATATCCGAGGGACTCCACGCGAAGATGTCGATGTTCGCGCGAAGAAAGTCGACGAGCACGGCCTCCTATTTAGGGTCGAGGGAGTCACAGATCTTCACCGTCTTGCCGGACGAGGTGGAGGGGTCAAGTGGAACCTCCCTCACCCCGTCGGACGGCTCGAAGGCGCCGGCGTGGCGCTTGGAGTCGAGAGCCTCGGAGACGGCCATGGCCTCGGCGTGCTCGATGGCCTCCACGTCGCAGTTGAACGCGTGCTCGTAGGAGGAGCCAATGGTGATGACGCCGTTGGGGCCCGGCATCTTGAGGAGGAGATACGTGTAGTTGGGGACCGCCATGAACTTCGCGTACGCGGGACGTCCGAGGATGCCGTGGTAGGTTCCCCGGAAGTCAACCACGTCGAAGGTGATGACCTCCTTGCGGTAGTTCGATGGCGTTCCGAAGACGACGGGGAGATCGATCTGCCCGAGGGGCCAAGCACGCTTGCCTGGCACGATGCCCTGGAAGGGGGAGTTGGAAGGTCGGAGGTGCGGACGCTCCATCCCCAGCAGGCTGAGGGTGTCGGAGTAGAGGATGTTGAGGGCGCTGCCGCCATCCATCAGTACCTTGGTGAGCCGAACGTTGCCGACGACGGGATCCACCACGAGCGGGTATCTCCCGGGGTTCGGCACGTAAGGCGGGTGGTCGTCGATGCCATAGGTGATGGCGTCGGTCGACCACGGCAGGTACTGCGGCGTGGCGGGCGCATCGAGAACACCTCCGGTGCTCGCGCTTGATCCGCGCGGGGGAGAAGTTCGCCGACCGCCCGCCGATGATAATGAAGACATCATGAATCTTCGGGAAGCCGCCGCCCTCGCCTCCGTCCTCTTTCTCCTTCTTCTTCTTGTCCTCGGGCGGGGGAGCTTCGGTAGAACCGGCAGGCCAAGTCACACTCCCCCATGGTGTGCTTGACAGGGGAACTTGTGGAAGGGGCACGGCTTCTTGAGCAGGTCATCGAACGCCCGGGCCCGGGGGACCTCGGGGTGCTGGGTCGGCCGCGGCCGACGAGCTCATCCTCGGAGCCCTCCTCTTTCTTGCCTTGCTTCCCCCTCCGCTTGCCCCTCTTGTTCTTCTTGGCGTTGCGGGTTCTCGGCTCCCTCTCGCTCCTTCATCCTTCGCTTTCCCCTATCGCTGGCACCGCGGAAGATGGCCCCCCGCTTCCTCGCCGGAGGCGAAGTTGGTAGCCACCTCGAACAGCTCATTTGCGGTGGAGGGCATCTTCCGCCCATTTTCGTGGACCAACTCCTTGCAGGTCGTCCCGTCTAGGAAGCGCCGATAAGGGCGGCACCGCCACGTTGGGCAGCTCGGTGCACTTCTTGGAGAAGCGGCGAATGAAGTCACGGAGTGACTCGTCGGGCTTCGGGCGGCGGTGCGGAGGTCCTGGGAGTTCCAGGCGCACGTATGTGCCCCGGAAGTTCCCTACGAAGACTTTAACCGAGTCACCCCTGGGGCCGTAGATCGTCCCAGGGGCGGGAAGGTGCTCCAGCCAGGCCGGGGCGGCGTCGCCCAGATGGAGAGGAAGGTTGCGGATGATGAGTCTGCCGTCATCCGCCCGCCCGCCTGGCGGGCAAGCGGTAGTCGTTGAGCCAAACCTCGGGGTTCGTTTCTCCCGAGTATTTGGCGAGGTTGGCAGTCTGGCGGAACCGAACGGGAACCGAAGCGCTGCGGATTGCCGGTGAAGGCGCGGGGCTCGGGGTCCGCGTGTCGCGCGTCCTCATCGATGTCGCGGCGGCCACCCTCGCGCGGCCGGGCGATCGCGTTCATCCCAAGGCCAAGGCTTCCCTCACGACGTTACGCGCGCCGCCGTCGCCGAGGCTGCCGCGGTTGTCCTGGATGCGCCATGAGCCGGCCTTCGCGAGGATCTGGTGGGACGAGGCCTCGCGCTCCTCCCGGGGATGCCCGCGGGTTCTCGTCCTTCCCGAGCGCCGGCGTGAGGTTGAGCTCTCGGCCCCTGGGCCGCGGCGGTCTCAATGTAGCCCCGCATCTCGCCGCGGATGCGGCGCCCTTCCGAGTTGAGGGCCCGCACGCCGGAGAGCATGGCGCGGCAGCGACGCGTTCGCTTGCACGCCGGGAAGATGGGAGGTTGCTCGCCTCCCACGCCGTTGACGCCCATCCTTTCGTGGACGTCGCGGGGCGTCTTACGCCGTCGCGAGGCTCGGGTTGAGCGCTGCGCGGTTGCCTTGCTCGAGCGCCTATCTTCGGCTGTAGCTGAAGACGGTCGTGGTCGAGCTTGGCCCCGAGGTCGCGGATCTGCCGACGGTGTGCCGACACGCGCCTCCCGAGGCGTGATCGCCGGGTCCTCCGCTCTTGGTGTTGCTACGGTCGGTGGGGTCCGCTGCTCCTGGCCCGGTGGACGGGAGCCGCTTGGATCCAGGGGTCGTAACCACCGGAGCGGCCTGGCGCGGTGCCTGCTGGGTCGCGATCTCGCTCTTCGTTGTCATTTGTCGCGGCCGTCGGCGCCGAGGTTCGAACCTCCACGTGGAAGCACTCGCGCGTCGGGTCGTACATCGTCGTGCGGGAGTCGGAGTCGGGGTAGCCGAGGCGAAAGCGTGCTCAGGATGAACCCCCAGGCTCCGTATTCTCGAGGTGGCGTCGGATCGGGTGGGTGTAGCGCGCGGAGTGGCGTCGCCGCTCCTCCCGATCGTACTCCTCAAGGCGTGGACGGATCCGTCGGGGATGTCCAGGAGCTGCCCGTGGGGCGCCGGGCGTCGTGGACGCCTCCTCCGGCTCCCATGACGGTGGAGACCAACGCCGCGCATCGTGGCAAGCGGCATTGACCAAGCCAAACGGCCGGCGTGGTGGCGACGCCGGCCGAAGCGCCCTTGCGAGGCGTCGCCCGATTGCAGCGCCCTTGAGGTCCTCCCTCGATCCGTCGGCGTCGTCGGGAGTCCGCCGCCGCGCGCGAGAAGGCGTGCGCCACGGCGCCTCCCCGCGCCGGCGGGGAAGGATCCGCCGGGATCGCGTCGGGGGTCCTCGAACCCTGGATCGGGAGGAGTTCCATGTCAAAACTGGACCCCGGCCGACACGAACTCAAGCTCACCGAATCGGATCGGGGTCCCCGGCTCCAGCTGGGCCGGGTGGAGAGAAGAGTCGAGGTCGAAACGCCCTCGAGAAGCGTCGTCGCTCGGCTGGCCATCCGAAGTCCGGCGGGGAAAAGAGATGAAACACGCACAGCCCCCTACCGGCGCGCCAACCGCCGGTGCTAGAACCGGGTGGCCCCGGCCCCGACGAGTGAATTTGTGGTGCGTGTTCCCTCCTCCGGATGGTGTACAAGATGGACACAAGGATTTATCTTGGTTCGGGCAAGGAAGGCCCTACGTCCCAAAGTGGGGGTGAGAGGTACTTGTATTATCTTGCACCTAAGTGCTCGTAGGTAGGGTGTACAAGCAAGTGAGAGAGGGAGCCGGTTCCCAAGTCTCGTGATGGTTGAATGGCCGGGAGTGCGCCTATGTCCACTGCCCTCGCCTACGGGCCCCCGCCTCCCCTTTTATAGCCGCAAGGGAGTGGCCGGGGCTTACAAAGAGTTGGCGTGCGTGGGGAAGCTGCTCTTCCCTCCCGGTCACGGCCTTGAGTCCGCCGCCATCCGTGCCAAGGCCCCGACGTGGGCTTTTGGCATGGGCGCCGGCACCGCAGACATGGGCGTGGTTGTGAGGGGTCGCATCCCCCCGCCCCGCCAACGGAAGAAGTGGACGCCCCCTCAGAGATTGACGGAGAGGCCGGGGGACGATCCGTCCCCCCCAAAGAGCATCTGTAGCTCGACCGCTTGACTCCGAGGCCCGGAGGGCCTCGGCCCGTTGCCGCACATGATGTGGTTGGGACAGTGGAGAGCCGTCATTATGACAATCGCCGCCCACCCCGGGCTCGTAAAACCCGGGAGGGACTATTGCTTTGACCGGCGCCCCACTTGGCTCCGACCTTACGGGAGGATGATGCCAAATGACGCCCCTTGGCACGGGCGGCCACCGCCTTTGAGCCTCGGTGACTTGACTGCCGGGAAGATTAGGCAACACAGTGCCCCCACAAGCATGGCATGGCCTCCACTGCGAAGGATAACGCAATCCTCGAGGCAAGAGGGGATGGGACGGCCCCCATCCTCCGCCATCCGACAAGCACCGTGGGAAGGCGGGCGGTGGTTATATCGCCGAGTCGGAGGCCTGGTTTGACCAGGAAATGCGGCACGACCTGGCCCGAGGCCCTGCCCGCGGGGCTCGGGTGAGGCGGAGAACAGACTTCCGTCCGAGGCCCCGCCGGTGGGGGCTCGGGGCGGGACGGGAGTGGAGCCCGCGGGGCCCCCCGTGGGTGGGGGCTCGGGCGGACGGAGATCGAAGTTCGCCCGAGGCCCCAAACTGTGGGGGGGCTCGGGCGGACGGAGAACCGCACCGCCCGAACCCTCTCGCGGGGTGGGCTCGGACGGGACGGAGGTGGACGCTTGCCGTGGCCCAGATTCGAACAGCGAGAGGCCCTTTGGGCCACGTTTTATGCTTGTTGGGCTTTCTTTAGGGGGCCGTTATTTTGGTCCCCGACACTTATCTTACATATATTATATAATTTAGTTATTTTGTCCCTACCTATAAATTATGCATGCATGCATGCATGCTGTAAACAATGCAAGCAGGGTTATTCATCTTGTCATAGATGGAAATGCTGGATTTTCGAGGAAGTTATAAATAAACCATTTTTCTCATTGTATATTCTAAATCTACTGCATACCGGTATTGCATTTGTTTCTCATAGTACTAGAAACGACCGGGCGTATGTACGTGTGCATTGCCGCGCCCACATTGAATTTGGGCTGGTGCGGAATTTTAGTTGCTTGCCAGAGTCATATCATCTCTGTGTATTGGTCTGTGTACTGGTGCAACAGGGTCAAACGATTAGCACTAATATTGCCACAATTATGCATGACATAAATTCTGTGCATAATTGATTAAATAGATTATGATGGCAACCTGAGCAATAATTCACATTAGAAAGTTAGTCTACATGAACACACCCAAGAACACTGTAATATAATGTTATCTGATAGCGCTAATTCTATGGAAGTAAAAGTTATAAATCAGTTGATAGTTATTATTAAGTATAAATGTAAAAGGATAAACTTGTACTAGTTGTGTACAATTTGTTACAACAATTTGCATGGTACCACAACGTCTATTGGTCTCTCTCTGTTTGTGTGTGTGTTTTGAGCACAGAAAAAGAGTTTCTATGTACTCACCTAAGCTATTGTGAATGGCCTTGTCACATATGCGTCTAGATCCAAACTTGTAGAAGAACATCAACAATGACTAAGAATCGATTGCTTAAACAGCTAACGATCTAAGATTATGCCATACATATGTTGTTTGGAATGCAAAACAGCGTGGCTAGCTCAAGCAAGGAAGGGGTGGGAAATGATAGTTGGCAATTTTGGCCTATCTATTTTTTCCCTTCTTTTCCTTCCCATGCTAAAATGTTTTCTTATTTAAGCTCACTTGGTGACTTGACTCTTGTTCAGATTGAAACTTTTTTTCCATTTCAAAGTACTATAGCACTTTCATTTTATTTGGTAATTATTGTCCAATCATAGACTAACTAGGCTTAAAAAATTTATCTCATGATTTACAACCATACTATGTAATTAGTTATTTTTTTACTTATATTTAATGTTCTATGCATGCGGTTAAAAATTGATGTAATAGAGAGAGTGAAAAATTCTGAAATTTAGAGGGAAATAGAACCAGGGCTTGGGCAAGTACAACACGATATATTTTCATCTTCCACCTCCTGCTTGACTGCTGGCTAGCTGGTCGTACTTTGACGTGGTTGCCGTGTGAGAAAAATTCAGACCACGTGTCAGTTTTATCTTCCTCTTTCCCACTATTTGCTCAGCTGGTTTGCCCTGAGTTTGTTCATTGCAAGCCACATTATCTACAGCTACGTGAACAACAGTGCAGCTAGGACATTCGCTTTCCCAAGTTTTGGTGAATTATTTCCTTCTACTACAAGATTTGGTGAAGTATCCATTCTATTCCTTCGTGAGCAATACTTGCTACTGTTTCAGTCTTCATCCTTTGGGTGGCTGCATTCAGTCATCGCTGGTGAACCTTCTTACAAAGCCTTGCCTTGATATATTAGCTGGGCATAGGGTTAGACTTTTTCCTTTTCTGTCCATTTTTCATCAGCAGAGCTAGTTTAGTCTGGGAGACACAGAAACCTCCATCTTCCCTGCTGCCACCGTCATTGTGAATTTTCTCTCCGGTGAGCTGTACCTCGATTTGTTGCATCTCAATCACGCCATGTACTAATCGAGTTCTTGATGTTTAGTTGTGCAGCTTCGGGATGTAGAAAATCCTTCCTCTATAGCTCCACTGCTCCATTGTGGTCCTCTCCTGCTTAATTGCCATCATTTCTAGAAACTTCCACGGACCCTTGGTGAGCTTCAGCATGGAATCCTAGTTATGTGTTCTACTCTAGTAACGATGATGTGTTTTGTTTAAATGCTGCCACTCAGTGCCGTAGCCGCATGCTTTTGCAACAGCAGCACAAGTTTTGGCATACCTGAAACCAAAGCAAGGCATCACTTCCTTGTATTTCACATAAGCCACTTGACTTTTCGCCGAGCACTCGTCATGGTGTCTGGCCGTCTAAAGGGGTAACCTTTAGGTGCACCTTCAAATCTTATTAGTTCAAATATTTATATTACTTCTCCAAAATTTTTAAAATGTAGTATAAATATTTGAACTAATGAGATTTGGAGGTACACCTAAAGGTTACCCTTTTACACCTCTATCTCTGGTAACGAGTTGATTGTTGGCTCGTTGTTTTGGGACAATACATTTCACCTTGGCCTGACCAAAATGTCGTCGTGTCATTCGCTGCCTGCGATCTAGTATCGCAGCAGCCACAAAACTCTGTTGTAGATATACTCTGCTTAGCACTGATGGGCACAAGTTCAGACAACTAATAAAGTTGAAGCTCCTGACAAGTTAGTACTCGAAGCCATAAATCAAACAAACATGTTTCGATATAGTTGATGCACAAGTTGTTAGCTATAGTGACTTTTAGTAGTAACAATATACAGTACGCTTTAAGAAAATAATTAATGGCTACATGAGTCTCATGTAACAGCAGCTGTACCCTGTATACTCGTCGGTATCCATCTTTTTCAGTAGCATGGAGATTAATCACTTGAGGTGGAAGCACTACGAGATAGAAGTATGTTTCTGAGTTCTCAGAACCTTGTGTCAGTAAGTAGTAAGGCCTTGTTTAGATTGGGAAAAATTTTAACTTTGCAACTGTAGCACGTTTCGTTTATATGTGATAAATATTGTCCAATCGTGGACCAACTAGGCTCAAAAGATTCGTCACGTAATGTACAACTAAACTATGTAATTAGTTATTTTTTTACTTACATTTAATGCTCTATGCATGCGGATAGAAACTTGATGTGATAGAAATGTGATGGAGAGAGAGTGAAAAAAGTTGGAATCTAATAAACAAGGCCTAACTTGTAAAAATCATGCCATGGCAGCCTTAGTTTGGGCCCATCACAATCGTATTTCAGATTTCGGCCAGTTTCAGTCCACTCCATGATTCTCTCGTGCAGGTTTGAGGAGGCTTCTTTTTTCCGCCATCCCACACCGTACTAACGCAGACCTACACTCAAATCCCTTGCAAACCCCGGTAGCTGTAGCTAGCCAAATCATCATTAATAATTAAGCAAGGGCTTTATTATTTATCAGTAGCAAAAGAAAACAACTTTTCAGTTTTCTTTAAGACCTCCAAATTAAATGGCTTTTCTCGATCGATCTGGAACAGAACAGGCAGTTCAACGTATTCGTGATGGCGACGCTCTCGAGAATAATGCATGATTAGTTTGCTGTGATGTGATGTCGCTCTGATTCTCAGGCTTGTAGGGTTTTCAGTTCTTCTTGTTTACAAGGACGCGTCCCTGCCGATTAGGATATTGGGGCCTCGCGACTCGACTGTACTCGCAACAGACAGCACACGCCCCAGGTGGAGTGGGTGCACACGTACATGTTGTCTCCTCCTCAGCTCGTCGTCGTTTAGGTATAACACAACACAACACAACACACCATCATCATCATCTGGATCACTTTCTGGGTTATTCAATGCTTGCTTATGCATGTTAATTATATCTGGTTAGTTTGGAACCTGTGTGGAGTGCGGTTGTTGATTAGAGAAAGATGGACTCTGCTGGGAGACACGGCACTACTAATAATAACATTTGATTATATCAAACTAGATGTTAACATTTGATCTGCATGCCCGTGATCATCTATCACTTTTTAGCCACAACTTTACGGTAATATATGGCCCTATTCTGAAAGTTCAAGATGCTGATCGGAGTGAAAATAATGGCAACATATGCTATGCAAACCAGACTCCTGTGCAAACTATGCAAACTCTAATCAAGACCACATGAATCTAATCCAATGGTTGGTAATTTTAGCACTTAAACCCTCCCACTCATGGGGGTGTTTTGCAACAGCCAGATGGGATGAGTGGAGGGGTTTAAGTGCTAAAATTACCAGCCATCGGATTAGATTCCTGTGGTCTTGATTAGAGTTTGCATAGTTTGCACAAGAACCTAGTTTGCATAGCATACGTTCCCGAAAATAATAGTAGCAAATTGTTTTGCTTCGGCAAAGCTAAAAACTCTTAGGCTCTGCGGGCCACTGGTAATTTCTCACCTTAGTTTTTAGATATTCCTGTCCACTATAGGAACCTAGAAAATGCCAATTGGAAAGGGGTAAGAAGAACGCTTAAAAAAGGGCGGGAGAGATTTCAAGAGAGGTAGGATCTGGTAATTTAGATACTTGATATCTGAACCCAAAATTTAGCTTTTTTGCCTTTTTTGGCGAATCTCAGCTATATCATTCTTGTAAATCAAAAATTAAAAATATAAATTACTGAGCCTAATATTTAGATTCACCCAATTTACCCATCTCGATCTAGTGTGATGTGTCAGGGCAGGATGTGGGACTAGCCATGCATTGGGCCGACGGAACAAGGGCGGGGTTATAAGGTAATATGAACGGTGGTGATCACAATTTGGGACAATATGATGCTCATTTGACAGCAAAAAAAGACTTGTCAAATTTTAAGGGAAGAAATGACCCATCTGTTAATTACTAGAAAGAATCGTATATATATTAATAATGTATATCCCACTTGTTATCCATGTCTAGTGCTATCATTGCATAATCATTCGAAGCTCTTTATCCATTTTCATATTTCTGTCATCCACGTATGTATGTCTCCTAGTGCTATATTCAGACCAAGATTCTCTTTAATTATTCAGAGTCTATTTGCATGCTTTCTGTCATCGATGTTGATAGCTCATCAAACTAAACGATGAACTAATATTGTTTAAGTAAGCAACTATATGAACATCACTCGTATATATGTACTATTTTATTCTTAACACAAACTTTGCCAACTAGGGAATGGATATTATTAATTAATGGATACTGAAGTATAACCAGTACTTAATAATCTTAATCATACATGAGCAGTTTTGTAACACCTCTGGTGTTACGTTAACCTAAACTTGCCATGTCATCATCATCATTGCATAAGCATTCATGATTAAAAAACCCTAATGTAAATGGCTAAAATAAGTTTACAATCCTAGGGTTTGTTTGAGCACTTTTATATCACATGTGTATGTGTTTATCATTTAATTTCCATTCACATGTTTACTTTTTGTTTATAAAAGCAACCAATTAAAATCAACCTTGATGTTTGCAAGTGTTTGGCTAACCTTGACTCACACATCAAACATGTTTTACAAGTCAAATGAGGTGCAAGGAAGAATCAAATTTGAATTTGGAGTTCAAATCCCAAACCCTAGCTCAAGTGGCTAAGTGTTGGAATTTGAATTTCACTTTCAATTTTGAGGAGCTAACCATAATTAATTTTGTTAATAAAAGTTACCAAGCTTTGGCACCATTTCAAAGTATGAACTTTGTACTTTGAAAGTATGTCATTGGTTGGGTTTGAAAAGTGCCACAACATCATTAATTAATTGCCCAAAGATTCAATTTGAAAATCCTTTTCAAAAGCTTGAAATTCAAAGTGAAACTGCCCCCCTTTTCAATTTTATCTCAAAATATTCAAAATTTGGGAAAACTCCAAAAATATAGTTTGTACATTTCTTTGAGCTCTACAACTTTGGTATATAAAGTTTTTCATGTTTTTGAATAAAATTTGAAGTAATTTCAAAAGTTCTCCAAATTGGGAATTGTCCCCTTTTGGCATTTTAAACTCAATTCAAAATATATTTAGTTTCATGAAAAACTTTCTAAATGAAAGTTGTAGATCCTAAGAAATGAAACAACTTTTATTTTGGGAGATTTTCATCTTTTATTCAAAATTTAAAAGTAATTTTGAATTCCTTCGAGTTAGGGTTTTGCTCTATTTTCAAATTTAAAATTCAAATTCAAAAACCAGTTTGAATCTGACAAAACTCCTTTAATGAAAGTTGTAGAGCACAAAATTTTGAGCAATCTGCATTTTGGGATATTTTTTTGTGTACAGTGCAATTTTTGAAAGTAATTTAAAAATAAAACAAAAAGGTGTCCCCGTGCTACGATTGCATGAACAGGGGGGGGAGGGCCACCTCGCCTCGCCCATGCCCGGCCGGCCCGGCCGACCGCCCGCCGTGGCCGTTCTCGATCGTTCTGGGTTTTTTGGCGTTCTTGACCAGCTCAACGGCGTCGTGAACCTTTCCTCCACCTGTCGAGCACCTCCCGCCCTATAAAACCCCGAACGGCCGACGACGAGTCCCTTTTCTACACCTTGCTCACCGCCGGCCGCCATTGCTTCCTCTGCGAAATTGGCGCACCACGAGTGTTCTTTGTTCCCAATAGCTTGCCACCAGCTCTGTTACGTCCTTGCGAACTCAACAAGCCACCAATCGCAGTTCCTAGCCGCCGAAATCGTCCGAGCGGCGTCATCCTTCTCATCTCCGGCCAGTCGCCGCCGCGGTGAGCACCCGCACCTCGCCTGCGCTCTACAGAGCATCTCCGACCCCAACGATTGCTCTGCTAGCTTTGTGTAACCTCACTGATTGTTGTCGGCTCGTCGATTTTTGCAGCGCATCCTCCAACTCACCGGAACACCACCGAACCTCTCGGTTCACACCGCCGCCACCGCTGCCGCCGCCGTCAAACACCTTCCACCCATCTCCAATCTCTCTGCGCCCGTGTTTTGAAGTCTCGGTGAGCTCCTGAGCATAACCCGGGTGTTGGTTGCGTCTATCTCGTCGTGGTTTGGTCGGAACGAGGTCACTCCGACGAGCTCTACCGTGTCCCTCGTGTCGTGATCGCCGCCGTGCATGTGTAGTGTTGCTCCAAGTCGCGTTTGTGTCGTGTTGAGTTCGGGTGAAGTCACTAGTTATGTTGGCACACTTGGTTTCAACGGAAAAGCTCCGGTGAGCCTTATCGCCGTGCACCGTGCGCCGCCGAGCCGCCATGGCCGCCGGTGTGCGAGCTCCGGTGAGTGGGAGAGGGCGTATGATAGCTCGTTCGGTGCGTCTCGGGGAGAGGAGTCCGGTGGTGTGATTAGTTTCGTCGGAGAGGTCATCGTTGGCGAGAACGACGTCGACCGCCGCCGGGTGTCCTTGTCTTGGCCTTGAGGATGAGGAGGAGGAGGAAGCCGACAGGGGCGGGGCGCTGTCGGAGAGAGAGAGAGAGAGGGAGGCACGGGCACTAAAAGCGGGCCGACGGGCCGTGTTGGCTTGCTGGCCGCCTGACGGTGAAGCCCGGGGAGAAGTGAAATGCCTTTTCTTTTTCCTTTTTAATTTCCAAAAGCTAGTTTTCACCTTTTTGCTATAATTTTATTTAGGCAAGTAAAAATATGTAAAAATAGGTTATATGCTCCTTGTAATGTGCTCTATCAAGAAAAAAATACTAACTCTAGTTTTTCAATAAAATTTAGTTATATTATAAATTACTCTTTTAATTAATAAATGCCATTTCCATGATTTTTAGTAATTAAAATATAAGTCCAAAAATCATGAAACTTGTTTTGTGTGCTAATTAGATGATGATGATCTTAATTATGAAGTTTGATCATATTTTGATTAATTTTTTTGTATTATGTTTAATTAATACCTTAATTAATTAATGTTTAATTAATTAATTCTTTGATTAATTAGGGTTTAATTAATCTCAATTAGTGGCTTTCAACAACTATGAAAATGGTTAATAAATTAGTAATTAATCTTAATCACTATTAGGGTTGCTTGCTTTTAGAATTGAGTGATGACCCTAGGTCATTAACCCTAATGACCTTCGGCATTTTATGTTGAATGCGTATCGTTAGTCCGTCGTCGTCGACGCTAGTTATACTTCCGTAGTGCAACGTTACCGTGAAGGAAAGTTGACTCAAGATAGACTAGTTGTCGTTGCATCATTATCGCATGCTCTTTTATTTACTGCATTGTAATCATGCATCTCTGTCGTGTAGTTGTCGGGTCTGAGGAAGGAGTTGATCCAACTCCTGTTCTTGAGGAATGTGATCATCGTGAGGAGGTGGGATCTGATCTTGGTACTTGTGTAGTGGAACCTCACTTCGTCGAGCTCCAAGGCAAGCCCCGGATGCATTTAAACATTTCCTTGTATTTCAAAAAGCTTTATATTTTATGTTCCTGATATGACGCATTAGGTGTTAGGAGTTGTGTGATATCCCACTTTGATGCATTTACCGTACCTTGATATATTACCCTGGATACCTGTTTTGATTTCGAAATGCTTAGTATACGCTTAGCTTTGCTACTAGTATATGGTTTTGATAAACTGTTTCCAAAAGTGTGATAATGGTACCAACTTTTGAGAAAGTTATGAAAACCTGATGTTGCTTGTTGTCTATCCTTGTTCCGACGGGGTCAAGGATACACAACAAGGGCATGATGATGATGAGTAAATCGAGACCGGGTGGAGTGACTTGCACCAGGATGGGCTAGTGCCCTGGTGTATTGTCGTCCACTTGTGAGTCGGTTAAGGACCGTCCGTTGTGGTGATCCTGTGGTCAAGAAGGTCATTGGATAGTACTAGTCGCATGCTAATGGCGGTAAGCTCCACTTGGACTATCTATAACGAGAACGGGGAACGGAAAGTAGCGTGTACCCACACTACGAGCGCACCGTCGACGTACTGACGGCGTAGGGAGGTGGTGTACTGTACTCTCACGGCTAGGACCCATTCTGGTTACTGGAAAAATCCAAGCGTCGAGTTGATGTATGTAAGATGTTCGGTCCTGCATACATCGTGTGGCTAGGAAGCCCCAGCTGGGTATATTAAGCGATTCGAATCGTCGTTGCTCCACGATATGGGAGACTTGACCAAGCGTCAGCATCGTAGTAATAATGGAAATTGTGAGACTGGAAAGTTTTGAATATGTTACTTGTTTGACAAGTGATTGTTGCATAAGGATTGGCTTACTGTGTTGTCTTTAATTAAAGGATTAAGATAGCTAATCAACATGTTCAGTGCTCTGTTTAACTGAAACCAAGCTTTCAGTTTGTTTTTGTTTTGGTTTAGCATCTTATAGTTTGAAACCTGTTGAGGTTTTGCTTAGGATCTTTTAAGCAAAGATGGAGTTCACCTATAGGCGGTTACCGTGAAGCAATCGAATTGCATTTTGGTTATCAGACGGAGAGAGAAATCGAGAGGAGAAGACAATTTGTTTCAGTCATGAAGCGATAAATCGGGAGGAGTCCTTTTCCTTTTCTCCTCCCGCCCATGCCCATGGCGCTCCGGCGGCCGCCGTGTCTCCGCCAATTCAGCGCCCCGCACACACATTCCCAACCCGTGTCCGAGCTCTCGAAGTCGCCGGCCACTCCTTCGTGTTTTTCCGTCCTATTTAAGCCCTTTGCACGGCCGCCGTCATTTCCCTTTCTTCTTCTTCCGCCAACGACCGAGCTTCGTTCTGCCCGTCAAATTCGCCGCCGTCACTTAGCTAACATCCAATTGCTCTTGCAAACTGAACCGTAACCCCTTTGCGAAACCATCGAACCCACTCTTATTTTCTTTTGTCGCCGAAATCGCCCGTGCGGGGTTGTCTTCTCCACGGCCGGTGAAAGCACCGCCGTGCTTGGTCGCACCCTGGCCAAGCTGCTCCAGAGCCTTTCGTGCTCACCTGACTAGTGTGCTGGGCTCGCCTTGAGCTCCTGGAGCTCATAGGCCCCTTAAATCCCGTCGTCGAGCCATAGGCACGGCGGAACGCCGTCGCACCGCCGCTGTACGCCGCCACAGCCGCCTCTGCCGGGGATTTCCCTGCCCCGCTCCGTCTCCGGTTGAACCAGTAGAAGCAACGAGATCGTGGTGAGCTCGCGAAGCTAACCCTGCCCTTATTTTGGTCTTTACTAGGCCCTGCTGGCCGGAACGTCGCCGCGCCGGAGAACTCTGCTCTGCCGAGCCGCCATGGCTATTGCCCTGCTCCTTGCAGCCATTAAATCGTCTTATGTTTGTGCTCGTTAGGTTCGCCGAGTCATGGGAAGGGCGATGGTACCCTCGCCGTTGTCAAAGACCTCACCGGCGGCAAGGTCCGCCGTCCGGCTCACCGGCCACCGCTCGGACAGAGCCGAGCTAGGGTGGGCCGTAATGGGCCCAGTGGTCTTTGGGTCGTTGGGCGAGGCTTGGGGAAGCCGGGAAGCGGACCAAAGTAGTGCTAGGGTCTTTTTTTTCTTTTTTTCAATGTTGATTAATAACTAGAGCTTCTAAAATCTTGAAAATTTTTGTATAGCTTCCTCATAGTTATGTCTATTCAATAAAAATATGAAACTTAGATTTTGGACAGTTTTGCATAAGATAAAATTATCTCTTTTAATTAATAAATGTATATTCTCGATTTTTTAGAGAATAATTTATTAATCCAAAAATCATGAAAATTATTTTACATTCATTTCATGACATCACCAACCTGCACAAAAAGTTTGAGATTAATTTGAGAATGTTTTATGAAATCATTATTTCTAAATTATGAATAAAAGGAGAAGAGGTATGTTGATTAAGCATGTGGTATGCTTTGTTTGCTAATTTTGATCACTATACTATTTAGTATAATTAGGTAATATTTAACTCTGAAGTACATTAATTGAGAAGTGATGAGTTGTTAATTCATGACATGTTTGTTAATATATATGAGCATGTGAGCATATGCATATATATATATACTCTTTTCCTTTTATTGGAGACCGGCTTGTGATGATGATGGCTTGTGTGGTATTTGGGATTGAGTGGAGGCCTTGGATCATAAAACCCTAATGATCCTCAGCAATTCTTTTGTTTAGTGAGAACGATCATGATTCACTAGTTGATAGCGAATAGCTGTTGCTCTCTAGTAGTTACACTATCTCTTCGAGAGAGAAGAGATATGCACATATATACTCAGTGTATTTAGAAACAATTGATATCAGTTATTTTAACCAACTCGATAATATAGTGTTGTCATCGAGAAAGAGAATTGCACACATGGAACCTTATGTAGCTTTCCATTCTTGTCAATTCCCATGATCATGTCATCATGTATCATTTCATGCCATAGCATCTGTCATCGCGCATCCTATATGCATTCGGGTATTTATATATCGCATACATTCATATAGGATCGGAGGAAGAGGCGTCCGTCGAGTGCGTGGTGACCAAGGAAAAGGATCCACGGGAGTTACCACCCGAAGGCGAAGGGACGAGACTCGAACCACGACCAAAGTGCACTAACCTCGGATCCTCTACTTATCACCGAGGCAAGCCAGGAGCATTTTATTAACCTATTCTCTTTTGAAATACAATTATTCACTTTGTTACTTGTGATGTGCATTACGTTTATAGGAATTGCGTGATACCGTTATTGCATAACTACCTTGCCCACTAAAATGAACCTGGTCATAATACTAGATTGGGTAGATAGTTTTATGCTTAGCCATGCTTAGATCATTAAGAGGCCGGATGATTTCTGTCATCCGCAACTTTTAGGCTGGTACATATGATATCCTTTAACATGAGGTGAATGATAATTGGAGACCGGACGGGACTCGGTGTTGGAGATGCTACGGGACATGGAGGTCTTGTATGTTTCAAGTTTTCCCATCTGAGTCAATTAAGGACCGTACCGTACTCTGGTCTAGGTGTGAGATTGAGCGTACCTTCACATAGCGGCCGAATAACTCGTTTTCGACCGCGAAACCGATTAGCTTCGTTCGAGGTAGGAATTGAATTGTTAGCATTCTTTGGGAGGAAAGTGGCGGTGGAGAGGGCGATCCAAAACCCCGCATGACTACGGGCTATGGGCTGGACGGGCATGACTTGTGAGGATGTGGTACCATCGGTTTTTGCGAAACGGTTCAATCCTAGTTTTTGAATAGAGTGAACGGTAATCCCGCGGGTGAAGTACAAACTCATGCGGGTGTGTGATACGGGCTTACCCATTTGGTGTAATCGATTCAAATCGCCGTCTCCTGGATAGTGAGAAACTTGTCGCAGTAGACGTAGTAAAAGAGATGGAATTCACTTTGTTGATTTTGAAAGGATTATAATTGGTACCTCATCGTAGATGAATGCTTATATAATTCAAGTGTATGTTTTAGAAAGGTGCAAACGTAGTTATGGATAGCATCATAATAATTTTGCCGCCAACATATAAAACTTTGGAACCTAATAATAAGCTTTTCCGCAAAGGTTGCTAGCCAATAAACCCCACCATCCATAGCCAATCATTTATTCTTGGAGTCTTTTCCTTTATTCTCTGTCGGGTAAGTCTTACGGAGTACAATTGAGTATTCAGGGTTTTTACCCATCGTTGCAGGTGACTTGTTGTATTGCATCGCGGGCGTTAACCCTGTGGATGGCAGTGTTGATTAGGCCAACGGGCATGGCCATATCCTATAAGCTCATCTTCATGTTTGTAAACAAGGTTTGATTAAAATTTGGTGTTATAAAACAAACTTATGGTGTTGTATTTGAAAATAAGAAACACTTTCATGTAATATATTTGAACCACCTTTGTAATCACATAGAACTCGGGTTGTAATTATTCTCATTTGTAAACTCGATATCTTCGATGTATGATGTTTTCTTAATCATATGATCCCGGATGTAAGTTGATTTTATCGAGGTCTTTCGTGACACTCGGTGGACTACCGGGTTCATTCGAGAAGCGGTGTATACGTGTCAATGTTATTAACGGGGACAGTTATGCTTAATCTCGGATGGATTGGTCGGTTCTGTCACAGCTGGCATCAGAGCAGGATTAAGGATAATATCATCATCAGTGTATTGAAATAAAAGTTTGTGGTTTTGAAAATCTTAATTTACAACAAAACTAGCCCTATTTAGGTTTTTAAGTTTGAATCTACACCAGTGTCAAACCTCCAATTAAGCCCGTATAAGGACTATCAGGTGGCTATTACTAACTCTAGGGGTTTTTCATTCATTGCCGACCTAAGGGTGGTGGTGACCTCATATGGAAGTATATGTGTATATTCATATATACGTATATGGAAGTATGCGTATATAAACTGTCTTTTAAATTATGCAACATCGCACCTACGTCGAGGTAAGTGTGAGTTGTGAGAGCATGATCGGACAACCGCCGGTCTAGGGGAGTGCTAGTGTGGTTACCGGAACATTTACATGTTACACACATATTTATGTGAAGGTACTTAATTGCGGGATGTGATGATAATTCGGGTAGTTTAGTGCTACACGTATGTATACTGGGGTATACATATGTGGGGAGCATTTAAAGTTCTTGCTTTATTGTGTGTGATGCATATCATGTGGGGATTCGGGCTGAAATGAATTCTTCTCAGTACGCTAACTACGAAAAAACGTATAGTAAATCGAATAGATGCGAACTAATGAGAGTGCGTAGGAATACCACCGCTTATTATCGATTAGAAAGTCTACTCTTCTCTAATTCTGTGAGGACGTACAGAATCGAACATGCATCATGATCATTCTTTGCTCATCTTATTGCATCAAAATCTTCCCCCTTACAAAGTTGTAGAATAACTAAAGATATAATTCTAATAAGAACAAAAGTGCCCACCTAATTGTACTCTAAATATGATGCAGATGTCGAACCCTCGTTCCAATGGTTCGGAGAGAGACAATTCTGGATCCTCGGAATTGCCGCCTCTACTTACCGCGGCAGAAGCACTGTCTCGTTTGATAGGTGGTCAAGCGAACATAGAGGCCGTTCTATAATAAATTGCTCAGAATACAACACCAGGGCACCAGAATCGCAGTGATCAAGACCCACCTGTCACTTACAAGGAATTTCTGGGTACCAATCCACCGGTGTTCACCCAGTCAGAGGAACCCCTGCAAGCGGAGGAATGGCTCAACACTATTGAGCAGAAGTTTTGACTTCTTCAATGCACTGATATTCAGAAGGCCGAATATGCGGCTTCGGCGGTTGCATGGCATTGCCGGGTATTTGGTGGACCAACTATTTGTCCACTTTGCCCAAAGATGCAAGACCTACGTGGCGTGAGTTTAGAGAAGTTTTCTGTGAATCTTATATACCTGAAGACATCATAAAAATCAAGAGGATGAAATTTTTGAAGCTGACCCAAGGCACCAAAACGGTGACTGAGTATGTCCATGCCTTTAATCATCTATCTAGATATGCCCCTAAGCATGTGGATACACCGGAGAAGCGGATGGGTTGTTTTATGCGTGGGCTATCTCTCAAGCTCCAAGATGACTTAGCTCTTAATAAATGTACCACTTATAATGAGCTAGTTAGTAATGCTATTATTAAAGAGAATGCTCATCGTTTATACAAGGAGGACAAGAAACGCAATGAGTCCTATTTTAGTGGTCCATCTCAGTCATTAATCCAGAGGGTGCAAATGCTCCAATACTGTCCACCAGTTAAGCAGTATGTGCCACCTCAGCAACAGAAGCCTCAACAAAATACCCTACCCCCACCATTTCAGCAAATGAATACAAATAAAAGTCTTTAGGGTCGTTCCAGATTTCCTTGTCGTAATTGTGGAGAATTTGGACATCTTGCTCGTGAGTGCCCTCAACCCAGTCAAAATTATGCACCAGCACCACAAAACCAGCCGGTCCAGCAAAAGCAGAAGGATAATTTCTCATCCCCAAACTATAAGAAGCAGGTTTCAAGTACACGTGTCGGATGTGTGCATTATACCACTATGGAAGAAATCCCAGTAGGAGAACCAGTGACTGCGGGTATATTTTTAGTGAATCAAAACCCTGCTTGTGTCTTGTTTGACTCTGGATCATCACATTCATTTATAAGTCAAGCTTTTGCATCCAAGCATCAGTTCCCAATTAATACAATGAAGAATGGGTTTTTGATCAACTCAGTTGGGACTAAGACCTCCACCAAACAAATAGTTTGGAATGTTATAATTGAGATTGGAGAAAAGAAATTTTTGGCACACCTCATCGTGTTGCCCAAGTTGGGTTTGGATGTTATTCTAGGCACAAACTGGATGAAGGAATATAAAGTAACTATCAATGTGCCCAACAAAATGCTCAAGTTAAATTCACCAGAGGGCAATGGTACCTTAGATGTGTCATTTTCTATGGATCCTAATCTTAGAAATTCATCTTTTGCTACCAAGACCCTCAAGTTAGAAGATATTCCAGTGGTATGTGAATTTCCAGACGTCTTTCCCGATGATTTACCAGGCTTACCACCAGAAAGAGATGTCCAATTTGCTATTGATCTTATACCTGGCACCGCTCCTATCTCTAGAAGACCGTATAGAATGCCACCAGATGAGTTGGTTGAATTGAAGAAACAAATACAAGAGCTGTTGACAAAGAAATTTATTAGACCTAGTACATCTCCATGGGGATGCCCTGCCTTATTTGTGAAGAAAAGGGATGACACTCTGCGTTTGTGTGTTGATTACCGACCACTTAACGCAGTGACCATTAAAAATAAATATCCACTTCCCCATATTGATATCCTATTTGACCAATTGAGTAGGGCCAAGGTTTTCTCCAAGATTGATTTGAGATCAGGATATCACCAAATCAGAATCCGACCAAAGGACATTCCAAAAATAGCTTTTGTCACCCGATATGGTCTATTCGAGTACTTGGTAATGTCTTTTGGTCTTACCAATGCACCTGCCCATTTTATGTACTTAATGAACTCAGTCTTCATGCCAGAGTTGGATAAGTTTGTAGTGGTATTTATTGATGATATATTGGTGTACTCTGAGAATGACGAAGATCATGCTGAGCATCTGAGAATAGTCTTAACCAGGCTCAGAGAACACAAATTATATGCTAAGTTTAGCAAGTGTGAGTTTTGGCTCCGTGAGGTCAAATTTTTGGGGCATGTGCTATCCGAAAATGGTATATCAGTGAACCCCAATAAAGTTCAGGAAGTGTTGAATTGGAAAGCTCCAACCACTGTCTCAGAAATCCGGAGTTTTCTGGGATTAGCCGGTTATTATAGGCGATTCATTCCGGACTTTTCAAAGGTCGTTAAACCCATGACGCGGTTGCTTCAAAAGAATGAAAAGTTTGTGTGGACACCGGAGTGTGAATCCGCTTTCTGCACTTTGAAGAAGTTGCTAACCACTGCTCCTGTGTTGGCACAACCTGACATAACCAAGCCTTTCGATGTTTATTGCGATGCTTCGGGCATTGGTCTCATTTGCGCCCCTAATGCGGGGGAAGGTCGAAGTCATTGCTTATGCCTCGCGACAACTTCGAAGCATGAGGTCAATTATCCTACTCATGATTTAGAACTGGCCTGCAGTGGTACATGCCCTATGGATTTGGAGGCATTATCTATTGGGAAAATTATGCCATATCTACACAGATCACAAGAGCCTTAAATACATCTTCACCCAGCCGGAGTTAAATATGAGGCAGAGGAGATGGTTGGAATTAATCAAAGACTATAATCTAGAAGTACATTATCATCCAGGAAAGGCTAATGTAGTGGCCGATGCTCTTAGTAGAAAGGCTCATTGCAACTACATGGAGTTACTCTCCGGAGAAACTTTCAATCTTATGCATCCAGCAGTGATCAATAATATCGTGGTTAGTTGCAATCTGGAAAGCCAAATTATTGAAGGTCAAAAGACCGATGTGGGTATTTTTATATCAAGCAAAAGATTCAAGGGAAAGAAGCCAAGCATTTCTGAGTGGATGAAAAGGGAGTATTATGGTTCGATGATCGCTTGGTAGTTCCTAAGGATGAGAAATTGAAAGATCAAATTTTGTCTGAAGCCCATTTCTCTAATCTATCCATCCATCCAGGTAGTAGTAAAATGTACCAAGATTTGAAACCAAAATATTGATGGACCAAAATGAAGAAAGAAATAGCAAGATATGTTGCCCATTGTGATGTGTGTGGAAGAGTGAAAGTAGATCATTTGCGACCTGCTGGACTACTCCAATCCTTATCTATTCCTGAATGGAAATGGGAAGAAATAGGTATGGATTTTATAACTGGTCTTCCTAGAATCCCGAGAGGATATAATTCCATATGGGTAATTGTGGACCGTCTCACTAAAACGGCTCACTTTTTACCTGTTAAGTTTGGATACACTGCAGAACAATATGCAGATTTGTATATCTCGCAGATTTTGCGTTTGCATGGCGTTCCAAAAACCATCATATCCGATAGAGGTTCGCAATTCATGGCTCGATTTTGGGAGCACCTCCATAATTATCTTGGTACCAGGCTAATCAGAAGTTCTGCATATCATCCTCAAACTTCTGGTCAAGTTGAGCGGGTAAATCAAATTCTAGAAGACATGTTAAGAGCTTGTGTATTATCTGCTTTAGGATCTTGGGATGAATGGTTACCATTGGCAGAGTTTTCATATAACAATAGCTATCAGGAAAGTATCAAAATGGCACCGTTCGAAGCACTTTATGGCAGAAAATGTAGGACCCCCTTAAACTGGGTGGAACCCGGGGAGAGGAGGTACTATGGTATTGATTTTGTGAAGGTGTGAAGAACGAGTCCAAAAAATTCAACATCTTAAAGCTGCTCAATCCCGTCAGAAAAGTTATGTCAACAAAAGATGTAGGCCAATATATTTTAATGTTGGTGACTATGTCTATTTGAAGGTTTCGCCATTTAAAGGTGAACGTCGATTTGGGATACAAGGTAAATTGGCTCCTCGCTATGTGGGACCATTCAGGATCATAGCTCGCAAAGGAAAAGTGGCTTATGCCTTGCAACTTCCACCTAGCATGAGTGCAGTATTTAATGTCTTCCATGTTTCTCAACTAAAGAAATGTTTGAGAGCACCCACCGAAGAAATCAACTTGGATGACATTAAATTGCAATCCGACCTTACTTATCAAGAGGAACCAATTCGAGTTTTAGAAGAAATCGAGAGGGTGACCCGAAGTCGAATTGTGAAGTTCTATAAGATCCTATGGAGCAACCATACCGAAGACAATGTTACTTGGGAGCGAGAAGATTTTCTTCGCACCAAATACCCCGCGCTTTTATGAACAGTGGTACGTTCTTCAAAATCTTGGGACGAGATTTTATTAAGGGGGGGAGGAGCTGTAACATTCTAAATGTTAATCATGTCATAATTGCATTTCCATTAACATATATGCATCATTTTGCATTTGATCATGAGCACATGCCATTGCAAGTTCTATGTGTGCAACACATAATTGTGTTTGGTAATCTCAAAAATGGTTTAAAAGTGTTTAGAATTAAAATTAAGATAGGGTTTATATATAATATTTTGCTAAAACATGCTCACATATGATGATAATATCAATTGTACTTGTTTTCAAGTTACTAAGTGCCCTAAAGTGCAAGTATATGTTCTTCTCAATTTTTGGGGTTAAGCCCTAAATAAAAGTTGTAGTACAAGTTATGTGCTACAAAAGTTGTTTAAGGGTCCAGGGCCAAATCTTCTGTAACATGTTCAAAAATTGGCTTTAAAACTGAATTTGGCAAATGCATTCAAAAGACTTAGAAAATTTATCTAAGTCCCGGGATTTCAGCATTTGATTCATTTTTCAGGGCTGCATAATTTTATTTTTCATAAATAAAATTTTGCAACCAACTACACCATTTGATAGGGTGAAGTATATACTTTGACACCATGGATTTGGTTAACCTTGATCCTTACTGTGTTGTCTTTAATTAAATGATTAAGATAGCTAATCAACATGTTCAGTGCTCTGTTTAACTGAAACCAAGCTTTCAGTTTGTTTTTGTTTTGGTTTAGCATCTTATAGTTTGAAACCTGTTGAGGTTTTGCTTAGGATCTTTTAAGCAAAGATGGAGTTCACCTATAGACGGTTACCGTGAAGCAATCGAATTGCATTTTGGTTATCTGGAGAGAAATCGAGAGGAGAAGACAACATTTGTTTCAGTCATGAGCTTGATAAATCGGGAGAGTCCTTTTTCCTTTTCTCCTCCACTGCCCATGCCGCGCTGCTCACCGGCTTCGCCGTGTCTCCCGCCAATTCAGCGCCCTTTTGCGTTCCCAACCACGTGTCAGAGGCTCGCGAAGTCGCTGGCCACTCCTTCGTGTTTTCTCTGTCCTATTTAAGCCCCACTGCACGCCGTCATTTCCTTTCTTCTTCTTCCCGCCCGGCGACCGAGCCGTTCTGCCGTCAAATTCGCCCGCCGTCACTTAGCTAACATCAATTGCTCTTGCAAAACTGAACCGTAACCCCTTTGCGAAACCATCGAACCCACTCTTATTTTCTTTTTATCGCGCGAAATCGCTGTGGGGTTGTCTTCTCCACGGTAGGTGAAAGCACACCGCCGTGCTTGGTCGCACCACAGCCAAAGCTGCTCAGAGCCTTTCGTGCTCACGACTAGTGTCTTTGGGCTCGCCTTGAGCTCTGGAGCTCATAGGCCCCTTAAATCCCGTCGTCGAGCCATAGGCACGGCGGAACGCCGCCCGCACCGCCGGGCCGCCCGCCACGGCCGCCCTGGGGATTTCCACTGCCCGCTCCGTCTCAGTTGAACCCGGTAGAAGCAACGAGATCGTGAGGTGAGCTCGCGAAGCTAACCCCTACCCTTATTTGGTCTTTACTAGGCCCCCGCCGGCCGAACGCCGCCACTTGGGAGAACTTCTGCTTCTCGCCGAGCCGCCATGGCTATTGCCCCGCTCCTTGCGACCATTAAATCGTCTTTATGTTTGTGCTCGTTAGGTTCGCCGAAGTCATGGGAAGGGCGATGGTACCCTCGCCGTTGTCAAAGACCTCACCGGCGGCAAGGTCCACCGTCCGGCTCACCGGCCACCGCTCGGACAGAGCCGAGCTAGGGTGGGCCGTAATGGGCCCAGCTGGTGCTGGGTCGTTGGGGTAAGGCTTGGGCGGGAAGGGACCAAAGTAGTGCTAGGTCTTTTTTTCTTTTTTTCAATGTTGATTAATAACTAGAGCTTCTAAAATCTTGAAAATTTTTATATAGCTTCCTCATAGTTATGTCTATTCAATAAAAATATGAAACTTAGATTTTGGACAGTTTCTGCATGAGATAAAATTATCTCTTTTAATTAATAAATGTATATTCTCTGATTTTTAGAGAATAATTTATTAATCCAAAAATCATGAAAATTATTTTACATTCATTTCATGACATCACCAACCTGCACAAAAAGTTTGAGATTAATTTGGGAATGTTTTATAAAATCATTATTTCTAAATTATGAATAAAAGGAGAAGAGGTATGTTGATTAAGCATGTGGTATGCTTTGTTTGCTAATTTTGATCACTATACTATTTAGTATAATTAGGTAATATTTAACTCTGAAGTACATTAATTGAGAAGTGATGAGTTGTTAATTCATGACATGTTTGTTAATATATATGAGCATGTGAGCATATGCATATATATATATATATATATATATATATATATATATATATATATATATATATATATATATATATATATATATATATATATATATATATACTCTTTTCCTTTTAATGGAGACCAGCTTGTGATGATGATGGCTTGTGTGGTATTTGGGATTGAGTGGAGGCCTTGGATCATAAAACCCTAATGATCCTCAGCAATTCTTTTTGTTTAGTGAGAACGATCATGATTCACTAGTTGATAGCGAATAGTCTGTTGCTCTCTAGTAGTTACACTATCTCTTCGAGAGAAGAGATATGCACATACTCGGTGTATTTAGAAACAATTGATATCAGTTATTTTAACCAACTCTGATAATATAGTGTTGTCATCAGAGAAAGAGAATTGCACACATGGAACCTTATGTAGCTTTCCATTCTTGTCAATTCCCATGATTATGTCATCATGTATCATTTCATGCCATAGCATCCTGTCATCGCGCATCCTATATGCATTCTTGGTATTTATATATCGCATACATTCATATAGGATCGGAGGAAGAGGCGTCCCGTCGAGTACGTGGTGACCAAGGAGAAGGATCCACAGGAGTTACCACCCCGAAGGCGAAGGGACGAGACTCGAACCACGCCCAAAGTGCACTAACCTCGGATCCTCTACTTATCACCGAGGCAAGCCCCGGAGCATTTTATTAACCTATTCTCTTTTGAAATACAATTATTCACTTTGTTACTTGTGATGTGCATTACGTTTATAGGAATTGCGTGATACCGTTATTGCATAACTACCTTGCCCACTAAAATGAACCTGGTCATAATACTAGATTGGATAGATAGTTTTATGCTTAGCCATGCTTAGATCATTAAGAGGCCGGATGATTTCTGTCATCCACAACTTTTAATTTGGTACATATGATATCCTTTAACATGAGGTGAATGATAATTGGAGACCGGACGGGACTCGGTGTTGGAGATGCTACGGGACATGGAGGTCTTGTATGTTTCAAGTTTTTCCGCCTGAGTCAATTAAGGACCGCACTGTACATCGGGTCTAGGTGTGAGATTGAACGTACCTTCACATAGCAACCCGAATAACTCGTTTTCGATCGCGAAACCGATTAGCTCGTTCGAGGTAGGAATTGAATCGTTAGCATTCTTTGGGAGGAGAGTAATGGCGGTGGAGAGGGTATGCGATCCAAAACCCTGCATGACTATGGGCTACGGGCCGGACGGGCATGACTTGTGAGGATGTGGTACCATCAATTTTGCGAAACGGTTCAATCCTAGTTTTTGAATAGAGTGAACGGTAATCCGCGCTGGTGAAGTACAAACTCATGCGGGTGTGTGATACGGGCTTACCCATTTGGTGTAATCGATTCGAATCATTGTCTCTCCGGATAGTGAGAAACTTATACCTTGTCGCAGAGATGTAGTAAAAGAGATGGAATTCACTTTGTTGATTTTGAAAGGATTATAATTGGTACCTCATCGTAGATGAATGCTTATATAATTCAAGTGTATGTTTTAGAAAGGTGCAAATGTAGTTATAGATAGCATCATAATAATTTTGTCGCCAACATATAAAACTTTGGAACCTAATAATAAGCTTTTTCCGCAATGGTTGCTAGCAAACAAACCCCACCATGCATAGCCAATCATTTATTCTTGAGTCTTTTCCTTTATTCTCTGTCGGGTAAGTCTTAAGGAGTACAATTGAGTACTCGTGGTTTTTTTTTACCCATTGTTGCGGAGTGACTTGTTGTATTGCATCGCGGGCGTTAACCCCCCGTGGATGGCGGTGTTGATTAGGCCAACGGGCATGGCCATATCCTATAAGCTCATCTTCATCTTTGTAAACAAGGTTTGATTAAAAGCTGGTGTTATAAAACAAACTTATGGTGTTGTATTTGAAAATAAGAAACACTTTCATGTAATATATTTTAACCACCTTTGTAATCACATAGAACTCAAGGTTGTAATTATTTCCTTGTAAACTCAGATATCCGATGTATGATGTTTCCTTAATTATATGATTCGGATGTAAGTTGATTTACCGAGGTCTTTCGTGACACTCGGCGGACTACGGGTTCATTCGAGAAGCGGTGTATACGTGTCAACGTTATTAACGGGGACAGTTATGCTTAATCTCGGATGGATTGGTCGGTTACATCCACGGCCGTACCAAGCGCATTTCGTAAGATGACCGGCTCAAAGGGAGTGCCACGTCACCAGTTGGCACCACGTGGCAATGATGCTGAGGCCGGACCGAGCGAGCCAAAGCCTAAGAAGAAGCTATCCAAGAATCAGAAGATAGCCCAATTGTCTAAAGAGTTGGCGGCTGTCACCAAGGATCACTTGATGGCAACCGTCGAAAAGCGAAAAAAAGCGAAGTCCGAGCTAGCGGATCGGCAAAGGCAAGAGCGGCAGGATCTTCGATCCATCCACGAGCTCCAGCAGACCATTGCTCACCTTCGGCATGAGCTGGAGGGTGCAATGAATCAAAGGAACGATGGGTACGACTACATCAAGAAGTTGCAGGCACAGGTGGATGACCTCGAAGCGTACATTGCTGCCCTACACGAGGAGGTTCACCATCAGCACAACCTCCACGATCCTCTATACCAGCAGCAGATAGTCGTGGACGACTTGGGTTCCGTGGAGTCACCGGAGGTGTACCCGTCACCGACTGAGGAGCCCGAGGCAGACGAGGACCTCGAGTCAGTCGCGGGCAATGAGTGATGCCTGAGTTCCCTGAGAGGGCTGTGTAATATAGGTATCCTTATGTGCTAAATAGTCAACCTGGGTATGTCCGGCCTACGAGCGGACTTGTAATATGAATAAGTGAACCCATGTGTGACTGGTTTTTACTACTGTTTTAAAGTTCAATAAATCTGCTTGTGAATAAGTATGATCTTATCTATAACAGATGTCTGGTCATTCTCGCGTTGGTTCTTCACAAGAGGGGGGTGAGGCCCCCAGCACCACCAAAGCACCACGTCTTTTATCGAGGTCGTGGCAGCTTTAGTAAATGCCACCACTGAGAATTCCCGCCTGTTACGGGAAATGGGTCAGCACAATCACGAGGCACTCTATGAAAATCATGGTCGTCGTAATCATGACGAGATCACGTATGCGGACTTCACAGAGACCCGTCCGCCAGTTTTCACTAGGGCTGAGGATCCCTTAGAGGCTAATGATTGGCTTCATGTTATAGATCAGAAGTTTGACTTGTTAGAGGGTTGTCCAGACCTGTTGAAACCCAAGTTTGCCGCCCAACAGTGGAGAGGCCCTGCATCAGCGTGGTGGGCAAACTTTCTCGCACGTCAGCCTGTTGGACAGCAAATTACTTGGGCCATGTTCCGAGATGCCTTCCGTCAGCATTTCATTCCTGACGGGGTAATGCAAGCAAAGCTGGAAGAGTTTCTAGCATTGAAGCAGGGTGGTCGAACAGTGGTGCAGTATGTGAACATGTTTAGTCATCTATCACAGTATGCACCGGAACATGTGGATACTGACAGCAAAAAGAATAAATATTTTTCTTAGGGGTTTAAAGAGTGATATTGAAACCCACCTTACTGCAAATCCAACTGCCACCTTCTATGAGGCAGTAGATATTGCAATCTCCTATGAACGATCCCTGCTAAAACAGAAAAATGAAGAGAGGCATGCTTTTCCTAGACCGTCTGGCGGAATCCAAAAATGCTAGAAGGTTATCTTTCATCCCACTCAACATAACCGTCAGCTGTTCCACTATCCACAGCAGCAGCAAAGCCATCAATCTTATCACTACCCACAACAACAGCAGCAGCAAGCCCAAAGGCAACAGGTGTACACTCGTCCTGCCGCCAGTAACCTATCCTCAACGGCCGAACACCTAGGGTGTTCGAAACACAACTCCACCCGGCTCCACAGGGAATTATCCCCACGCCCTCGGTCCGTGTTTTAATTGTGACAAGCCCGGACACCTTTCCCGGTTTTTTGTCCTTATCCAAAGAGGAGTAATCCCAACTTCTAGCAAGGATCGGTAGTGTCGGCCAGCACGAGAATCAAAGAGGGGTAATTCGCAAAGCATGTCCCGAAGGTGAATGCCCGAAAGAAAATCGGGCGTGTATATCATGTCACTGGGGATGTTCTTGAAGGAGAGCCTGTTCTAATGGGTATGTTCCTTGTTGCCAGTCACCCTGCAATTACATTATTTAATTCTGGTGCATCGCATATATTCATCAACCGTACTTTTGTTACAAAGCATGCAATCCCCATAAAAAAATTAAAGATGAGTTTTTGGTGCAATCGCCGGGAGGGCGTATACACACACGGGAAATGGTACATCAGGTCCCTATATCTCTTGGTGGGTATCTCTATCCCACGGATCTGATAGTACTGAAGGATCAAAATATAGACGTGATCCTTGGAATGAATTGGTTACGCCATTATGGCGCTGTGATAGATGCACTGAATAGAACCATTAAGTTGTTCTTGCCTGATAACCAGTCTCCTCTTCTTATCCAATTCCCAACCCCCAAGAGAGCAGTTGAGACAGTTAATGCAACCTTAGTGCAAGAAATCAAGGATATACCTGTGGTCTGTGAATTTCCAGATGTATTCTCTGAGGATTTGCCAGGGTTATCACCAGAGAGACGTTGAGTTTGTGATTGAGTTAAAGCCGGGTACTGCACCAGTATCCCGAAGAGCTTATTGGATGCCCCCAAAAGAGTTAGCAGAATTGAAAACTTAGTTGAAAGAATTGCTGGACAAAGGTTTTATCAGACCTAGTTTATCACCGTGGGGTTGTCCTGCTATCTTTATGAAAAAGAAAGACCAGACTCTGAGAATGTGTGTGGACTATCGTCCACTAAATGAGGTAACCATCAAAAATAAAAATCCTCTTCCTCACATAGATCTTCTATTTGACCAACTTGCGGGAGCCAAGGTGTTCTCCAAGATTGATCTTAGGTCTGGTTATCATCAAATCCGAATCAGGCCTGAAGATATTCCTAAAACCGCCTTCACCACCAGATATGGCCTATATGAATATCTTGTTATGTCATTTGGGCTTACTAATGCTCCAGCCCATTTCATGTATCTGATGAACTCGGTGTTTATGCCCGAGCTCGATCGCTTCGTCGTGGTCTTCATCGACGACATTCTTATATACTCCAAAACCAAAGAAGAACATGCGGAGCATCTCCGTACTGTTTTGACTCATCTCCGAGAACATCAGCTTTATGCTAAATTTAGTAAATGCGAGTTTTGGCTTAGTGAAGTCAAATTCCTTGGTCATGTCTTATCTGCCGAGGGTGTCGCAGTTGACCCTGGCAAAGTCCAAGACATCCTTAACTGAAAGCCACCTATCAGTGTTCATCAAGTTCGTAGCTTCCTTGGAATGGCGGGATATTACCGTCGTTTCATTCCTGACTTCTCCAAAATAGCTAAGCCAATCACCGAACTTCTAAAGAACCAAACCAAATTCCGATGGTCATCTGAATGTGAGTAAGCATTCCACAAATTGAAAGATCTTTTGACTACTGCCCCAGTCCTAGCTCAGCCGGATATTCAAAAGCCTTTTGATGTGTATTGTGATGCATCTGGCATCGGCATTAGGTGTGTATTAATGCAAGAAGGCAAAGTCATTGCTTATGCTTCAAGGCAATTGAAGCAACATGAAGAGCATTACCCAACTCATGACCTTGAGTTAGCTGCAGTTGTGCATGCTCTGAAGATATGGAGGCACTATCTGTTGGGCAATCCCTATCATATCTATAGTGATCACAAAAGTTTGAAGTATATTTTTACACAGTCTGAGCTGAATATGAGGCAGAGAAGATGGCTTGAATTAATCAAAGATTATAATCTTGAAGTACATTATCATCCTGGCAAAGCTAATGTAGTTGCTGATGCTCTCAGCCGAAAGAGTCAATGCAATTGTCTTGATGTTACGCTAGTGAATGAAGTGCGTGTCAAGAGTTAGAAAGATTGAATATTGATATGATTTCTCAAGGTAGTCTAAATAATATCACAGTACATTCATCTATCCAAGAACAGATTATTGCAGCCCAGCAGAGTAACAAAGGTCTCAAACATATTAGAGAGAAAGTCGGATCCGGGAAGGTCTCTTGTTTTCATCTTGATGACAATAATGTCTTGTGGTTCAAGTATCGTCTGGTCATTCCAAAAGTTCCGGAGCTCCGGCAGTTGATTCTTGATGAAGCTCACTTAACCAGATTCTTGATTCATCCAGGTAGCAATAAGATGTATCATGACCGAGGCGTAGATTACCGTGGACCAAGATGAAGATTGAAATAGCCCGATATGTTGCACTTATTTGTGATACTTGTCAAAAAGTCAAAGCTGTGCATTTGAAAGCAGCTGGAGAGCTCTAACCATTACCCATTCTAGCTTGGAAGTGGAAAGATATAAGTATGGATTTTATTGTCGGGTTGCCTAGAACAGCCAGGGGTTATAATTCAATCTGGGTTATTGTTGATCGTTTAACCAAGTCAGCCCATTTCATCCCAGTGAAGGAAGATTATAGAGCTCCCAAGTATGCCTTAATTTATATTGATCGCATAATGTGTTTGCATGGGGTTCCAAAAAGTATAGTCACCGATTGAGGTACTCAATTCCTGGCTCAGTTCTGGCAAAAGTTTTATGAGACTATGGGGACCAATCTATTATATGAAGATCGCTTACCATCCACAAACTGATGGTCAGACTGAAAGAGTGAATCAAATTCTTGAAGATATGCTAAGATCCTATGTGCTAACATATTCTTCTGATTGGGATCAATGTTTGCCGTTAGTTGAGTTTGCCTATAACAACAGTTATCAAGAAAGCATTCGAATTGCACCGTTCGAAGCTTTGTATGGCCGTAGGTGCCGAACTCCACTCAATTGGTCCGAGTCCGGAGAAAGATGGTTCTTCGGTGTTGACCTAGTCAAAGAAACTGAAATTAAAGTGAAGCAGATTTAGGATAATCTACGAAGAGCTCAATCTAGACAGAAAAGTTATGCTGATAAACGGCGAAGACCATTGGCATTTGAAATTGGAGACTATGTATATCTGAAAGTGTCACCAAGTAAGGGTGTCGACCGTTTCGGGGTTAAAGGTAAATTGGCACCCCGATATATTGGTCCATTTCAGATTACAGAAAGATGTGGGAAGGTTGCATATCGATTAAATCTACCTGAACAGTTGTCCCTTGTGCACAACGTGTTCCATGTATCCCGAATAAAAAAGTGTTTGCGGGTACCAGACAAAACTATTGATATTGAAGGAGTCAGCCTTGAACCCGACTTGACCGTTGCTGAATATCCAGTTAAAATTCTTGATCGAAAGGATCGGATCACACGTAGGCACATAAGAAGGTTTTACAAAATCCAGTGGGATCAGCACTCTGAGGATGAAGCAACCTGGGAGTCTAAGGAATTCTTGAATGAGCATTTCCCGAAATTTCTTCCTTCCCTCTCCTAAGTCACGGTTCGTTTCTAAGAATTGTGACTTTCCGAAAAGATGAGACTTGTAATATGAACCCTTCTACCTTCCTTATGAAACCATGTAAGATGTGTCTACTTGATACATTTCCTTTTCCATTACTTAGCCCTAAGCTTTGAATCTCGGGGACGAGATTCCTTTTAAGGGGAATATAATGTAACACCTCTGGTGTTACGTTAACCAAAATTTGCCATGTCATCATCATCATTGCATAAGCATTCATGATTAGAAAACCCTAATGTAAATGGCTAAAATGAGTTTACAATCCTAGGGTTTGTTTGAGCTCTTTTATATCACATGTGTATGTGTTTATCATTTAATTTCCATTCACATGTTTACTTTTGTTTATAAAAGCAACCAATTAAAATCAGCCTTGATGTTTGCAAGTGTTTGGCTAACCTTGACTCACACATCAAACATGTTTTACAAGTCAAATGAAGTGCAAGAGAATCAAATTTGAATTTGGAGTTCAAATCCCAAACCCTAGCTCAAGTGGCTAAGTGTTGGAATTTGAATTTCACTTTCAATTTTGAGGAGCTAACCATAATTAATTTTGTTAATAAAAGTTACCAAGATTTGGCACCATTTCAAAGTATGAACTTTGTACTTTGAAATTATGTCATTGGTTGGGTTTGAAAAGTGCCACAACATTATTAATTAATTGCCCAAAGATTCAATTTGAAAATCCTTTTCAAAAGCTTGAAATTCAAAGTGAAACTGCCCCCTTTTCAATTTCATCTTAAAATATTCAAAATTTGAGAAAACTCCAAAAATACAGTTTGTACATCTCTTTGAGATCTACAACTTTGGTATATAAAGTTTTTTAAGTTTTTGAATAAAATTTGAAGTAATTTCAAAAGTTCTCCAAATTAGAAATTGTCCTCTTTTGGCATTTTAAACTCCAATTTAAAATATAATTAGTTTCATGAAAAACTTTCTAAATGAAAGTTGTAGATCTTGAGAAATGGAACAACTTTTATTTTTGGGAGATTTTCATCTTTTATTCAAAATTTAAAAGTAATTTTGAATTCATTCAGGTTAGGGTTTTACTCTATTTTCAAATTTAAAATTCAAATTTAAAAACCAGTTTGAATCTGACAAAACTCCTTTAATGAAAGTTGTAGAGCACAAAATTTTGAGCGATCTGTATTTTGGGATATTTTTGTGTACAGTGCAATTTTTGAAAGTAATTTGAAAAATAAAACGAAAAGATGTCCCTGTGCTACAGTGCATGAACAGGGGGAGGGCCACCTCGCCTCTGCCTATGCCGGCCGACCCGGCCGACCGCCGCCGTGGCCGTTCTCGGTCGTTCCGGGTTTTGGCTGCTGTCGACCAGCTCAACGGCGTCGTGAACCTTTCCTCCACCTGTCGAGCACCTCCCGGCCCTATAAAAACTAGTAACGGCCCGACGGCGAGTCCCTTTTCTACACCTTGCTCACCGCCGGCCGCCATTACTTCCTCTGCGAAATTGGCGCACCACGAGTGTTCTTTGTTCCCAATAGCTTGCCACCAACTCCGTTACGTCCTTGCGAACTCAACAAGCCACCAATCGCGGTTCCTAGCCATTTGAAATCGTCCGAGCGGCGTCATCTTTCTCATCTCCGCCGGTCGCGCGCGGTGAGCACCCGCACCTCGTCTGCGCTCCTCTGAGCATCTCCGACCCCAACGATTGCTCTGCTAGCTTCATGTAACCTCACTAATTGTTGTCGGCTCGGCGCATCCTCCAACTCAGGAACACCATCGAACCTCTCGGTTCACACCGCCGCCACCCATTGCAGCGCCGTCAAACACCTTCCACCCATCTCCAATCTCTCTGTTTTGTTTTTTGAAGTCTCGGTGAGCTCCTGAGCATAACCCGGGTGTTGGTTGCGTCTATCTCGTCGTGGTTTGGTCGGAACGAGGTCACTCCGACGAGCTCTGCCGTCTCCCTCGTGTCGTGATCGCCGCCGTGCATGTGTAGTGTTGCTTCGAGTCGCGTTTGTGCCATGTTGAGTTCGGGTGAAGTTACTAGTTATGTTGGCACGCTCAGTTTCAACGGAGAAGCTCCGGTGAGCCTTATCGCCGTGCACCGTGCGCCGTCGAGCCGCCATGGCCGCCGGTGTGCGAGCTCCGGTGAGTGGGAGAGGGCGTATGATAGCTCGTTCGGTGCGTCTCGGGGAGAGGAGTCCGGTGGTGTGATTAGTTTCGTCGGAGAGGTCGTCGTTGGCGAACGCCGCCGACCGCCCGCCGTGTCACCTTGTCTTGGGCTTGAAAGGATGAGGGAGGAGGAGGAAGCTGACAGGCGGGGCCGTCTGTCGGCGAGAGAGAGGGGAGGGGGGCTGAAGCGGGCGAAGCGGGCCGGCAGGCCGTGTGGGGGCGGGCCGCCTGGTGAAGCCCGGGAGAAGTGAAATGCTTTTTCTTTTTCCTTTTTAATTTCCAAAACCTAGTTTTCACCTTTTTGCTATAATTTTATTTGGGCAAGTAAAAATATTCAAAAATAGGTTCTGTGCTCCTCGTAATGTGCTCTATCAAGAAAAAAATACTAACTCTGGTTTTTCAATAAAAATTTAGTTATATTATAAATTGCTCATTTAATTAATAAATGCCAATTCCATGATTTTTAGTAATTAAAATATAAGTCCAAAAATCATGAAACTTGTTTTGTGTGCTAATTAGATGATGATGATCTTAATTATGAAGTTTGATCCTATTTTGATTAATTTTTTGTATTATGTTTAATTAATACCTTAATTAATTAATGTTTAATTAATTAATTCTTTGATTAATTAGGGTTTAATTAATCTCCAATTAGCAAGTTAATTAGTGGCTTTCAACAACTGTGAAAATGATTAATAAATTAGTAATTAATCTTAATTACTACTAGCGTTGCTTGCTTTTGAATTGAGTGATGACCCTAGGTCATTAACCCCAATGACCTTCGGCATTTTATGTTGAATGCGTATCGTTAGTCCGTCGTCGTCGACGCTAGTTATACTTCCGTAGTGCAATGTTACCGTGAAGGAAAGTTGTACTCAAGATAGACTAGTTGTCGTTACATCATTATCGCTTGCTCTTTTATTTACTGCATTGTAATCATGCATCTCTGTCGTGTAGTTGTCGGGTCTGAGGAAGGAGTTGATCCAACTCCTGTTCTTGAGGAATGTGATCATCGTGAGGAGGTGGGATCTGATCTTGGTACTTGTGTAGTGGAACCTCACTTCGTCGAGCCCCAAGGCAAGCCCCGGATGCATTTAAATATTTCCTTGTATTTCGAAAAGCTTTATATTTTATGTTCCTGATATGATGCATTAGGTGTTAGGAGTTGTGTGATATCCCACTTTGATGCATTTACCATACCTTGATATATTACCCTGGATACCTGTTTTGATTTCGAAATGCTTAGTATACGCTTAGCCTTGCTACTAGTATAGGGTTTTGATAAACTGTTTCTAAAAGTGTGATAATGGTACCAACTTTTGAGAAAGTTATGAAAACCTGATGTTGCTTGTTGTCTATCCTTGTTCCGATGGGGTCAAGGGTACACAACAAGGGCATGATGATGAGTAAATCGAGATCGGGTGGAGTGACTTGCACCAAGATGGGCTAGTGCCCTGGTGTAGTGTCTACTTGTGAGTCGGTTAAGGACCGTCCGTTGTGGTGATCCTGTGGTCAAGAAGGTTATTAGATAGTACTAGTCGCATGCTAATGGCGATAAGCTCCACTTGGACTATCCATAACGAGAACGGGGAACGGAAAGTAGCGTGTACCCACACTATGAGCGCACCGTCGACGTACTGACGGCGTAGGGAGGTGGTGTACTGTACTCTCACGGCTAGGACCCATTTTGGTTACTGAAAAAATCCAAGCGTCGAGTTGATGTATGTAAGATGTTCGGTCCTGCATACATCGTGTGGCTTGCTAAAGCCTCACCTTGATTCCTATTAGCCAGCATTCCTGAGTCTTCTCCCTAATTTTTAGTCGGATAAGTCTTGCGGAGTACTTTTTGTACTCAGGGTTTTTTGAACCCTTGTTGCAGGTGAACCGTGTGAACAAGTGTGCTACGGCCCTTGTTGCATGACGGTGATCGAGGAAGAATCTGCCGAGAAATAGGTTGTGTGGTCTTTGGGCAGGACACTTTTGTTGTGTGATTGTAATAAGGTTAAGTAATGATACTTTCGTTGTTTGTAATAATAACACTCTGGTTTGTATAAGTTTATCAAATGGTTTGTAAATTAAGCTATTGTAAGTCTTCCGCTACTCTGGTATTTATGTATGAAAACTGTTGTAATACTGTGATGTCGCTATAAGTATCGATCCTGGAGGAATCGTGGTTTATCGGGGATCCACCCGACGGAACAATCTAGGTTATGTGGTGTACAAGCATAGCCGACAGAGGTCTTAAGGACAATGTCAGATGCTTGTGGACCATATAATTTAGAAGGTTCTGCCACAAATTTTTTTTTTTTTTTTTTTGCCTTCCTTAGTACGTGTTTGGGCAGACATAGGGACACAATAACACAAGCACACGCAATGAGACCAGTTGATGCGTGCCGTGGAAGACATCATTTCAGATTAGCTAACACTTTATAGAAATTTTAAAAAAAACAATTCAGCCAAAAGGCACGTATTTGTTACGTTGCATGCAGCTAATAATTGTTAGCCTATCTAAACATGAGCTAATACGTGGAATTCTAGTTGTTTTAGACTAATTTTAATTTCTAGCTAATAACTAGACCTTGTTTTTAGATGCACTTCAAATTCGAAGTCTTTTCACTCTCTCTCTCTCTTCATCACATCAATTTTTATCCGCATGCATGGAGCATTAAATGTAAGTAAAAAATAACTAATTATATAGTTTAGTTGTAAACCATGAGACGAATCTTTTGAGCCTAGTTAGTTCACGATTGGACAATATTTGTCAAATACAAATGAAATGCTACGGTTCTAAAATTTTTTAACTTTCACAATCTTTTAAGCCTAGTTAGTCTATGATTGGACAATATTTGATCCAAATGTTTTGTACCTTTTCACATAACAGAGAAAAAAAAGGAAAAGTTACCCTACACCATTCATTAGCTAGTTTTGTCTAGTCAACATCTAACACTCATTTCACTATGGGATTTGTTTACTCCGATTGTTTCTACTCTCTTACAGTTGGGTGCCCCTATAATAAGGATTATTTTCCGTAGATTGGCTTTGGATAGGCAAGTTGAACTATCAGGCTTCACACACAAGTAAGAACCAGTAGAAAACTCTGTATTAAGGGTTGACTTTTCTTTTGACCTAGTTCTTATATAGCACAATGGAAGAGAGGGGAAAAGGATTGAATAAGCGAGCACCAGCATTGACTTTGTCGCTTTAACTAACCTAACGCGTTCTTAGAACATAAGTACCATTTGAGGCAAATATGTAGTATCTAGAAAAAGGTAGTTGCTTAGAGCCTGTTTAGATCCAATGGACTAACAACTAGTTTAAATAGTTAGATTTTGTGAACTAGTAACTAGTTAAGCCTTAAATTAGTTATTAGTTTACCCACTAATTCACTTGTTTGGATCCTTATGGACTATTTGTTAGTCAACTAGTTACTAGTTTATGGGATCTAAACATGGCACTGCTAATTCGTAGAACAATTTCTAGAAAGATTTTGTAAACGGGCTTTCAGAGAGAGAGAGAGAGAGAGAGAGAGAGAGAGAGTAAATGGACTTTTCAAACTTGCAAAATTGGTATTAATAAGCTGAAAAACAATAAATAAAGCTGGATGATGATGATGATGATATATCAAGCTGAGTATTTGAGAATTTGCCTGGTATTCTCCACTTAAAAAATAGAGATGATTCTCAAACAATAATCAAGGGACGAACATGTCAGATCAGGAGGGAAAATATTTAAGGTGGCTTCGTGCAAAGACACAAAATTTGGTACAGCAGACGACTGAACCGTTGCAAATGTGATAGCAGTACGTGGCACGGTTAGTTGCAGATGCACGAGTGCAGAGTTGACTTGAGAATTAGTAGCATTGTCCGAGGACACACGAGTAACTGAAGCCGGTCTTCATCACAGCGAAACCTCACCAGATAGCTGCAGCTGATCGCCAGCAGTGCGGATCTCTGTGTATCTTGTAAATTTGGACGACTATTGTACTCCTAGTCAACACGCTAGCTAGCTAGGAGCTCATCACATTGTCAGTGCCAACGTTGTATCATATCTTTGCATTGCTCGCACTGTTACTACTAGCTTCGTCTCAAATTATAAGACGTTTTCAAAAAAAAATATATATAAAATAGAAAAATTTAAGTTAGTTTTAAAGAACTTTTACTAACAAACCAAACTACGACAAAAGAAATAGTATTTTATAATTTTTAATAAAACGAGTGATCAAGTCGTATAAAAAAAAAAAAAAAAAAAAAAAATCAATTTTTTATAAATTAAGATACAGGAAGTATTTTTTATAGATAGATTAATTAATAAACGGAAAGGAAGGGAGTGAGTGAAGAAAACGACAGAAGGGCACGTAGCATGCATCACATGGCGCTGTTGGATCGAGCACCGACCGACGAATCGGTCGTCGTCAGCCAGAACCCTCAGCTAGTCAGCTCCCATGCATAACGCAGAGAGAGAGAGAGAGAGAGAGAGAGAGAGAGATGTGGTGTGTGCAGTGTCCCAGCAGCCCTGTTACCAGTGCATGCAGCCAGCCCGGCGGCATTATTTGACCGGAGTTTAAACAGCTAGCGTCCGCGCACATGACATGGCATGAGCGAGCGAGGCTGCCTGCCTGCCTGCCGGTGTTCTGCAGATCCAAGTTCTCGTCTTCGTCTCGTCGATCGATCCATCTGGCAATTAGGCCGCCACCGTCACTACTCATGATCACTCGCGAGGCTCCCCTGGATCCGGATCTGGCTTTTTTAATTTGGCTGCCGTCTTCTGTGCTGGCTAACTGGCTAACGCTAACCCCACGACTGATCGTTTCATTTCACTAGCTACTGCCACTGCCAGAAAACAAAAAATACTAGTGCTCCTCCGTAGTCCGTACTGCTGCTAAAAATAAAAAAGAAATGCGAGCCATTTACGTAATGTTCGTGATTAGGTTAACTAACTAACCAACTAACTGCAGATGCTCGTAGGCTCATGGCCCTAGGCGACTAGCTAGGGGATTCCGTCTAATGGCTGGCCGGTTGCATGGTTGATTGCTGTGATTAGGTGAGGAGGGTCTTGTTGGCCGTTGGGAGAATGCAGAGCCATGGCATGGACCTGACCTGAGAGAGAGAGAGAGAGAGAGAGAGAGAGAGAGAGAGAACATGTCTTGTCGTCCATCCTCGTCACCAGCGCATCACCCTGCTGCAGTGGACCAATGGTAGAGTGCACACCGCACACGGGCACGGCACACGCGCGCTCCAGCACGCACAACGCGATCGCACATGCACGCACACGCCAAGGCTGGGGCTGGCCTGGCGGGGTGCGTGGCGGCGCCGTAGCCTCCGGCTAGCCGCGTAGGACGACATGCGCGCAGCTACTGCTAGAAATCGTTCAAGGCGTGTGAGGCTATCCGCACTCGTCGTACTCTAAATCGATCCTCTAAAAGAAATATTCCGTCCTGATCATCAAAATTTCATCCTCTATATCATTTCTTCCGCATCCATCCATCCTTTATATCTCTACTCTATACTAACTACCACCTGCGGGGCCCAGTTATGAGATTTTTTCAATAATAAAAAACGCCGTCCACTCCTTCCCCAATTCCCCATTCTCTCTCTCTCTCGGTTGCCCCGCCTGCTCTCTCTCTCGGCTGCCCCGCGCAGGCGGTCGCAGGAACCCTCCCTCCCCGGCGCTTCCCCGGCGAGCGCGACCCGGCGCTTCCCCGACGGGCGGCGTTGGCGCGGTGCGGCTTCGGCGGCCTGCCTTTCCCGCGCGCCTCCGTGCGGCCGTCGGCGAGCCGCGCATGGGCGCAGGGAGCGCCGCCACCTCCGGCCGCAGGCGAGCTGCGTGCGCGCATGGGTACGGCCGCCTCCTCCGGCCCTCGGCGAGCGCGGACGGGCGCGCGGTCGGGCGGCTCGCCGTCGGCCGGCTCCGGCGGGCGGGTGGCTCCGGCGGGCGGGCGCGCGAGCTCACCCGCTCGCTGCTCCGGCTCGCGGGCGGTCGCCATGGGAGCTCGCGGCTTGGGCTCGGGCGCGGCGGGGGCGGCCGCCTCCTCCGGCTCCGGGGACGGCCACGGGCGAGCCGGGCGCCAGCGCGGGGAGCGGCGCCGCCACCGGCCGCGGGCGAGCCGGGCGCGGGCGCGGGGAGCGCCGCCGCCACCAGCCGCGCGCACATGCGGGGGCGGCCGCCTCCTCCGGCTCCGGGGACGGCCGCGGGCGAGCCGTGCGTGGGCGCGGGCGCGGACGGCAGTGCTCCGGCTGCTCTCCGTCGCGGGCTACCCTGCGCCCCTCTCTCCGGCTCTAGCTCCGGCGCGCCCATCCTCTCTCTCTCCCCCTGTCCGCGCGCGTAGCAACGCCTGCACGCGGGCCCCACGCCCGGTACCGGGCGTGCTGGAAGCCGCCAGGTTTGCCGGACACCGGCTCGTTCCGGACGGTTTGCCGGACGCCGCTGCGGCTCTTCTGTCCGCCGTGGCGTACGCCATATGCCTTTCCCGGATGCAATCACGGAACCAGTGCGGATAGTCTGAGGCCGGCCAAGCCATGGAGTGATCCTTGATACGATGCGTAACCATCACCCGCCAGCCACGAGTATTGAAAGCGAGGAAACGCGAAAAGAATGCTTGTAGTACTGCTATAGTAGGTCCCCTTTGTTTGTAGTACTACCGACAGGAACTGACTAGACATGGCATTAAAAGAGAGTGTTGTAGTACTACGTACTTACTTTGCGGAGGGGAAAAAAATCAAGGCGAAATAGGACAAAACTATTCATCTACAAGCTGCCGTCTACTACGATTAATTACTAAAAAATACCGTCATTGTAATAATCACATAATTTTTTTTAGAGATGGAGTAGAGGATGGGTGGATGGGGTGTCATAGTGACAAAAGAAAAATTGATACCTTTTGTTTCAGAAAACGGTACATAAGGAAATATTTATCCTTATTATCCTTATATATAATGTACACTCACTCAAACAGCCTATACTTATCTATGAACACCTCAATTGACTAGACCAACAATGACTTCCCCTACGAGACTTGTGTCGCCGCCGCCGCCATCCACCACCGTTGATCCCCCTCCCTTCCCCTCCGGTATCTCGCTGGGGGTTGAAGGGAGTGAGGATCCATTGTTTTTAATAAGTTTTCTCTATTAGATCGAGTCATTAGGATTAGGATTTCTCCATGCTAAATTTATTGGTATTAGAGTTTTATCTCCTCATTCTCCTCCCCGGCTACGATAAAGGGGAAGGGTGGAATCGTCTTCTCCATGACGGCACCGTTGAAGATGAGGGCGACAACTTCGGCGTTAACATCTTCATCGACATGACGATATGGAAACTTTTGTTTCCAGACTGCGGCATCAAGGCGGAGATGATGTCGACTTCATGGAATAATTTTCTCCGGTCCTTTCTCCATTTTGTTGTGGTTAGATCTGGCCATATGAAGGATTAGGGAGAATAATTTTTAGATCCATCTTTCTCATTCTTTGGTGGTAGAAAGAAGAAAAAGAAAGACACTAGAAAGAAAAAGTTTCTCAATTCCACTTACAGGAATGTTGGTCGTCGTTCGTTCGGCATTTGTTCTCAGGCCAGTTGCCGAGTGTTTACCTGTGCGGCCATCTACACAGTAAAGCGTTTAACAGGTTAGGTTTTGAGGTGTGCTATTCACAGCATGTGTATTATTTGTAATTCAGAGTGCTTGTAATGTGTTGATGTACCCAGCTATCATATACTATAATTCTTCTTTCGTCAAAAAAATTGACTAGACCAACATATATTAAAATTAACAGAGACACCGTAGACATCTCCTTCCAATGAATATATACGTTGTTTATTGTTGAAAAAAAAAGTCAACAGACTCCACCAGTCGACTCCAGTCACACATATTCCATCCACTTCAATACTTCATCAACCTTATTATCATCAACCGAGGCATTCTCATCCAATTTGACGGTGAGCAACGGGCTGCTAAGGCGTGGATGTGTTTTTTCAGTCACAGTAAAACAGAGTCACGCATAAACTAAGATCCTCTTTAGCAAGGCCTTTTTAGAGGGCTTAATTTAGGTATAATTTATTTTGCCAAATGTAAGCTCATAAAATAGCTTTATGAGTCTCCATCTATACAGGAGAAGTCCTTTTTATACTAGAAGTAGAAGGTGAAGCCACTTAAAAACGTGGCTTCCCGTGCTTCTTCGTATTATTCTTAGGTGAAATCTAAAAAAGCTCCATAGTTTTGGATAGGATACGGTCACCCATAGATTTTGGAATGGACTTAATCTTGTTGCCTGTTTGGGGGGATGTATGGGACCATATATTTTTTTCTATTTGGTGCGACAGATGAGAGCGGATGAGATGAGAATAATTGACTAATTATATATTATTTAAAAACAGTAACAACGAACTTTACACTTATAAATGTAAACTAAAATGCTAGTTTTTCCTATGATAATCATAGTTATTAAAAATCAAATATACTCATGATACAAAACTAGTATCATTAGATTGGTTACATAATATATTTTATAATAAATTTATTTGGACACATAGGGCTTGTTGGTTGGTTGGCTAACAAAATTTGTTACAAAAAAGAATTTGGTAAGCCATGATTTTGACTAGTATTTGGTTGGCTACTAAAATTTATCAACTTCTCATATTTAGCTTGCCAAATCTTTATTAACCTTTTTGTCTAAGTTTTGGCTTACTGAATTCTTAGCATAGTAAATTTTTGTACTAACCAATCATGCCTATAAATATTAATACTGCTTACTACAAATTTAGTCAAATTTGAGCTTGATTGACGGTATGTATACCGTGATTGTATTTTTTCTCGGTCAGAGGGAGTATATAAACTTGACCATATAAAAGTGATCTAACTGCATTCACATTTAAAAATACAAATTTTATTTATTTATATATATACTACAGTAAAAAAATCAAAGATTAAAGTGTGTTTTAGAAACTATGTCAAGTAAAATCACGCCTTATATACTTTTTGATGAATGGTGGAGGAGTACAGCTACATCATATCACGTGCGATCGAGTGAGTATGTGGCGCACATCGTAAAACGGCAAATCAAATGAAAATATTGAGTAGAAAAAATTATATTAAAAAAATGTCAAACTATACTGGCTGTCCCGAGAAGAGACAATTCACAAGTCAAACAAGATTCTCGTTGTTCTCGGTAACAGAAGTAGTAGTATTCTCAGTTCTCCGCGACCTCCGGCTCCGCGAAGTTTTGAACACTACGGATTACAGAAGTACTTGCAATTATTTATGATTCTGTTCGAAATAAAATTGTGGTTGCGTTGAGTGGTTTCTAGAAGGGAAAATAAAACCCAATGTCGCCGTCTCAAAATTGGGCCGCTTCATGCCTCATTTTATGTCGCGTTGATGAATCAGCAACGCCACATATTATGCGCTTGCTTCCACGGCAAACCAGGCAACGAAACATTATCCCTATAGTTAGCCTATATATAATATTATTAGTAGCTAGTTTATCCCCACCTCATCATAAAATAATTCCAACTCGCGTATTCTCGGCACCAACCGTGTGTACCACTCTATACGGAGTACTCTTCGTCTCAGGACGCTGGTGAGATACCAGAACCACAGAATGGCTTTCATGCAAAACTCCCTCCGGCCCGGCCGCGCCTGTTGTGGCCTGAGAGTGCGTCACAGGTCTGCTGCCCCCCACATTTCCGATGCAAACTTGGCGCAGGTCGCCGCGTATAAAAGTCCCGAGAAAAACCGCGAGGCACGGCGCTCGCTCGCCTCGCCTCGCCTCGCCTGCCAGCAGAGAGCAGAGAGCAGACGGCAGCAGACCACCGCTCCTGCCGTCTTCCTCGGCAGGCACCGCACCGCACGAGTAGCCGTCCCCGGCCCGACCCAACCCGCAAGCGCTACCCGCCGCCCGCCACTGGTCAGAGCCGAAGGCGAAGAAAGAAGCAGCAGGACTGCAGGAGCCAGCCTCCTTTGGGTTCGGTTCGCCGCCGCTGCCGCGCGCGTCCATGTCTCGCGAAGCGCCCCGGCCGGCGGTGCCGCTCGAGTTGCCGAAGCCCGCCCCGGGCTCCGGTGGCCTCTGACGGCGCCCGTCGACCTTCGCTGTGTGTGACCACTGTGAGTTGCTGTCCTCTTTCTCTTCCAATCAAATATGCTTGTGCTTTGTATAGAAAGAAACAAAAAAAAATGATTGCGCGTCTACCTTACCTTGTAGTACTAGCAAAAGAAATTTAGGCCTACTACGATCGAATGGGCAGGAGACCTGACCGCGCTTATTTCATTCCCTTCGGGAAAACCGATCCGCCGGGTATCTATCTCTTCACACCGCTCGCTGAAACTGCGGCTCCGTTCGGCTGGTGGCTGCTGCTCCAGCCGTTGCTATTGTCGCCTCTCTGCAGATCACTGTAGCAGCAGCCACCACCAGCCAATTCCTGCTAGCCAAACGAGGCCCCCGTTTTTTTTAAAAAAAAAAAAAAAAACTGCATTTGAAGTGAGGCTCGTTGCTTGCATTTTAATGAACGTGAAACCAGGTCAGGTTTGACGAGGCCGCAGTTGGCCCGTTGCTCGCTACCCGACAAAATGTGGTATCCTACTGTACTGAATTACTAACAACAGGGAGAGGAAAAATACAGTAGGAGTAGTGTACGTACGCTGGCAATACGGAGTAGTAGAGTACAGTGCTCAGGACTGTAGGAGTAAACTCGCATCTGCAGTTTCAGAAAGGAAGAAGGCGCGCACATGGCGACTCTTTAAAATACGCACGCTAGCTGCACTGCAGTAGCACCAATAATACTTTCTGTACAGACAGACACGTACTACAGCCTCCGGCTCTGACGAATTGTGAGTGGCGGTAGAGAAATCGTGGCCCATGGAGTAGTACTAACCTCGGCAAGCGTGGTGTCCTAGGAGATCTAGCCGCTGCCCCTGCAAGACTGCAGCGATGGCAGGGCGAGAAGGTGGCCGGCCGCGCCGCAGAGGATTCAGAACCAGTCAGCACCAGTTCTTCTTCTTCCGCGCTGACGCCGAGTATGATACGGGCATACGGCCATCCTTTAATTTTCCATGGAGTATTTGGAGTTTTGGACGAGGGACGGAGGAAGGCACGGCATTGCCAATTACGGAGTACTACTCCGGCTTCTTCGACCGCTAGGCAATGGCAGAGCGTCCGGTCTGGTCCTATGACAGGGTTTTCCGCTGGCCACGCCATGGCTGCCGTTTCCTAATCCTTTGTTTACGGCACGCTTGTTGCCATCCTGGCTGGCTCAAGCCTCTTCTTGGTCCAAACCTTAAAACTATGGCTATGATCCTGCATAGGGCATAGCTGCACTGCTGTGTCCAAGTCGAGCGCATCAAACCGACAAGATGTGTTGTTTTTATAAAACCCCTTTGCAATATATAAAACCCATTGGCAAGAGCGAGAGACGAACGAAACCACTTGAATGAAACAAAAACAATCGGAATCGCGGTTTCGCGGCCTGCTAATCATCATTCCATAGCCTTTCAGTTAGCGACATTGCATTCTAAAAAACTGAGACATGTCGCCGCTTCTGCCATCCATACGCTGATAGCATACCGGACCCTTTCAGGAGCAAGGCCTCTTTCCACATAGGAAGCTGCTACTGATCATTTCCTCATTCATTAATCAAACAGTTCACATATTATTCTATAGTACTCCGTCCGTTGGGGGAGGGTGTGGACCTACGCTAATACTAACTGCATTAAAATGGGCCTGCTTTGCTTAACCACCGGACGGACGGACGGACGCGCACTGCACATCGAGAAGCGTGCGCAGCTCGGTCGCCGGCGGCAATCATCATCGTCGTGTCTTCCAGGTTATGGCCATCTAACCTGCAATGATTTGGGGACAGGGACGACACGGCATGCTTGCTTGCTAGAGTACGCAGGAGTACACCCGTTGTTTAATTGCTGTGTCTGGATGTAGTATGTGTGTACCGGCCACACATTAGGATTGATGGCGACCCTACTACTTACTCCCTCCGTCCCTTTTTAAGTGTCGCCGTGGGATACGTGCCACAAGTTTGACTTGATTTATAAAGAATACGTGTAATATTTATATCTTTAAATAATTTTGTTAAAAAAACTAGATCCAAAGATCTTTCCGATGATACTAATTATGATACTAATTGATGATATTTATTATTTATTAAAATTGCGGTATTTGCTTCTCCGGTCGGGTCGGCGACAGTTATTTGGGACGGAGGGAGTATATAAAACACGAATGCTTGTCCCCTGTCGTTCAATTCGAGACTAGCATATTTGGCGTTTCTTATCTGCTACTGGTAGCTGGGTTAGTATACCAAATTTAATTCAAGGTTTCCATCAAAAAATTTAATTCAAGGTTCTTGTTGAAATTTACAGTGAGAAGCAGATTTTAACTGTGAATCCCAAGTTCTTTTATCTTAGGACGGAGTGATGTGAAAGACGAGCTGTTGTGACCCTATAAACTCTTGCTAGTATATCTTAATACAACACAATGATGCAAAAATTCTTTTGTGTGGTTAAGAAATATAGTAATAGGATTTTGGATTCTAAATGTGAAAGAATTTTTTTTTAATGGGTGAGAAATGCATCAATGGATGAACACAGTTAGTAGTTGATTGATAAAAGACAAATGCAAGACATTGCTGAATGAAGAAAGCTAGTATGAGACAAAAATCGTCCTCATTTCTTAGATTTTGGTAGCATCAGTTTTCCTCATCCTGATTTTGGTCAAACGTTTAATTATTTCGAGCCTGTGTGATGATGCTCTAGTAGCCTCGTCAAGCTTGCTTAGGCACTTGATCCGTGGGGATGATGCGATGCACGATGGCAGACAAAACCACAGCAGATCAGATTTCTCCTATTACGCCGACATGTCTCATCCGTGCCTTCCAATTTTTTAACCTTCGGTCAAGATCCATCATTCATCGTCAATAGCAAAACAACCGAGGGAAAAAAAAATCACCAGGACTGCAGGATAATAAATTTTGAAGAATTAAAACGGAGCCTACAGCCTAGTAGGTGCACTATTTGCACTTGTCCTTGGCATCATCTGCTGCAGTGTACCTACTGTATGGGCCTAGGCCAGAGAGTAGAGAAATCCAGCCGAGGGAGTGATGTGCAGGGCATCCGGGCCCCAGGCCTTTGAATGAGGGACATCTCTGCAGAGCCCGCACTGGGCCAGGCAGGGAATCGGCCGGCGGCGATGAGAGATCCATGCCACGCCATGGCGGCTGCTGCTGCTGCCTGGCCAGCAAGCATGGTCGGGTGCTGATGCGCTCTACAGTTCCCTGATGTACCCGTCCAACGTGTTCGCACAGTGGTGCCCTGGACCAGAGGATGAGAAGTCCCTGGGCCGGTCGCGGTTGCGGTTGCGGTCGCGGCCCCCCGACCCTGACGCCAAGCAGAGGAGGAGCAGAGCGCGTACTGGCGGCAGCGGAGGGAGCCGGGAGCAGAACAGAGCAGGGTGGACTGGGGCCCCCCTGTAGGCCGGCGGCCCGTGACCGTAAACCGTTACTACTACTCTCACGAGCTGGTCGGTCTTCCTTCCTGGTAGGAGTATGTGATGTGTGGTGTCACTCGCCGGATTACTGTTACTGCTGTTTTTCTCACGTGCCGACGGTCTCACAGAGCAGCTCCGTCCTGGCCTCGAGTTTTTGCAAGTGTTTTCGTTGTTGTATACGTACGTGGCGAAACTCCTAATGGTTGGTGCCAGTGGCAATTCCGTCTTGGTCTTGGCGGTCTGGTCTGGTCTACAACACGAGCCAAGCCACTACTTGATGCCTCGCCGCCATCCGCCAAAACCTTCCATTTCTAGGGGGTTTTGCACATCGCCCGCATGTGTCCATGCCCGGGGCTCAATTCGCAACATGTGGCGGCGTTCCCGGCCCGCCACTGTGCCGGAAAACGACGCCTTTTCCCTCAGGCGGCCTCACGGCGCACACTCCCACCACTCCTACATAATTACTGCCCCCGTTTACTCGCCAGCTCTCCTCCCGCTGCTAGTGCTAGCCCCCCTCGAAACCCCGCTGCGAATGCGAATTCGGTGGGGTGTGTGATGCGGTGACGCCATGGCCTCCGTCTGGCCTATTTCTTCAGCTGCGCTTCGCCTCACGGTTCGCTCTTCCTCCTCCCCGCGATGGACAGGCGGCATCGGCATCGGCTTCGGCATGAGGACTTGACCGGCGGGCGCGCCGGGGTTCGTGTTCGTCGCGGCGGCGGCGGCGGCGGCGGTGACGGTGACGGTGGCGCGACGATGGAGGCGAGCCGGCGCGGGCGGTTCGACCACCACCGCGACGGGCCCGCCGTCCCGGTGGTGGACCAGGCGGACTGCACGGCGCAGACTTGCCGGTCCTGCGTGGCGGTGACGCTGGCGGACGCCATCGCGCTCGGCTGCTGCCCCTGCGCGGTGGTCAGCCTGCTGGGGCTGGCGCTCGTCAAGGCCCCGCTCGCCCTGGCGCGCCGCTGCCTGCGCCGGCTGCGGCGGCGCCGCGGCGAGCTGCGGCACAAGAAGCGGGTGCGCGACATGGACCCCGCCGCCAAGGCCAAGTGCCGCCGCTCCTCCTCCGACGCCGCTGGGGGGCGGCGGCGGCCGCGGCCACGGGGCGGTGCTGGACGCCGACGACGACATCGCGTCGAAAGGCGCGTGGGGCTTGGAGGCGGACGCTCGCGGCGGCGAGGTGGCGGCGGCCACGCGCGCGAGGGCGAGCAGCTCGTCGTCAGGCAGGCTCGACGCGGAGAAGGTGTGGATGGAGATGTACCGGGTGGGGCACTGGGGATTCGGCCGCCTGTCCATCTCCGTGACCCCTCCTCCCCCGGCCGTCAGACCCGGCCGCAGCCCCGACAGCAACGGCAACGTCGACGGCGGCAGAAAGGACGTGGACCTGCGGTGCGAGTCGTGACAGGCGCAGCCGCCCGTGCCGTCCGATACGCCGCCGCCACGCGTTCTTCTGTTCCGAAATGCTTGTCGGCCGGTGCACGCCGCCGTCGCCGCGGCCGGACACCTCCGTGGCAATGCCGGAAGCAGGTCCTCTGACTTTGCACGGCAAGTCAGACTCAGAGTGCATGGTCCGTCCGTGCATCGGAGCTCCGAGGAGAATCCGCCTGGGTTTTGCTTGGATGGAGACGAAGCGCCATGATTGGAGCCGAGCATGGGGATTGCTGCTTGATTCGATTCGCCGCCTTGGCGGCAGCCAAGTCGTCGTGCCGCGTGCGCCGCGCAGCCCCAGCCAGAACAACTTCAGTGCACAGCGGCAAACCCGGAGGGCCTTCTGCACTTTCCGCTCGTGATCAGCTAGTTTCCAAGTGGCCGTGTTCCTTCCATTTGTTTTGTTTTTTCCCTTCTTCTGTTGGTGCTGCTGGCCTGCTGGGAGGCTGGGAGCCCGACCTCCCGTATTTTTACAAGCTGTACATAATTTGAGCTGTCAAATTCTTCCATGTTGCTGTAATTTTTTTGGGCGATCCCGTATACTCCGTACTAGTACTTGCTTTTCTTTTCCCCGGGAAATACTGTACGTCCTTGGCTCGAATATGATTGTCGGTTTCTGATCAGACGGACTGCATAAAGGCCGATGCATCATGCTTCACACTTGAGATCCGACCGCTATCGGACTGCATCTCACCTAGCTACCTGAGCAATTATTATATCTTTATTATATCCCATGTATGGCTAAAATAAAATGCTCTTCATACGAAATTATTGCCTTCTACCTGTGTTTTGTATTTATGTGGTCAAACTGAAACATGGTGGGCACTCACCGTACTTCCCAACCCGTTGGGCTTTGACCGGTAACCTCCTCAGTCCTCACGCACGAATGCTCACGTCTTCCACTCTTCCTCGTGCAAGACAGGACACAAAACATGTTTCGTCGTTCATGTCTCTGCGCCTTCATCGTCGTCACTCTACTCGGTCAATGGCCCGACACCACCACACGAGCTCTTTTGTTGTTTACTTCTGTGCACGCTTAAGCGAAGACGAGCTGTCGATAGACTACAGAAGCCTCCGTCGCCACCGAATGACCTACTCCCTTCATCCCTCCATCTCAAGTCATAAGATATTTTAAAAAAATTTAGAGAGTCAAACTTAAAATAGATTCATTGAGACACTCGACGCGAATCGTCCGCCATCCCTTGTCAAACTAATTAAATTCTTAGAATGCCTTATAATTTGGCGTTCTCATTGGGGCACTCGGCACGAATCGTCCGTCGGGGCGCAAGGCTCAGTCATACATCAGGGAGGCGTCGGAGGAGGCGGCGCAGCTTGGAAAGCCTGGTGTCATCAGCATGGATCTGGCGGCTTCAGCAGGGGGAATGCTGTGTGGTTTTTTCTCAGGAGGGACGGGGGTTTTTCTCGGGAAGGGGAGGGAAGGGATGGCACGAGTGGGAGATCCACGGGCAGGAGGTTCTTTTCGGAGCCAGGTAAACTATTTATTGGGAGGGTCTTAAGTCTACTGGGTGAACGATTGCATACGGTAATTTTTAGTTGTAGAGATGCTGATGTGTATGGGTTGTATCTTCGCTTTTGAGTGAGTAAAACATGTACTCTTTCTATCCCTAAATAGATGATATGTTCGTAGCACAAGTTTAACTCGACTTGTAGAAAAATATGTGCAATATTTGTATCTCTAAATAAATTTATTCAAAAACTAAACTCAAAGATCTTTATGATGATACTAATTATGATACTAATCGATGATACTTATTATATTTATAAAACTTGCCGGTAATTGTTTCTCAAGAAGCAAAAATATCATCTGTTTAGGGAGGAAGGGAGTAGTCCTTTGCAGTCCTGCAGAGTGTTGGGTACAATTCTTTCATGATATTGGATTCTCCACTTCTGCAAAGTGAACTCTGACCCCAAGTCTCGGAAAGGTTTTGCAGGAAAAGACCTTTAGTCCAGGTTGGTAACATAAATCAGGACTAAATGGTGTTTTCCGGTTGGTGCCACCAACCGAGACTAAAGATCCCCTCCTGCAAAAGTTGTGTCTCTGGCCGTTGCCCGGGGGACTTTAGTCCCTGTCGATAGACTAATGCTTTCTTTAGTCTCGGATTGACAATTAGCCAGGACTAAAGGCAAAAACTGAAAGTTTGTCTCTATTAGTGTGAGTATGGGCTAGTGGTTGCAACTTAGTGTGATTAATTGGAGGATCCTCACAGGTAGCAACCTTGGAGGGTACTACCGCGCGTAGAAGAGGATAATGGTTGGGCTAAGCCAAGGCGACAGAGACACGGGATGATCCAGATTCTAGAGGTTTTTTTTTTGATAAAATGCAACTTTATTAATTAGCAGCAGGTTGCCGCAAAGATGGTGATGGAATCACCAATAACAGAGTTTATAGCTGTCAAAGAAGGACAGCTAGTTACATGCAAAGGATGGGTACAAGTGAACAGTAATTCATGGGATGTCCTATCTGGAGAGTTGTAAGCTTGAGTGGCTAGGACATGTGCTGTGGTATTGAGCTTTCTATCGACCTTAAAGATTCCTGCATTGTTTCTTGAAGTATTGTTGATGAAGCTCTGCGTAAAAGGCTTGATCTCCCAATGAGGTGGATTGCTGTGATCTTTCCCGTTGAAGAAAATAACAAGCTGTTGATTGTCCGTCAAGAAGAAGGGTTGTTGGACTCCAAGTGTGCAGAGCACCTGAGCTCCAAGTGCCAGGGCTGCAGCCTCAGCCATTAGCACAGAGTTGGAGTTTTTGAGTAGAGCTTTGATGTAGATAGTCGACGTGGTGCCTGATTGATTGTTGATAATAAATACTCCTAAACCTGCGCGTCTTGAAACCTGTGGTTGCACGTCTGGAGTGATTGATCCATCAGTATAGCACCTTGTTCCGGGTAGAAGACTTGGCAATGGAGCTCTGTATAAAGGTGGTCCAGGCAGGACCACAGCTGAAACAGAGCAGTGTTGATTTTCATTGCGCTCCCTTGTTTGCTCAAAATTCCCTGCAAAAGAAAAGTGGTTGCCTTGATTTGCATGCCACGTCTGGTGACTATGGCTGCAAGCATGTTGCACCTGCATACTGCATGCCAGAATTGCATGCATATGCTGATGATATCGCAGCCAGTGGTCCTGATAGTTTTCTCTTCTTTGCTGTGCATTCCTTCCTTCATGCACCTGTACGCCTAAATCTGTGAGTAAAGGAGCAGCATGCACACGTTGCTGGCATCCTTGTATTTCCTGCATGAACTCGAAGAACATTGGACGGGTCTGCCTTTGATTACTGCCGCATCGGTGAGCAGCCTGCGCGCTGCATGCTTGAGCCGCCTGACTGGCTGCTCTCTCCACCTGCATCCCTGTCCCTAAAAAAATATTAATTTGACCATTTGGTCTTTGGTTTTGCAGCTCATAATGGCGGCAAGCCTGAGCGCCTTAGGAGCTGCTTGCTTGGGTCGACCTAATGTCTCTTCGTCCTGCCTGTGCGCCTGCTTGAGATCCAATTTGAGATCCTGCATATGACAAATTCATACCTTGGCTTGCATGTAGAGTCTCCTCTTCCTGCGCTTTATTGCAAAGAGTTGCAACCTTGATATCTGCTGCCACCGCATGATGTACCTGCAACACAGACCAGTTTCTCTTTTGGAAACGGGCATCATTCCTAGCCTTCCAAATATACCAGAGAGTGGTTAAGATTCTTTGAAAGACTTCATCAGAGGTGTCCTGATGAATGATAGTAGTTAAGATTTCCTGTACTCCATCCTGTTCAAGAGGGAGGTGAGAAGTGCACAAGGGGGGATTGGCAGAGAATCAGACCGCCCTCGCAAAACCACAATGGAAAAATAGATGTGCATCATTTTCCAGCATATTGCAAGTCGCACATTGCTTACTTATTTTATTTGATAGGCTCCCGGCTCTTTCACCTGTTGCTAGGGCTCTTCTGATAAGCCTCCAACAAAAGGTTTTGATGCAAGGTGGAAGTTGCTTGTGTTTCCATACTCTTTGAAGGATATACATCGCCTGTTGGGAGACACTCCTGGTTCCCTGCTGAGGAAGATGTACCTGCAAGTCCTTATTAAGTAGCTTGAAAGCTTCTTTGGTAGTGCACATCCCATTCTTTGCTGGCTTCCATCTAACAATGTCAGGCTGGTCAGAGTGGACTACAGGAATTTCAGCTATGGAGTTCTGCATCTGATTGTCGAAAATTTCAGAGATGAGGTCAATGTCCCAGTTCTGGGTTTGAGGTTGCCATAAATCAGCTATAGTCTGAGGGAGGGTTGGTCTGGTGATTGGAAAATTTAGGTGGGTGTGAATGGATCTCCATTGTGTACACCAAGGGGTGGACCATATGCTTGAGTTTCCTTTGTGGATTTGAATGGTGCAGTGCTGAGTTAAGGTTTGCTTGATTTGAATAATGGAAGCCCAGAAAATAGATTTAGTAGTGGTATTGGAAGAGAGCCAAAAGCTAGTATTTGGGAAATATTTAGATTTGAGTATGGCATAGAGGAAAGGATCCTTTTCAGTTGATATGTTCCAAGCGGTATGAAGTAGGCTGCGATTAGAAGCAAGAAGGTCTCTGATGCCTAGGCCACCATTCTCTTTTGGTTGGCAGATATCATCCCAAGAACGAAAATGGAAGGGAGAAGAGGAGTTCTCTTCCTGCACTCCAGCCCACCAGAATTTCCTAACAATAGATGTGATTTTGGCAATGAAAGTTTTGGAGAAGAGCACTGTGGACATGTAGTAAATGGGAATAGAGGCTAGGACTGAATTTATGTAGGTTAGGCGACCAGCATGGTTAAGCTTGTTAGCTTTGATAGTGGTGAGTTTGGTTCTGAACTTATTGATAATGAAATCATAGGCCTTGGATCTATCACTATGCTTGAAAATTAGAGGGTGGCCGAGATGAATGGTATTGGGGGAAAGGTCTAGGACCGGGAAGACACTCTTGACAGCCTGCTTGCTCTGTTGATCAACGTGCTTACTAAACAAGATAGAAGATTTGGAAAGATTTGGGGTCTGGCCAGAGGCAACATAAAAATCTTGCAGGACCAAATTTATGGCAGTAGCTTCAGCAAGAGAGGCTTGGCCACAGATAATTAGATCATCCGCAAAGAGCAATGAGTGAATGTGGGGGCTATTTGGACCAAGAGTTACACCCTGAATGTCGTTTTGCTCTAGCCTATTTTGGAGACGAATGGATAGCTCGTTAACAGCTATGACAAAAAGGTAGGGGGATAAAGGGCAACCTTGTCTAACTCCTCTCTGAGGGTGGAATGAGGGAGTCGGTTCCCCATTGACTAGAACAGAGAGGGTGGTTGTGGAAATGCAGGCATGAACAAGAGAGATGAAATGATTATGAAAACCTTGTCTCTTAAGGGCAGCAACAATGAAGTCCCATTCTATTCTATCAAAAGCTTTGGCAAGATCAAGTTTTAGCAAGAAAGCTTTTTGTTTCCAAGTTTTGAGATTGAAAGAGTGGATAATCTCTTGAGCAATGATGATGTTGGAGGCAATATGTCTGCCCTTGACAAAAGTTGATTGGGAAGGGTGAATAATGTTGGGCAGGTGGTTTTTGATTCTGTCAGCTAGGGATTTAGCTATGATTTTGTAAATGACATTGCAAAGACTGATGGGGCGGAAATCTTTGGGATTACTTGGAGCAGTGGTTTTCGGAATGAGCGTTTTATGGGTGGTGTTAACGTTCGTGGGTAGGGTGGCGGTATGGTAAAAGGAGGATACAAGATTGTGCACATCTGGTCCTATCCAGCTCCAAGTGGCTTTGTAGAAAGCAGCATTTAGTCCATCAGGTCCTGGGGCAGCATTATTTCGCATCTGCTTAACTATAGCATGAAGCTCCTGCAGGTCAGGTATAGAATCTGTATATGAATCAATTGTTATTACCTGTCCGTCAGCGATCCTGTCTTGACGATTGTCCTCATTGTTATGAAACGAGCCATTACTGGTGTGGGAGGAGGAGAAGATGCTGATGAAGTAGTTGTTAATAGTGTCTGCTAGCTGTTGAGGAGTTGTGGAAGTGGTTCCATCTGGATTTTCCAAGTGGGTTATTCGGTTTCTTCTAGCATGTTTAAGAATTGATTGATGAAAGAATGAAGTGTTTCTGTCTCCAAAGGTGGACCAATCTTTTTTGTATCTTTGGCGATGGAAGGCTTCTCGTTTGGCTAGGATGACATGATGCTGGTGGACAAGTTCTTTTTGGAGGCTTTGATTTTGGGAACTTGGTGGAAGTGTTTGTTGCTGAAGGATAGATTTTTCTATGGTTTCTAGCTGATCGGTCAATTTTGGTTTTGATTTTCTCCATTTCAGAAGATCAGAAGCTAGGTAGGAGGCTTTTTGATGAAAAGGGCGATGGGTAGATTTTTGCCAACTTTGCTTGGCGACTGTTTAGAAATCTTTTTCTAGGATCCACCAATTTTCAAATCTGAAAGGCTTGCGGATTTTTGGACGATTTGAGTTTAGAACTGCGAGTATGGGAGCATGATCACTTTTCATCATCGGAAGATGGTACACCGTGGTCGTGGGGAAGGCCGAGCACCAATTTGCATTGCCAAGGCATCTGTCCAAACGCTCATAGGTGGGATTAGTATTAAAACGTTTGTTAGTCCATGTGTAAGCCGGCCCACTGTAACCAAGATCAAATAAACCACAGTCTTTAATCAAACAGCAAAATTCAGAAATTCTTCTAACATTAGCTGGCCTAGGTCCCAATTTCTCATTAACATTCAAAATATTGTTAAGGTCTCCCATGCATAGGATAGGCAAGTTTGAATATGTTTCAACAAAAGATTTAATTTGAGCCCAAATACTAGCAGTTTTCTGGTGATGTGGATCACCATACACACAAACTAAACCAAACTTCTTCATGGACTGCTTATATACACACAAGGTAATGAAGAAATTTTGACTAACAGATAAAACATCTACATCTATTTGCTGCTTGCTGAGGAGCCAAAGGCCTCCAGACTGGCCTTCAGCCGGAACAATATGGGCTTTGTCAACATTAAAACGATTTATTAAAGCAGTAGATGTAATCTTGGAATTTCTAGTTTCACAAATGAAAATTACCTGCGCGTTCGTGGAAGCGATGAGACGGGCGAGGTGGAGCATTTTGGAACTACCGAGGGTCCCGCCCGAACCTTGGCAATTCCACGATAAAAGACTCATTGCGCCCGTGGCGCCTTAAAGGCTGGCGCCAAAGCCTGTTGAAGCTGATCATGAGAATGTTGGCAACAAGCGTTAGCCCGATGCTGATACCAGTCTTTTCTTTTTGTCTGGTCCATTTGGTCAAGTGGGAAAGGGGGTGCCTCTTGGTCAACAGCGATGGGCTGATCAGGGGCAGCAAGAGGGTTCTGAGTGTTGGCAGCAATCACCTGCAGGCCTTGTGGTGCTGTGTCTTGCCGAACTCGCTCTACCCCGTTGAAGCATGACGAGCCGAGCAGCAGAAGGCGTAGCATTCTGTTGAAACACTCCCACGTGGTGAAGTGTGTCATTGCTACTCCCTCCGTCCCTTTTTATTTGTCGCTTCGCTTCCCGAGACACAAATGCCGGCAATTTTAATAAATAATAAATATCATCGATTAGCATCATAATTAATATCATTGGAAAGATCTTTGGATCTAGTTTTTTTAATAAAATTATTTGGAGATATAAATAGTATACGTATTTTCTATAAATCAAGTCAAACTTGTAGCACGTATTTTCTATAAATCAAGTTAAACTTGCACGCATCTCACGCCGACAAATAAAAAGGGACAGAGGGAGTATTTTGTAGTGTGTTGGCCTTGTGCGGCGCTTGTATTTTTACTTGGCTGACCAGGCACTTGTTTAATATGCGTGCATTGTTTGCTGGCTGGAGAGGGCATCAGACACCGGCTATTAATTTGAGCAGCTGCAGTACAGGCAAGAGCAGCAACTGCAAACTCAACAGTGTTATCAGCAGTAGTGTGACGCCTGACATCTCCACGTGCACTCAAGCCCACGTGTTGGTCTGAGCCAGCAGTAGCAGCCATGGTTTTTTCTACCGTTGGTAAACCGGCGGTTTGGCCGGTTTACCGACCAAACCTGACCGGACCGGTTCGGTTTGCAAACCGGTTCAAACCAAGGTTTTTCTTACCGTTCGGGGTAAAAAACCGCCGAAGCGTTTTCGGCTTAACCGCCTAAGATAAATCGGTTACCGAAAAAAAACCGACCGAATTCGAATGTCAAATTTGAATTTTGAAGTCGACTTAGTTCAAACGGTTACGACCGGGCTAACCGGCCAAGGTTAGTAGCGGTTACCGGCCGGATTAAATGGTAACCGCTCTTAACCGGCCTGGTGTCTTATTTTTTGGCTAGAAAAAATTATTTTTTTCAGCATGACCTTTGTAAAAATTTATGTCCAAGAGCACACAAAGCCATAATAAATATTGTCACACAAATACATAGTGCATAAATATATAGTCGGCATTCCACCCGGCTAACAAAGTCACACCAACGAAACAACAAATAGTCCGATACAAATACATGGTCTCATGCACATATCAACACTGCGATATTTAATGGAAAGACCCCCATTCCGCACCCTTGCTCATACTCGGCGGTGGACATAAGATTGATACCTCGCACTTTCGAAGGAGGTCCGCCTTGAATTGTTGCCAAGTTTGGCCGTCCATGCCGCCGTTGTCTCCCATTCTTGAACTAACATAGTATAAAAATGAGGGTCCTCCCATTCATAGACCCATCTAGTCGGAAGCTGCATGCTCATGTCAGGAATAGGGTAGTTATAAGTAGCCTGTGAGGTATCGCTGTAGGAGGAAGAAGAGTACTGTGGAGTATTGTAGTCCGTCGGTGCATAGGTTCTCCTCTGCGAAGACGGCTGTCCATGGTCTTCATTCTGACTAGCATGTGTGAACTGCGTCTCGCCTGCAATGAACCATAATTAGAACTCACATAAAAGAAACAAATATGCGTAAGTAGGTGCAATTGATACCTGTGAAGTGAAGAACACCACCACCACCACTACTACTACCACCACCACCACCACCACTACCACCTCCTCCACCACTACCATACCCACCACCACCACTATACCCACCACCGCCACCGTCACCGTCACATTTGTCATCATCATCGTCGCCAGAGCCGCTATCCTCGGACTCGATACGGTGGACTACGCCGACCCTCATCATCCGTCCTCAAGGCCGCTCACTACTTCTTGTACTTTTTTCCTTTTTTTCCTTTATTGGGGTTAGTTTGCTTTGGTCCGGGCGGAACTTCCCTCTTTCCTAGGTGGGTGTCACCCACATGTTTACGGGCCCAATCATCGATGGAATCATCCCCCGTAGCCTGCGTAGATCTTCGAGGGTCTATTTGGTCTCTGCTAACACAAATAAAAAAAAATGCCATGAATAAATTGTGGTACATAAGTGGCTAACTCAAACATGAACAAAAAAAATACTGACAATATGGGAAGGCAAAGGGACATCAACATCATCATCATCCTCATCCAAGACCGGATCCTGGTTCGATCTCCCATACTCCATCTATTCCCCGAACCGGATTATCCCGATCATAGAATGAAATTTGCGCAAACTGGTCAATAAAATCACCTTCATCACGCGGGTGCCGGGCCGGTGACCTCCAAGAAGACGAAAGCCGAAGGTTGTAGTTGACATACACAAGCTTGTTTAGTTTCTTGTGCGACAACCGATTGCGAACCTTCGTATGGAGCAAGGCAAAAGTGCTCCAGATTCCGCTCGCATCCATTTGGAGGAGACACACTGTGCAACAAGCCGCAAAGCAAGACGCGCAACGGCGGCGTGTGTCACCGAACAAAGATCCACCGGGCCGCCGCAAGTGAAACCCATTATGTTAGGTACATATACAAAAAGAGAAAAAAAACACGTATGAACAAATTCTTACATGGGGTTGTCTTTGGTCTGTCGCCATTCTCATTGCCGTTCGCTTCCAAACTCACCAAGCTTCGGCCGAAATATCTCGGCCTCCCCGCAATATGCGCCTTTGCTATTTCAAAGATCCACCATGCGGCGCAAATGCATCCTTCAATGCATTAAACATTTCTAGAGTGGGATCCAGTTTGTATGCAAGCTTCGGATTTAGGATACTTTTTGCAACATTTAGAAAACAATATACGTTAAATATTGAATATAAACGGCTTGGTAAAAAAACATAAGTCATGATCATACCTACACCAACATAGGTGCCTATGTAGACATCGAAATCCCGGCATCCGAACTGTTTGTACTCATTCCATGTTGCCACATTATTTCCGAAGAAATCCTCCATCTCTGTTTGACCATCTGGAAGGCGTACACCACATCACACAAGTTCGGCCGCTTATCTTGATCGCAAAGCCGAAGGAACCACACACCGGCTGTCTTGCGGTCGATGATGTATTTCAACCCCTCGCACCACTGTATATTTGACAACCTTGTATGAGCATAACGACCTTCTTCAGTCCCTGCCCACTTAAAAACTCATGAGATCCCATCCACTGCATGAATTTTTCATGTTTCCGGTAAAAGCTCTCGAGGAACATGTAGTTGGTCCCAAATCTAGGGGCATTCCACTTGACCAACTCACCACCAATAGCTTTCGTCATCATTGCATGCAACGAATCATGGTTGTGCAACCAAGTTGAAATGCGTTTGCAAACCTTAATCATACCGGTATGTTCCAACCTCTCACCAATGTCCTTCAACATCAAGTTGATGGTGTGTGCAAGACAAGGTGTCCAAGCAATGTGCTCATGCTCCTCCGTAAGATGTTTGCATGCTTTCTTGTAGTTTGAACCGTTGTCGGTGACCACGACATGCTCCGATTCAATCTCGTTCACCACCTTACGAATCTCCGAAAATAATAGGCACATGTATTAGTAACGCATTCGGAAAAGAATATGTAAGTGGAAAAAATTAATAGACACATGTGAAAAAAATAGGCGCATGTGGAAAAAAAAATTACCGAAAGTAGGTATGTGGCCGATTGACTCCTTTTCGGTCGCATCAATAGACTTGTGAAACCAGGTCACCCCATTGCAATATATCAGAAAGTTGATCACACTCATTCTAGTCGGGCGGTCCCAAGAATCACACTGAAACTTTGCGAACTTAGCCTTGAGGTCTTGCTCGTTTATATCAAGGTACTTGCCATCAATTTCCCTTCCAAATGGGTGACGTGATCCCTTCACTGCAACAATAACCAAATCATTAGATTAAAGAAACAAAGGTAATGCAACAAGTTCTCCAAGTAAAGCTACTTACCCCACTTTGTCTCTCCGACTTACTTACAAATGGACTATCGGCCTGTCGTCCGGGGATTCTCGAAATATGGAACCACTTTCCCCAAGCTATACCAATAGTTTCCCATTCTTACCCCTCTGCATCCATTTGCCCGTATCAATCCTTGGTTGCACCATTCCTCTCCTCCCACCGGCTGCCAAATTATAGTCCTCCACCACCACAGGAGTCTCCCTCCGTAAACCTGTTCTACCAAAGAGCCTCTCCAAAGGATTCCTTCCCTGCGAACCACCACCCTGCGAACTACCCCCTCCTCGCTCGTAAAGTACCCCCTCGCTTTCACCCCCGCTCGGTAGTCATGTTCTTCTTTGGATTTGGCGGAGTGCTTCCTCCAATTGAGCTTCATATTCATCTTGATCGAGGGGAGTGTTTCCCTCCGCAGACACCTCACCGTGCCAACTTCTTTCGAGCCGGTCGAAGTTGCCTTCTTAGTCCTTTCAATATCCCGTGAAAATACTCCAGGACATCCGGTGGCACCCATTGCAATGCACCACCTCACCCTCGCCCCGACCAAATGTTGTTTCAATCTCGTGCAACCACCACCTGATTTCTGAACATGACAATAGTTGCATCGCCATCTAGGAGCAAGATTCTCGCCATGTTCCCATACAATGTCTTTGTGTCTTTCTGACATTGTGCACCCGGAACCGTGAAAAAACACAAAGGAACCAATCACATAAATAAAATTTACACAATGTCACACCTAAATAAAATGTCACGTAAACAATATGCCTAAATCATTTACAAAATAATAACTACACATCCTACCTCTAATCCTAAATCTTAAAGCATAATAAACTACACATCCGACCTCTAATCTTAAATCCTAAATCAAATCTAACCTAAATCCTAAACTAAATCTTTGCTAAAACCTATCTAAAGCCTAAATCAAATGATACCTACATTCTAAAAACCTACCTAAAGCCATTACCACCCCTAAATCATACCTAAACCCTACTCTAAATACAAAAGAAAACAAAACTTAAAAACCGCCCGGCGGCAACCTAAAACCCTTAGAATGCTAAGCCGCCCCCCCGGGTCTCCACAATCAGGGGCCGGGCCGATAAGCCGCCCCTCCCGCTAAGTGCCGGGAGGCGGCCGCAGGGGCGCCCGGGCCGGTTTCGGGCGGGCGGTTACCCAGCAAGGTGAGGGGTCATTGGGGGAGGGTTCGCCCCACCTCCCCCTGCCCACGGTAGGCAATAAGTGCGGTTGGGGCCGGTTGGGCCTCACGTGCCTTAATGGGCCGCTGCCCTTTTTTTTTTTTTTCAAACTTCCAAATGTCAAAACAAATACTAAATGAACTCAAATTTGAAAATTTTGACACCATTGATTTTATAAATCATGAACTATTTTTAGGAATTTTTCTAGAATTTTTTTAAATTCAAATTTCAAATTTAAAAACCCTAGCGGTTTGAACAGGTGCCAAACCCGAACCGGTCCGGTCCGGCCAAACCGGCCGGTTTACTCAACGGTAGAAAAACCATGGTTCAAACCGCTAGGTTTTTTTTAATTTGAAATTTGTATTTGAAAAAAAATCTAGAAAAATTTCTAAAAATAGTTCATGGAGTAGCTGATTTAGCAGCAAGGTAGAATATTAGCAATGATGCTGGGAATGTGGCAAGTGACAGCTTGTGAAAATGTGGGCTTTGCCTCAGCCCGACTGTTATAGAATGACATGTTTTCTTTGTGTCATGACAACCAGCAGTGCACAATGTCGAGCGATACATACTAAAGGCTGCATGAAGGCTGTGAGACGGCAGCTCGATCAGGCTCAGTCAGTGGTGCTTTGTGCTGGCCTGAGTGAGTGCGACTGCTTTGTGCTCACCGGAATATGGCTCATGATATTCAGCCAGCGGATGTGAGGACGCTGAGCGGCCGGGCCAGAAAGGTGGCATGAGCGGCTGCGGCGGAGAAGCCTCCGTCAGATGAGCGACTGCGGCTTCGGTGACCTCCGCTGTGACCTGACTAGAAAGGAAGAGCACTTTCCCGGCGGCGTCAGCGATGGCGTGGTGGCGGGCTTTGTTAGCAATTCACTTGATGAGACTGTGGCGGCCGGTAGTGCAACAAATGACGCGGGCAAATGGAAGCGTAGAGGCCAAATGCGGCCGACTTGGGGAGAAATAGTCGAGAATCCCAAACGTGACGCCGTGCGATCCCGGCTACGAGATAGTAGCGACTTGACAGGCCATGCTTGGCGCAATGTGGATCTGGTGTGTGCGGTAGCCGTCACGATGCGGAAGTGATGGCATACGATATGAGCAAGGCGACAAACAGGATTACACAAAGAGATTCGAAGCTGCTCCGCGGCGGCGTCACGTTGATGTGTGATTCTTGAGCGGCTTGGAGCTAGAATGAGTGTGATCAACTTTACAATATGTGCAATGGGGCGATGCTTCACAATCATCGTATTTTATCGACTCTTCCAACGTATTTATACATTGCCCTAATCCCTGCGGGAGATTAAGGTGACAATTTGATCGGCATGTCGACCGTGGTCACAGACAACGGTTGTTGCATAATGATGGAAAATATTAGAAGGTGAGCTATCATAAAGTTTAGACCATACACTGTTCGGCTTTTTAATGAAACATGTCATGAGGATGGTCAGCTGAGTCAGACCAACCGCCAGGTGAATCGCGCGGTAAATAGGCTGGAAGGTCCTCAAACAAACCATCTATATAAAATGCATCATCGCACGATCAAGATGCTACCAAACGCGGATCGCTGTAACCAGCACAGAATGGAGTTCCGGTAATGAAAACATTCTAACGATGCAACCAGAATTCAATATCAGAATTATATTTTACCAAGTTATTCAACTATTTAACTTTCAAAATTCTGAAAACGCCAACGCTTATAAAACGGATCCCACTCAGGA
>JADLZL010002543.1:0-84287 GCA_015844335.1 Chrysopogon serrulatus
ATATAAAGGATGTATGGGTGCGGGGAGAAAGTAGTATAGAGTAAGAATTTTGATGACCAGGATGTATAGAGTATGAAAATAAAGGATGATGAGTGCGGATAGCCTAAACCTTTGGCGGTTACTGTGTAGCACAAGTCGCTAACTATAAGAAGGGTATCTTCCAAGTTTAGAACTTCGGATAGTAATTAGCGAGAAGACACCCTTGTTGCCGAGCCCCTGCATCAGGGCCAGTGCCCATTGCCCTGCGCCAAGGCCGACACACCTGCTTTCGACCAACCCTCAAGGGGCGCACCGTGGACGCCCTGGGCGCCTATTCGGCCCGGCCGTGGCGGGCGGGTGCCCTGCTCAACCATCCCGACCATGCCATCCCCCCTTTCCGGGCGCTAGCCTGGGCTAGATGTTGCCAGTTCGACCATTGGGTGGCCATGCAGAGCGGCCGGCGGACAAATTAGGACTGGGGCCAATGTTAGCCTACACGCTACGGTACACGGTCGGTCACCCTTCGTTTAGCGAGTAGTCGGATTATACGCCTAATTAAACGGGTCAAAAAAAACGGATTACACGGGATTAAACGGATTAAACGGCCTACACGGCCAACACGGTTGACTCTTCGAGTAGCGTGTACACGCTGTAATCGGCCTACACGGCCGTGTAGGCGACCAGCCGAGACGCCGTGCTGGGGCGCGCCCGAGGTGGATCCGGCGCCAGCCAAGGTGGATCCGCGGTGGGACTTCGCCGGAGCCGCCCTTCTTGGCCGGAGCGGCGGCTAGGGTTCAGTAGAAGTCGCCAATTTTTTTTTCCCCCTCGGACCGAGCGACTCAAAGGGGTAAAGGGTGGGCAAGGATGGGTACTTCAGTCTTTTTGCAGACGCCAGCATCGCTGCTTCACGGAACAGGCAGACGGAACTGACGGAGGGTTCAAATAGCCAAACAAAATTAGTTTCTAGGCCAAATAGCTAAGTTAAATGAAAATTGGGCCAAGAAACTAATAGCTACTTTCTTTAGGGCGAAGGAAATAATTTCCTCTTGATTTTAATTTGCAGAGATTAAAAATAGAAATCCAACCACTGCATATGAACGAGGGAACATACTTCTTTGCTACGCTAGGGTCATGAGGACGTTTATCGATGCCACTCCTCACAGGCGAATCGGAACACAACATCTTCATGGGTACCTTTTTTTCAAGACCTAGTATAGACATAGACATTAACATATATGGGCGTAAACTCATCTCGATGCTCCTTAAAATTAAGTTAGATAGACAAATATCGAGATTGATGAAGTCACCACCGTAGACACTTGTATACATGAGTGCACACCTATGAGCATCTCCGAAGATTTGAGCTGGACAGGCATATCTCAAGATCGATAACACCATCACAAATGTCTCGCTATCGACTAGCATGTTGCCTACTATTGAAAAAACAACACTCTTAAATCCTCTAATAAATCCAAAAAATATTATATCTATTATTATTATTATTATTATTATTATTATTATTATTATTATCGTCATCACTTGAATCATTCTTTTTTTTCTTTCTAGTTAATACAAAAATTGATTGCTTTCATTTCTGGTAAGTTTCCACATAATGCCTGAACTCTAAGGTCTAAACAGGCATAACTTGATAATTAAACTTAATTTTCACAAGAACCTAATTAATCAATACTGTGTCGAACATATTAGTTTTGGTTAAAGTTAAATTGTGATTTTTATGCCTATCATGTCATTCTTAAAAGCATTAGTGATCGATGACGGATCAACAATAGTTTTACTATCCCTGCACCAAAATGCAGCGACATTTTTAACTTTTACAGAGAGAGAATTTACAGTGGCCGATGAAGAAAGAAGCAATAATTTGGCACAGAGTCCCAGGCCATCCATGCACGTATGCACTTGCATGCTCTTCAACTATTTCTAAATAGCCATCGCTGTTTCTGAATAGTTCGTTTATTCTCTAATTTACCGTAAGACTATCTCCAGCGACGAGCGAGAACCTAAATAAAAACCCATTTCATATTTAGATAGCGCTATAGGTAAAGGTTTTGATACTTATTTTGTTTTTTCCAACAACAAGACTTAAAAGAGAACTCTTTCTATAAATAAAACATCAAGAGAGAGGATACTTAAATTTAAGTTGTCTTTCCTAACACTAAAAAGTAGGTCTCATATATAAATACTCTGTTGAAGATCGATACAATATTATCGGAGACCTATTTTAGGTTTGGGTGCCTGCACATTGGATACTCCTAGTACAGTACATGGTAGAGTTTGAGAGAGGTACGTGTGTAATCTAAAATGACACCATGATTGTTGGGTAAGCTCTAGTTACCTCCATTTCAAACAGTAAGCAGTATTTAGGTTCCATTGGCAATGCAAAGTTTTACCACGAGTTCAGCCGACTGCTGCATGTATGGTGTCTGAGCAATCATATATAATGTCTATAAAGCAGTTTATAGGTACTAAAATATTCTCTACTGGCTAGCTGAAGTATTGTAGAAGTAGTCGATAGCAGAAGGTGACCATAAGACTGTAGGCCATCGTAAAGAATCACTACAAGAAATGTGTGGTTTTTTGACATTAGATTTATGTCATAATATATGGAATTTATGTCACAATTTAAGTTTTGTGACATCCAGTTGACAAAAATCTAAATGTCAAAAAACCACCGTCACAAAATTATTGTATGACATATCAAAATTTCATGTCACAAAGTATATGACATTGGTACAGGGCAAAAAAACGTCATATAATTGAAATACGGCCTGTTGAGGCCCATGTGGTTGGCAGGCTTATAACAGGCCTGAAAACAAAATCAGCCCACTTGCTTTGTGCTCTCGGTCAATTTAGCTTTTAAATATTTTTTTATTTCTAGCCCATTCCATTTGATAACAGTGAGCCCACACAATTTTTACAGCCCAACCCACTTTTTTTTTCCCAACCCAGCCCACACAAGCCACACAACAGATTAACAGCCCATGCAATTTTTTTTGACCCATTTCTTCCAGACCATTTCAATATACACAGCACACAGATTAGTCCAGCCCATTCAACAACACATAGAGGCCCAAATAAACTTGTGAATATATCAAATCAACCAGTTTAAATACATTGATTTCCATGAACGGTCACATTATAAAATGACTAAACTAGTAAGGAATCAATGACAATAAACTATTAGCACCACTTCCTACAAATGAACACCTTTGTACTATGAACCATCGGTCCAGCACACACATCAAGGCCTGTGCTTCTTTCTGGGCTAATAGAAGAGCCTAAACTCCATTGACTTGACTTTGTAAACCTACAATATGGAGATGATCATTAGCTGCATCTATAAATATTTGCACAACCTCCTACAATGAACAACCGTAATAAATTCCATTTATAAACCATCAGTCCAGGACATACATGAAGGCCTTTATCACTTTCCAGGCTAAAAGAACAGCCAATCTCCATCTGCTTCACTTTGTAAAGCTACAATAGAGATGATCATTAGCACCTTCCCTATCCATATATGAATATTTGGATAAATATATTCAGCAATAAATAAAACAAATGGTATGATAATCAGAGCTAACAAATTATGCAGCAATGAATATCAATCTACAGGGCACTCATATACGAGAAAACATGCTGGATGATACACCATTTGTAGTTTCATATCACATAAATTTCACCACCCAGGAGGTCCACATATATATTTTTTAAAAGTGTTCCATATTGCAGGCTACTAATAAGCCTATTTACCAACAGTGTGCATCACATGCTGCTAGCAAATGACCTTCAGATAGGAAACTAGTACTGGTACATTGCGGAGAACACAGAATTCAGCAAGTGATAAAAGTACAATTATCAAAACCAATTCCATACTCAAATATTTTTCAGAAATAATATATGGCAATGAAAATTTGGACTCTCCCAGGAACATTCACGGCTGATAGTGCAAACATATACAGAGTTAGTAAACAAAATCAACAAAAACTGTATTTCATCAAATTGGGCTAAGTCGGATAACTTTTTTTGAAAGGAAAGGTCGGATAAGCACTTGACAACAGTCATTTTTAGTGTGAGATGGACAGCTCTTCAAAATTAGGAACAAGGGTAGTGTAAAACAAGCAGACCAGATTCTGTGAACTAAAAACTCCTGCAGAAAACTTGTGAACTTGATTCAAGAGGGCTGCTACATCTCGCACCAAAATTGCAAACCTGTATCTACAGCTACAGGCTACAGGTATGAATGATCTGGGTTCTGGGCATCTAGCAGACTAGTACATACTGGTACTGGTCATCTCCAACAAATGCGCATCATTCAAGTCGGAAGCAAATCTTAGTATAAGGTTGGCTACAATGATTAATTTTGCATGATCCTCTGCTACAAGGACTAAATTTCAGTACACAATGCATCCACATCTATTGAAGCAGCCCTCTTGAATAGAGGGCAGAAAGATAAAACACAGCAGGAAAATTCACCAATAACCGAGTTACACAAAGATAATAGACAGCAGAAAAATAGTGCACATCTGAGGGAGAGGACACTGGCTCACCTGCACAGTTGCACTATAAGAGAGACATCGGTGTGGGTCGAAGCTCCCTGCCGCAGGAGCATGGTCAAGTGAGTAGACAGATCCACTCGTCCTTGTCCTCAGGAACTCTTGCAGAATCGACAGGAACTCTTGCAGATCTCGATTCCATGCGACTCAGTTGGGTTGATCCCGTCGATGGCACACGAGCACGGCCGTGTCCGGCGGCGACCTGTCAACTTGAGGCTCTCGGAGGAAGCCCTACACGGCTACTTCTGTGGACTTGTGGCTGCTAGAGCAGCTGCAGCGAGCAGATCCACTACAAGAAGTACATCAGACACGGAAGTTCACATCAGTCACGGAGGAGGCCGGAACTACGTGACGCCAGGGAGCAAATCTACGCGACGAACAATAAAGAAAACCACGAGATGCGCTATTCTTACTTGAATCAGTGCCTTTGGAGCTTCCTCCTCGCACACGCTGGGCTCGTGAAGGGCGCCACTGCGGTGCCGACGGTGCCGGCCGCGAGCAGCTCGGGCGGCCCATGCGCGCCGGCGAGGGTGCCCCGGCGGCGCTAGCACTCCTCACTCCTCAGCCGCCTCGGGCTGTGCTCTCCACACTGGCGCCGCCGGCCTTGCGCTGTGCGGCGGCTGGAGGCAGCGTGAAAAGCACAGGCATCACAACAGCAACTGGGCTAGGGTTTTGATAGGATGGGGGAGAGCACCAAGTGTCCGATCAAATCCGACGGCCACGTGCTCGTGGCCATTATATGGGCCGGCGGGACTAGAGTCCCGAAGGCACTTTCGAGGCCCAGGCCCACGTTGTGTTTTCGATTAGCCTATACTCCCTCCGTCCCTTTTTTTATTTGTCGCCGTAGGATGCGTCTACAAAGTTTTAACTTCGATTTATAGAAAATATGTACATAATATTTATATCTCCAAATAATTTTATTAAAAAACTAGATCTAAAGATCTTTCCGATGATATTAATTATGATACTAATCGATAATATTTATTATTTATTAAAATTCTTTGGTATTTGTGTCCCTAAGGAAGTCGACAAAAAAAAAAGGGACGGAGGGAGTACAAACGTTATGGGACGAAATAAGTTGTGTGCCAAAATGTTTCTTCATTTAGAGTGCAATTTCAGCAAGTTTCTTTACTTCTGCTAAAAAAGTAAGTTTCTTTACTTAATAACTGCAGCACTAAAAGTAAGCAAATAATTATTAATCATTTTCACCAAAATTAAGAAATATTCTCTGGTTGGATTGGAACTAACGGGACAACTTTGAGTTTAATATTATGTTAGTGGTGAGAACATATAAAGCTAAGACTAAGTTCAATATTTTAATCTGAAAATAGCAAAACACCTTCGAAAAATCTGAAATTTAGTGTTCTCTCATCCCATGCCATGTACAACCTTGAGAAAAAAGTTTGAGGTGTATACAATGTCGAAATGTACAAGTCATGTCTAGACCAAGGTGTTGTAGTCAGGGTTCTCTGAAATATCATATCCACTTTGTGAAGAATGTATATTACGTCAGTGTCGGAATGCCTTCAAAATTTTTCTTCATGCATGGTGGTCCAAAGTATGTCTCCACGCCAAATCTTAGATTTATCTGGCCAATTTGATAATTATTGCATTTATTTTACTCTAAAACTTAGAAAGGTTGTCTCAGTCATGCTTTGAAAATAATACGTTTTCCCATCCACTTCCTCCAAAACTAGTTTCCTATGGCATGTGAGACCTAGTAGAGAAATCTGATACCATACCGAATTGTTTCTGGGGTAGCCTCATTCTAACCTCCAATTACGGCGTTATATAGAGAAGTAATTCATTTAATGTGAAGAAAATAGCAAAACACCTTCAGAAAATCTAAAACTTAGTGTTCGCTCATTCCATGCCATGCACAAGCTTGAGAAAATTTTTGAGGCACATACGACGTCGAAATGCACGTCATGTGGAGACCAAGGAGCTAAAGTCAAGGTTCTTCGAAATGTCATGCCTACTTTGTGAAGCATGTACATTACGACAGTGTTGGAATGGTTTGAAATTTTTTCTCCATGCATGGAGGGCCAAAGCATGGCCTCATGTCCAATCTTACATTTATCGAGTCGACTTCAGTAATTATTGCATTTATTTTGCACTAAAACTTACAAAGGGTGTCGATTCATGCCTCAAAATAATATATTTTCCCATCCACCTCCACCAAAACTAGTTTCCAAGGACATGTGAGACCTAGTAGAGAAATCTAGTATCATTCCGAACCGTTTCTAGGGTGGCCTCAGTTCAGCCTCCAATTACGGCGTTCCACCATGAAGAAATTCATTTAATGTGAAGAAAATAGCAAAACACCTCTGGAAAATCTGAAACTTAGCGACCACTCATCCTGTGCTACACATAAGCTTGAGGAAAAGTTTGAGGCATATACGATGTCGAAAAGCCACCTCGATCTTGCTCATGATGTATGTTAGGAGCTTGAAAATGGTGAAAAGATTTAAAAATAACGGAGAAAGATGTATATCCCTTGCTATTATAGATAATGGATAAAGACAGTGAAAAAGATTTTTTAAATAAGTTCCTGAAATAGGTTTCATATAGGGATAACTGCAAAATAAGTGCTTGAAAATAGTTTGGAAAGTAGAAAAAAAATAACAATTAAGAAATTAATGATAGGAAAAACTGACGATGACATAACTTGCGCTAAGCAACAAAGGCTGAAATAGGTTTCATATAGGGATAACTGCAAAATAAGTGCTTGAAAATAGTTTGGAAAGTAGAAAAAATAACAATTAAGAAATTAATGATAGGAAAAACTGACGATGACATAACTTGCGCTAAGCAACAAAGGTGTCTTCGTAGTTTAGTGGTTGGACCAGAAGGAACGAATCTCATGGTTCTGAGGCCCTAGCCCGTAGCATTTTCCTTTGGCCGTCAGCGCCAGGTGGCCGTCAATGATTAGCGGGTGGCTTCTTATTCCACTAAATATATAACAAAATGCGCTAAATAGACAAAATGTTCTTGCGTGGCTCAGTGGGATGGTTGCTTTCTGCGAAGCGAGACCGCACGAGTTCGAGTCCTTCCCTTCCCTGCGCATATTTTTAAAAAAAAACATTTTGCTGGGGCCTAGGCTGGGGCGTGGCATGTTGGGCCGAGCACGCCAGATGGGACGAACGGGCGCCCTTTCCACTGGGGCGCGGCCTGTTGGGCCGAGCACCAGGTGATCTATCCGGAGGACAGGGCTGAGATAAACAATAGGAAAAATGAAAAATCAGGCCAGATGGCAATAGGACATGTCAATGTGGACAAGAATATTTAAAGGGGCCTAAAAACACTCAATTGGCTAAAAAGTTGTTTCGAAGCCATGATTACTTGCCGGCACAGAATTTGTATTAAATGATCAAAATTAATGCAAAAAATATAGACCATATAAAAAATACCTAGACTATTTCTATTACAAATAAATTGAAATTTCAAAGAGGAAATAAATAAAACAAAAAAATTAGCCAAATTACTGTGAAAGCTAAATTGAAATTTTTAAAGAGGACCAAATAAAAATGTTTCTATGAAAGCTATATTAAATCGAGTGTGGCGAGCCCAAAAAACAAAGAGTGCCATATAGATTTACCGTATTTAAAAAATAAAATAATTTGCTAGGCACAACCTTTGTGATATATTTATGACATTCAAAAAGTAGGCCTTATGACATGGAAATAATGTCACTATACAAAATTTGACTAGTTGTATGACATTTGTTGTGACATTCAACTTTTTATTGTCACAAAATCAAAATACCTAAAACATAATGTCATAAAATGGATGATATGGTGACATTATAACCTTTTGTCATACTAAATATGTCAAAAACCACATATTTCTTGTAGTGAATAAAACCATAATTAGTGGAGAGAGGAGAAGGATTGGTGGGTGTCTGGTTGTGCTTCACTACGAACTATCCATATGAATAACAACTGGGCCTTGTTCAGTTCGCAAAAAACTTGCATTCGAACTCCTATAGCACTTTCATTTGTATTTGGCAAATATTGTCTAGTCGTGCACCAACTAGGCTCAAAAGATTCATCTCGTGATTTACAACTAAACTGTGTAATTAGTTATTTTTTTTACTTATATTTAGTGCTCCATACATGCGGATAGAAATTGATGTGATGGAGAGAGAGTGGAAAAACTTGCAACTTTCATTCCAACTGAACAAGGCATTGGTGAAATAACAATAATTAAGGTCTATTTATAAAAAATTTATTGTTATGAACTACACACCTCGTTATATAACTTCGTTGTTGATAGGAAGGATCGGTGAAGTGGTGCACTGGTGCTATAGAGAGAGGAGCACGCACCAGCAGCGGCAGGGCCATTCCTCTCTATACGCTCTTTCCAAGGAGAAAAGGGCAACGGACTTCCTCGATTTTGGAGCTATGATTCAAGTTTCACCTTTCACCCATCTTGGCACAGTAACATTCCAATGATTACAGCCTCCATAGTCCATACTCCTCTCTCTACCCGGAAAGAATACCTTAGTTCTACATCAAATTATTTTAAATATGATCAAGCAAACATTCATGATACTCCCTCTGTATAGGAATTAGATGTCGTTTTGGACAAGGTTTAGGTCAAACATTGAGAACATAAATCATAAATAACTTTTAAGTTATTGAGTTTAGAAATGTGAAAACTATATAAATAGATTTATCTTAAAAAATACTTTCATAAAAGTATAAGTCAAAGTTATACTTTAGAGACTGTGTCGTTGTCCTAAACGGACTATGTCGTTGTCCTAAACGACATTTAATTCCTATACGGAGGGAGTACTACGGAATACGTACTATACCATGAATGAATTATAAGTTTTTTTATAATGCATTTAGACGTACTAGTGTACTAGAAAATCTAAAACAATTTATAAGAAGTATTGGATTGGTAATATAATATATACAATATAGCTAGGGTTTTGATCATCAAATGTTCAAACTTTGGCTAATTGGTTCTGTAAACGCCAGTATAAGTTACTTTGGAAATACAACTAATGGCATGTAATCAATATCCGGTTGTGGCATAAATCGAAACCGCCCTATTTTCTGTTGTTGTTGGATGGAGCTTCTGAATTCTAAGTTTGAAGTACAGTTAATGGAAACACATATCCATCGGATGCACTCGCTATATATACTAGGTGTGTTTGGATGAGATGGTCCTCGCACATATTGTCAAATTGTTCCACACATTGACTAAACTGTGTCTAATGTGTGACTAATGATTTATTTGCCACACATCTTAGAAATGGTTTGGTAATAAATAAAAATTAATGGCAGGTGGAACAAAAGTTAATGTGTACAATTCAGTGTATCCTCCTCGATATATGTATGTGTCGGAGTGGTCTACTAGCACACACATGTATTGAGGTGAATATGTGTGTATCCAGACAAAACTTTTAATGGGTTTTGTGAAGCCCAATCAAACAGTCAAAGTAAAACATAACTTGAAATTAAAGAAATTCATAATTCTGCTACATATATCTGAGATAGAAATGGACAAATTGTCATGACTATTAGTAATTTAGTATTTTGTTTGCTAAGTGAGTGTAGCTGCACTTACTTTAGGTGTAGAACGGTATTTGCAATATACTCCCTCTATTTCAAATTGTAAGTCATTTTAATTTTTTTTTAGAGTGAAAGTATCTCAACTTTGACAAAAATTATAGAAAAGATTACAAAGATGTATAACATCTCAAATAGATATATTATGAAAAATATAATTAACAAAAAATCTAATGATATTTATTAGTGTCATAAAGGTTATTATTTTATTATAATAATTAGGCAAAGTTAATATGCTTTGACTCTACAAGAAAGTTAGAATAACTTATAATTTAAAATGGAGGGAGTACTACTATACCAGTCTACCAGATCCTTGTGCTTACCTTTTTCTTTTATATATCAGTTTTGAAATACTAAGCCCTATCAAATGTGTTCCACTTTCTATCCTACGACTGGGACACTGCACGGCATGTTAAAATACTACTACTATAGGCTAGGCCTCTAGGTAATAAGCACATGTCGAAATAACACACGACAAGGTAGTTAGCTAGCGACAACATTGGAATGTTTATTGCATTTAGTGGCAGCATTCTGCGTTGGAAACAATCTAGACCTAGATAAAGCCTAATAAGTTGACTAATATTGTTTTGTTCACTGACGGCTCAATCATTGCAGGATCGTTATCCTGAATTTGCTACCCCAATTCTGGTTGTGCTGCAACAAGCGTTGCAATGATGGCATACATTTAGATAGTGTTCGCTCCGTTATTTTTTACATGTCATATTAGTTTTGTTCTAAGTTAAATATTACTATCTTTGATAATCTATTTTAAAAAATTATAATTCGACAACATATGAATTACATTATAAAAGTATTTCTTATAGTGAATCTAAAATTGATAATCTATTTAAAAGTCTTATAATTTGACAAATATAAATTATATTATGAAAGTATTTCTTATAATAAATCTAAAATTATAAATTTTATACATGAGATTATTTAATTAATGGTTAAAAATATAATTGTTTATTTAGGACAAACCTAATATGTCTTGAGAAGAAAATGGAGAGAGTATTGGATGTTTAGGTCCAGTTAGGGGTGTGTTTGGTTGGCTGAATTTGCATGTATGGGATTGGATCATCCACGGACCACACGCGTTTGGTTGGATAGATCACTAGGACTAGCAAATTCATATACAAGGAATATACCCCAAGATGCTGGATGTCCTGGTTTGTGTAAAAATCTCACGAATCAGTTCATCCATGTCTTCTAATCTTTGTCATTAGTAAATAAATTAAGGATTATTAGTATGTTATATCATTTACTTAGTAATTATGATGGTAGAATTAGTTTGGATGAGTGCTAATACATTGATTAGTACATATTCAAGTGTGCTAATTAGGTTACTAGTGATAGTGATGCAAATTAATATGTTTATTTTAAATTAGTAATTATCATGATAGAATTAGTATTAGTGCATATTTATTAGTGTCTAATTAGTTATTATTATTTTCAAATAATAGATGTAATCAGTCAACTATTCTAATCCCATCCACTTTCATCTATCCAACCAAACAGAAAAATGATTAGTCTCATCTATCCAACCAAGCATGCATCATGGATATATATACTTATCCCAATATCCATGGATCATCAAATCCTATCCAATTTGATCCTCCAACCAAGCGGGCAGTGCGGATTCCGCTTTAAAGGTTCTGGGTGAGAGCTAGGGTGCCAGACATGGCCGATCAAGGCATGAAGTTATTTCGTTCATGGTCGGCAACTCGACATTTATGAGAGATAACGGCATATATATTTTTAGAAGAAAGGAAACCGTTCGTTAAGTGTTCTATGTCAAATATCTAGAAATGCTTTGATATCAGTTTTTAAGGCTAGTGCAACAGTGCTCATATCGTATATTGCACCGCCTTCTATTTGTTTTAGCTGCCTAGGTAGGACTCCCTCTGTCCTATATACAAATCAATGTCATTTTCACTATCCAAGTAGTTAAATATTTTTAACTTTTGACTTTATAATACAATAGCTAGTATCATTATAGTATAGATTATTGAATTTTTTTCTAATCAAATCATTTGAAGATATTAATACTACTAATATTCTCTTTAAATCTAACCTAACCTAAGGAGGTAGCCGTGTCGAGAAGAGTCGGAGTACGGAGAGTGTAGGACATACTACTTCATACTTATATTAGTTGATATTTTGGATAAGGTTTATGATTTGTTGGAAGGTGCATGTCCAGCTTCCTGCTGAGACCTGACTCCTGAGAAGCGCAGGCCTGCCACCGGCAACCGGAGCAGTAGGCAGACTGCAAGCAGATTCGAGATCTTTTGGCCGCCCTGATCACCTTCACAGAGCGAGGCAGGAGAGGATGCCGGATGTGTGCAAAACCAAGCAGATAATTAGTGCATGCACACCGCTGACATAAAGAGAGCAGGCCAGGCAGGGGAAGGATGTTGTTGTTGTCCTCCCTCCAAAAGCCTGCACTCACTCACACTCATCACTCTCCCGTCTCCCTCTCCGTTATGTCCTCTCCTCGTCTTCGTTTTCACATTTTTTTAAAAGAGAGTAAATTGTATACTTAGGGGTGTTTGTTTCCCTCAACTTTTTTCTAGTCCCTATCACATCGAATATTTGGACACATACATGAAATACTAAATATAGTCTAAACAAATAACTAACTACACAGATTGAGGCTTTTTTGCGAGGTGAATCTATTGAGCCTAAATAGTTCATAATTTGACAATATGATGCTACAGTAAACATTTACTAATGATAGATTAATTTTACTTAATCTGTTTCATCTCACGGTTTACCGGCGAAATCTGTAATTAGTTTTTTTTATTGGCATCCAAATACCCCCTCCGATATCCCTCCGACATTTCGATGTGACATCTACTAGACTCTAGTCTCTCCATCCAAACACCCCCTTAAACTATTTGGTGGTTACCAAATAGGTACTTCAACTAAAAAATATAATAACTAGATACCTAAACTATTGGTGGTTCCCAAATAGGTACTCTAACTAAAAAACATAATAGGTAGGTATTTAAACTATTGGTGGTTCCCAGATAGATACTCTAATTACAAATTCCGTCGGTATATAATGAGACAAATTAATTAAATATAATTACTCTAATTACAAATTCCAACTGTACATAACGAGACAAATTAATTAAGTATAATTAGTTTATCATTAACACATGTTTACTGTAACACGACATTGTCAAATCATGAGTTCAATTGTCTCGGTGACCATTGTTTATCAACCGGCTTTTTTGTGAGGCAAATTTTTTAAGCCTAATTAGTCTATAATTTGATAATATCGTGCTAAGTAAATATATACTAATAATAGATTAATTATATTTAATTAATTTATCTCATTATGTACTGATGAAATTCATATTAGAGTAACTATCTGGTAACCACCTACCTATCCGAGAACTTTTCATGATGTTTTCTTGCGTACAGTAGTTCTTTATCTTTTTTGCCCCGAAATCTATACTATAGATTTATTAACTCAGAACCAAGCCTGCATGCATGCATGCCTGCCGCATGTTGCTGATTGATATGGCATGTGTGCGTGCATGTGCATGCCGCTGATGAAAACCAGAGCGCCCTAAAATTAGTTTGGACGCACTTGTCTTGGCCTCTCCCTAGTCCCTGACCTGGCGTGCATGCTCTCTCTCTCTCTCTCTCTCTCTCTCTCGCTTGCATTTGCATGCTGGCTTGCTCAGGCAAGTGGAAAGCGAGCTGGTTGCATGCATGCTTGCATCCATCTACTACTAGTATAGCAGTAGCCTGGTACGCAAGAGTGAGTGGCCCTGCCTTTGTCCTGAAAGAGCCCTTGTTTCTTTCCCACAATTGTAGATCTACATGTCGGTCCGCATCCTCACATATACCGACACTGCCTGGGTTGGGATCATGGGATGGGGATGGAACCATGATTGGTGCTGCTGTTGCCCTGTTGTTTAGCAACAAGACCTACTACTAAGCAAACACATGCGTGAGGTCATGCATATAATTATTTATTATTAGTACTACTTTCTCTGTCCTTTTTTATTAGTCGCTAGGGAAACGTGCCTTTTATTAGAGCACTGTTCTTCAATGACTCTGAAATTGGGATATCTATCTACTCTATCGTGTGGTGCAAATATATTGAAAGGTCATGGCGGTGATTGGTAAATTTTCCACTGATTCCGACGGAGCTTCAATGCACCTACTCCGAATGATCCATTGGTGCAAATATATTGAAAGGTCATGGCGGTGATTGGTAAATTTTCCACTGATTCCGACGGAGCTTCTGGCAACGGAGGGTGCAATGCACCTTACAAGAATGATCCATTAAAGGTTCAAGAATTACATGGCATAGTATGTTCCTGACTAGTCCACCGTCAGACGGCAAATGTCGAAGAGCCTTATTCCACAAACAGTTATAGAGGTTTGAGTCGAGTTTGGCAGAGGTCTAAGTCGAGTTTGACAGTGTAAGACACTGAGTCAGAATCAACAGGCGGCAGTTGAGAGTTGCATCACTTATGGTGCAAATATAATGTGCATGGGATTTATCTGGAGGGGATTATTAATAATCTAATCTACTACTGCCCCTCATGCATATTTTGCTCCGGGGGATGGGGGCGGGGCAATCATGAGGTGATAAGTCCCATAAGTTAAAGCAGTTCCCTGTTCCCCATTCTGTATCTTCTCCACCCTTCTCTCTCAGAGTCAGACACATTCCAACAACACACGATGGATCCTTACCCCATGCCTGAGCCTGAAGCTTGTGTCCTTTGCTTTGGCATGCCGCACTCTGCGCGAGCATTGTAGCCGCCAGCCGCGTATGGGCATCGCCCACTTTCAGTTTCGGGGCGCCGGCCATATGCTGCTGCTACCTTGCATTGGCATGACTATGAGATTGCATCGCATTTGCGTCCTCCATGGCTCCATCCTCTTGGCCTTTGCCCTTTGGTAGGAGTACCTAGCTATAGGAGGGCTTGTGGAGTTGTGGTGAATGAGAGCCCCAACCAAATCTCGCTCTCTGATCATGATCAGGGTCCAGAATCAGGGAGCTGGGGCCGCCACCGGCCAGCTTTCTTTCTTTCTTTCCAAGTGGGCTACCATTGGCTTGTTGTTGAGATGTGCATGCATGTATGATTTTCGTCCTCTCTTTCTCTCGTGTGCTTTGCTTTGATCATGGCGCCGCGCCGGCCCCGGCCCCGGCCCCTGCCTGATAAAACCTCTCCCTGACCGCCTTGTTTCCCTGCTGGCCGGCTAGCTGCTGCTATTTCTTTCTACATTGGCCGGGGCCGGGGGCATTGCAAAGCAAAGAACCACCCCCCACCAAACATCACGCACGCCATTCGTTCTGGCATGCATTCCTTGTTCTCCCTGCAGCCGTTTTATTAGGAAACGCTCCTCTTTCCGTTTTAGTTTAGTTGCCCAGCAGCTGCAAATAAAGCAGCTCTCAGAGATTCAGATGCTCACTGCATCTCTCTCTCTTTCTCTGCAATTCAGTTGAGGCCACTTTCAAATATCCATCTATGCTTCTTTGTTCTCTCTAGCTATCTGTGGTCTGTGCTGGCCGGCCTTTGTTCCTTCATTCAGGTTTTCAGTTGCTGCTTTGCCGGGACGTACCTGCGCAGAGTGAGTGGTGGTTGGCGTTTCAGTAGCCTGTCAGCGTTTCTCTGCATTTCCCTGATTTGATAAGGTTTGGGTCCTCACTCTTGAGCCTCCAATATAATGCTTGCTTTACTTCCAAGAAGCCATCTACATTTGCTTAGCTGTAGCTATTGCCATGCATGTCGGCTAATAAGCCTGTTTTTATTAATTCATCAGTATCTTGGCTGTTGGCATACTGGCATTCGGCAGTTTCTTGTGATAACTGATAAGTACTTGCAGCTTTTTTTCCGTTTCAAAATTGATGCCCACATGTCTTAGTGTTGACCAACATCTTGTTTTACTGTGTGTGTTCTTTAAACGAATAGTAGAGAGAGTACTTCAAGATACACAACCTAGCTAAATAATAGGATATAGTAACTTTTCCCCCCCGATCCTGTGGTCTAGTACTAGTTTATTCTCTAGGATAGGGAAAGAGAACAACGGCCGTCGTCTCTCTCATGTGCATCTCTGTTGCAATGTCCATGCCTCTGATTGCTGCTGCCAGGTTACCTTTGCATTTCCTTCTTTTTTTTTTTTTTCTTTTCTTGACCTGACCAGTGTTCATGCCGCCACCATTTCTTCATTGATTTATATATATTCCACTCGCGCTACTGCATTCAGTTTCAGGTCTTTCTTTTTTCTTAAAAAAAAAATCGGTATCTAACAACGTCTGATACCTTTCCTTCTCGCCTTCGCTTCAAGATGACCGGCAGCAGCAGCGCGTCTTATCAGCAGCTCGGCCTCGGAGTCGACGCCATGATGAGCAGCTGCTTCGTCAGCGGCGACGGCGGCAGTGTTATCAGCGCTGCTGACGCCGCACCCCTCTTCCACGTCCCGGAGTACGGGTACACGCCGCACGGCGGCGGCAGCGGGTTTGGGTTCGGCGAACCGGCGGCGGACGTCGCCGCGGCCTCGAGCTTCTCGGCGGATGGCTCCGCCTCGGTGCTGCTCGCCGGCCACCTGCTCCGTGCCACCGCGCTGCAGAGCGTGTCGCCGGTGGAGACCCACGGTGGTGCCTATGGCGTCACCGGCGGGTCGTACTACGGCCCGTCGCCCTGGGACGTCACCGTGGCCCACGCGCCGAGGATGGCCAAGCAGGAGCTTATCGCTGGACGGCCGGATCATCAAGGGCAAGGCGGCGGCTGGATCCACGAGTCCTCGTACTACTACTGCCCGACGACGGCGTGGTTCTCCGGCGACGACGCCTTCCGGGACCCGCCGTTCGCCGGCGCAGCGGCGGCGAGCGAGCTGTTGTCGCTCAGGCTGCGCGCTGGGTCCTCGCCGACGGCAGGTGCCGTGAGCATGAGCCTGCCAGTGCCAGATCAGTCCTCGGACTCCGGCTTGACACATGGGAGTAGCAGCGCCGGCGGCGGCCTCGGCCTGTTCCACCACCCTCCTTGCGGCGCCGGCGGGCAGGTGGGCCCCACGCACTTCTCGCAGGTCCTGTCGCGGTGGTCCGGCTACGCGGACATCGCGCAGCAGGCGTTGGACGAGTTCGTCGCCTGCCTGCTGCAGGACTTGCCCGGGTTCGCCGGCGTGGCCGGTGGCGCCGCCAGTGACGACGCGAGCTGCCCGCTGCCGTCGCCAAGCTGCTCCAAGTCCATGACGACGTCGTCATCCAGCAATCCCAACACGCTGGTGTTTGTTGGCTCGGAGGAGCACGACCATAACAAGCTCAAGAACGATCTCCAGAAACTGCTACAGCTAGTGAGCCCAAGCTCTTATTTTTCTTATTATTATGCTTAGATTAGCATTAACATCACTTTGATTTGATGCTAATTAATAAATAAATCTCGGAGCAGATGGACCAACGGTGCAAGCAATGCATGGACGAGATCCAGAGCGCGGCGTCCAAGTACGGCAGCCTGGCGCCCGGGCGGCGGCGGCGGCGGCGCGCTGTCGGCGCCGTTCGCGCACCGCGCGGTGTCCGCGATGCACCGGAGGCTCAGGGCGCGGATCACAGGCGAGATCGCGGCGGCCACGCGGAGAGGTGGTGACGAGCCGCCGTCGTCTTCGTCCCTGTCGCTGTCGCTGGCCGACAGGGAGCGCAGCTGGGAGTCGGCCTTCATCCAGAAGCACTGGGCGCTGCGGCAGCTCAGGCGCGGCGACCAGCAGTCGTGGCGCCCGCAGCGCGGCCTCCCGGAGAAGTCCGTCGCCGTGCTCAAAGCCTGGATGTTCGAGAACTTCCTCCGCCCGTGAGTGTCTCTGTGTCCCAGTCACATTCAGAGAAATCTTTTGTCTTTCAGTTCAGCATCTCTTTCCAGATGCAAATGACAACCAAATCTAATTAATCTAATCCATCTTTCATCATTCAGGTACCCGAAGGACAACGAAAAGGAGATGTTAGCAGCTAGGAGCGGCCTGAGCAGGAGCCAGGTACAGACAGTTTCATGCTTCATTCTCAGCCTCCTGCTTGCAGCTTCATTCAGATCAGAGTTCTCAGCAACTCTTTTCTTACCAAGAAACACTTTCTCTACACCAGTAATGCATTTGTTGCATTGGCAGGTGTCCAACTGGTTCATCAACGCCCGCGTTCGGCTGTGGAAGCCGATGATAGAGGAGATGTACGAGGATCTCAAGAAGGCCTCTGGAGGAATGGAGGGAGGCCTGAACAAGTGAGCACGCAGCAGGGATGCAATGCAGTCTAAAGCTATTATATAAGATGGCGATTTGCACACCCAGAGGAATGGATGCTTGAACAAACATTATTGCTACCATCCATGTAATTGCCTTGGAATCGCCTTGGCGTATATATAGAACTGTCATCAGAACCTGCAACTTGTACTGTAGGTCCATCATCCATGCTGCCACTTTTCCTGTCGATCCCCTCCTGTGAACGGGAGCTCTTGTGTTGTATCTGTTCTGAATGCCGGAATGGGAGGTCTGAAACCCATGCAGGTAAGCCTGATCGCCAGTTCATTTTGTGCTTGCTGTTGCTCGAATGGAACTAATTTTTCTTCAACAACTTCGATCCACGTATGTAAGATGACTCTAAAATTTTGAATTGCAATTGCAAAAATGCAAAAATGAAAAAAAAAAAAAAAAAAAACTCAGTCAGCTTGGAGATGGTAATATTGAGCTGAAGAGTAGCATGGATCCGAAAAGCAGGATCCGATACCTTTGTACGCCTTGTGCATTATATTTTACAACTGAACTTCAAACCTTCCCACTCCAAAGAGAAAAAGGGGGGCAAAAAGAGCCCTTGTGACTTAAAAAGTCCAGCAAACCACATTCGCTGTTATGCTTGCAGTCATATCTCGGTCGGTGTTCAGGTGATGGAACGGCATTACAGTTACACCACCACATGATTGCTGGTAACAGTGAAAGGTTTGGAAAGATTTGAAGTGCCCGGAAGTACAAGCATGCCGCTGTTGCTGATTGGATCTTTGTGCATTCTACTGCTAAACAATGTTGCAGTCACGCTTCCCAAGTCGTTCACGGATTTCATCTGACGTGCCACATGAGATGTTTGTCGACTGCTTTCCTGTATATCCATCCGAAAGCTGGAGACTTGGGTATTTCAAATTATTGTTAAGAAACTGATTCTTAAATTAGGCCCCATTTGTTCTATTGGACGGCTAAAATGGCTGATAAGCTAGAACAGTTAATTTTTTAGGAGAGAAAAACACTACAGGCTAGTCGGCTGAAACGGCTGATAAGTCGAAATGAGTTTCTAGCGGATGCTTTGCCGCTGCTATCTTCTGCGGCTTCACTTCACTGCTGGCTTCCAAAGTGTTGGGTTCTTTTTATTTGGTTCGATTAGCTGAGGATGTCAGATGGAGGGCCCCCTCCCTCATGTTTCTTGCTTTTCGTTCGTGTTGTGGACTTTGTTGGTAATCCATGGATTACTAGTGAATCCTTTGTATCGGTTACATTGCCGTTTTTTCGGCTCTTCTTCTTAATGAAAAACACGTGAAGTCGTGATTTCGAAAAAAGATGGGATGTGAGACCAAGGAAATTTGTTCAAAGCTTGCCATTTAAGAGCATCTAACTATTAAAAAAAGAATCGGTAAATTAATGAGTTTTACAAGTTGCTAAAAATTTAGGAATAATATTTGTTGATTCTCCTACCATTTGCAACATCACGTTTCTAAAAGGTGGAAAATAATTTTGCATAAATTTTTTTAAAATATTTCTAAATCACCATAGTGATTTTTATCTCTCTCTCTCTCTCTCTTGTATATTTTATAGGAGCCCTATACTTTCTTCTTATTTCTCTCACCCTTCCGCCTCTAGATCAGTCAATTGGATACATGTGGCTATCTTTCTGCATTATTGGATGATTTTTCTAAGTGAAAAAAAATTGGAAGTTAAGATAAGAAGTTGTTGGAGAAACGATTTTTCTCAATGTTACCAAACAATCAAGATCAGAATGGTTTTCTTTAGAATAACCAGGAATGTTTTTCTTGAAACTCTTAGGGATGCTCGGGTGAATGTGGTCAAACCTTAACTACAAACATAAATAACTTAGATTATTGGATACACACACACACAAACAAGCAAACAAAAAATAAACTAATGGTTCCAAAACAGATAAAAATGGAATGGATTGAATTGGATGATGTCTCTCCAATAACCTTAATCCACTTTTTATTTGTCAGATTCGGATCAAGCAGATAATACATGGACTTATATTCCAATTTGATTTTTTTTTTTTTCATATGTTAGAAGTGGTATCAAGGCAAAGCGAAATCATATTGGAGATGGATTTCAATACTTGATTAATATATGCATATGTAGAAAATTCTATGCTTATTAAGAATTAATTGGGCAAGAGCCAACAATCAATGCAGTCGATGTTGCAGCTATCACACTAACACAATTAACCAATCAGTAATAACAAGATGCAGGTTCGCAGTCCAGAATTTAGCACATGAAACAACCACATCACAAAACAAGAGTTCTCACCTAACAATTTTTTTTAATCCTAAATTCTTTTATTTTTCAGTCTAAGGAGATAAATTATCAGATATCCTATTTTAACATGAGCATGTAATCTATTTTTTGTGAATAAATATTCAGAATTTTGTTTAAAAAATTGTTTGCTTTGACTTTCAAAATTTAGTTGAGATTGTCTTTAAAATGAGCCTCTAAAAGGGGTGCTTCCAAACCATGTTTGAAAGATAAATACTCAAAACATATTTTAAAGTATATTTATAAATTAACTTCTAAAATTTGAAGAGTTTTAAAAATAAAATAGTTTAAAATATTTCAGAAAAGTTGTCAAAAACCCTCTATATATCTCTCTTTTTTCCTCCCTTTCTCTTCCCTTTTTATATCTTTTTTTTGAGAAAATCCCTTTTTATATCTGCATGCTCCAGTTTGGCCCGCAGTAGCCCAGTTCGACAGCAGCAGCGCAGCCCAGCACCAGCACCAGCACCGCAGCTGCTGTCCCGCTGTCCCACTTCGGCCTGCTAACCCGCACCCCTTCCGGCGAATGGGCCGCTCGAGTCCGATACACCGCCGGCCTTGATACCCGGTGTCTGCCTGCCTGCCGCTTCCGAGCCATCAAAGAAGCCAAGGCGCATCCGCGAGGAGACGAGGGTCTCTCGCCGTCGCCGTCGCCGGGCCACGCCGCAGTCGTGTCTGCTCAATGCGACGCGCCATCATTCTTGGCTCGCCGAGAGAATCGCCCCTTGTCGCGCCGTACCTGTCCGTAACTCCGTATCTGCCGTCAAGAAACGGCTCGACGGAGTTGCCGCTTCCCTGCGATGCCGTAGGCAGAGACGGCGTGCCCCATCGTGTCGCGTAAGAGGGGATCGGGATCTGGCCGGCCAAGCGGCCGTGGAGCTCCAATAATGTCCTGGCTGTATGGAACGCCCAGCCTCCAGGAAACAAGGAAGACGATCTCCCGTCGCGCTGCCACCAAGACTCGTGCTCTGGAGCCGCCGTCGAGATCCGCCGAAGCAAGGTGCCTATTCAACAAGCTTTGGCCTTCGCGGCTTCCGGAGCAAGGACAACCGATCCATGATAAAGAAGGAAGCAATGCCGGCCGCTTGTCATCCTCCATGCAGTCAGAAAAGCTTGTTCATCGCCACTCTGCCTTCGCAAAATACACACCACCCCCCACCCCCCCCAAAGAAAAGCGAATAAATTGTTAGCCATCTATCCGACAAAGTTCGGCAAAGAAGTTTAGCAATGCGTGCCATTATCCGGACCTTAGTTCTTATCATTATCAATACATAATCTTTAACCATAATCTTTAAGCTCCCGGTATATTTGCACGTCTACAACAATGTCATGTTTTAATGAGAGTTTTATAGACATTAAATAAGCTTACGTAGCATAGTATAAATAGAGAGATAAAAAAACATTTTATCGGATGAAATGAGTTTTATGAGAAAAACCTATTTTACTGTTTTTAACGTGTGAGAGTCTTGAAAACAGGGCCACGAAACTCGAACCAAGAATAACATAACTGGCGCACACTGCCCTGATGCCCTCCCATTCCCATTGGGCTTCAGTAACTTCAGTACCCCGAATCCATTGAAATACTAACCATACTTTGCATGCCGATCAAATAAACTTTTTTTGCTTTTCTTGCGAGACAGGCAGACAGCTGGAGGGATAGCTACATAAATCACGCAATACTCCCATGTGCATCTCTACTTATCTGCCAGATCTAGGATATCTCTCTTTCGTTAGACCATATCTCGCGACCTGCAAGTGTGGTGCTTTGACTTCTGTTGTGGCACGGCCATGCAGTTGCCAGTTGACTTTTGTAAGTGTGGGAAAAGAGAACGTTTGATAGGCCAATGACACTACATATGCAGCTGCAGTGCCAAATTCATTGGTTCATCCTCACCACACCAGAAGATAGACAGACAGATGTGGGATCGGACGTGCCAATCTCAGGAGGGACTTTAGTTCCTGTGGGCGTCATTAATCCTCATGTTGCATTTGGAAATACCTTTTCTTTCTCTTTTTGGAAAAAAAAGTGTAAGACCCATGCCAATCATGCAGTCTGTTACTCTACTGTACTATTAATCAGTGACCCCAACAAGCAGAAGGAGCTGAGAGTCACCCAATAATTTAGCAGCAAGTCAGCTGCTAACTATTTGTGCCTTTTTTTTGTTTATTAGAGTATACTCTGCGTGCCTAATCGACATGAGCGAGCTTGATTTTCTTAAATGATCGTGCACTGACATACAGTACGTCATAACGTGTACCGCTGGATCTTGTTGCTTTTGAAGAAGTATAGCTAGTGCTGTCTGCTTTGGTTGCCAGGGAATGGCGGCCACTGCTTTTGCAATAAGTCAATAACTCCTTTTTATCAGTTCCATTAGTCAGAATTCGGTCACCTAGAAAGACAGAAAAACTTGCCCATTCAGAATTTTGGGAAAGGCATAACGCATGGCTTTTATATATTTCTCTTTCGACCATACAAAAAAAAAAAAGAAGATTCTTAAACAAGTCGATAAGCTAGTAGGAGCCCTAAAACGGGCACTTTTGTACTAGTTCATTTTGTGCTCCGAAGAAGCCGCATTTTAGAGCCCAAAGTATTTGGTTGTTTTTTCTTGCTTACCCTACAAAAGTAAAGATGACTATTTCCATTATCATCGATCAGAGATGTCGGCTCCATCACCCCAATGCTTGTCAAGACCTGTTGGATCAGCTAAACAAAGGATATGGTGCGGATCTAAATTAAAGTTTGGTATAGCAGAAGCCAAAACCAGTGGCTTGCAAATAAGGTGATGATGCCCCATGCATGGGCGTCCTCCAACAGGGCTGTGGCTATACGATGATCATAGTACCTACTAGAGATTCATTATTGTCATTTTCTTCAAGCAAATAATGATGATGATGAGATGTAGTAATGTGAAATATTGCAGGATTTAAGAAACGAAACGCCATACGCTGCCTAAATTCGCTGTGGTGTGGCCTTTGTGGGTAGCAATCTGCAGGAACTCAGAATTTCAAGAAAGCAGCGAAGAGAGGGTTGAGAGAATATGCCAAACTAGAAGTAGGCCATGCAGCGCCGCAACACAGGTTCTTTATGCACGAGAGCACAAAAGGCGGGAAAAAAGAACACCAAAAAAACACGAAAGAGAAAAAGGTAAGGAAAAGAGCAGAAAAGACAAGTAGAGTAACAACGGACGGAAGTTAGCCCCGTGCGGCGCGGGCGCGCCCACCACAAGCGGAAAGATGAGGAGCCGTAGCTAAGCTAGCGCCTGTTGCCGGTGGCGGCGGCGGCAGCGGACTCCTCGGCGACGGCGGCGAGCTTCTGGAGGTTGAGCCTGACGACGGTGTCCGTGAACATCCGGGTGTCCTCCTCGGTGTTGCCCTCGGGCACGTCCACGACGTAGGACTCCACGACGACGCAGTAGGGTCCCGGCGTGAACTCGGTGACGGAGGTGACGGAGCGGTAGTTGCGGAGGCGGTGGTCGCCGCCGACGACGCGGAAGCTGAGGATGTGGCGGTCGTCGTCCAGCACCTCGAGGCGCTCGGTGCTGCTGGACGCCGGGAGGCCCGACACCACGGTGACCTCGCGCACGCTGCCGACGCTGGCGCCGTCCCCGGCCGCCAGCGCGCAGGTGCGCACGAAGTGCTTGTACCGCTGCGGGTTGCCGAAGCTGCGCACGATGGGCCACACCGCGCGCACGGGCGCCGACACGCGCTGCGCCACCAGCGACGTGCACGTCGCCGTCCCCGCCGCCGCCGGGCCCGGGAACGTGTGGTGCTCGCGCACCGTGGACTCCAGCGCGCGCACCTCCGCCTCGGTCAGCGTCGCACGCAGCGCCCGCTCCACGTGCGCCTCCATGCGCTCTCTCCCTCGGTTTCTCCTCCCCTTGTCCCCTCCCTCCCTCCCTCCCTGTGTTGTGTTCTTGCGGGGATGGGTTCGCGCTTTATTTGCGGGTGTACGCAGTACCCACCGGGCCGAGAGAAACTGTTCCAGCACTTATCCTGTAATTTGCTCCACCAGGCTATTTTATATAGAGTTATTTCTGTGATCTAAAAACGATTAATGGTTATGTTGGCCAGTGAAAGATCTAAAAATGATTAAGGATTATGTTGGACAGTGACTTTAGGAGCATGCATCACGGGAAGAAAACAATAACGAAGTGAGTAAGAGAATCAAGCTAGGGATGAATAATGCACATGCATAGGGTAGATGACTGAGACAAGCCATATATGCATAAAGTTATGCGGAGTTTTGTCTCTCTCGTCACAAGCAGGCTATGCTATCGGTTGTCAACATTTTTTCTTGTATCTGTTGAGTATTTAGTCATTTTACAGCATGTGCTTAATCCATAAATACATCATGACACAGATTTGCATAGACAATATATTCATTGCATATGCAGATCCACTACTAAATCAAGATGTAGCAGATACTAAACATAATATCACAGTACACATCAACATATGCACTAGAGATAAGTTCCGATTGTACCCTTGAGTGGATCTCGAGCCTACCTGTGCATGTACGCTAGCAGACAGAGCTTCGGAGGCCTGCTCGCCAAAGCCCCTTGTGCGCGGAGGGAGCTCGGGCCGGAGATGGTAGAGAGCAACTCAAGCACAAAAATGCGGTGGAGGAGGATGAACCTGGATGGGTTCGTGTATGGGCATTCAAGTAATTTCATTTCTGCTCTGCTATAGCGTCAGACACACGTGGTTTTACCTATTTGCCCTCTTGCGCCACGTCCGGCCACAGGCCCAGGCCGGGGCGACAACGGCAGCATGCGCATGTGGTTCCCCAACTCTCCCTCTCACCTTGTCTATAGGAGTACCAACAAGCTTCCTACTTAAGTTGAGCACCTTCTTAGTGGATGTGCCATGTGGTACTAATCCCACTCCCACTCCCACTCACACTCGCCCTCAACACTTATTGTGGGCTTTTGGGATTTCTTTGATTAATTGTTAGGCTAACTATGGGCTAGACCCAATTAATCCAATACTATCAATGAATTGCCAACCACACCTTACGCTCTTTTTATCAACCTCGTGCTAGTAGAGACGAACTAGGAAAAACCTTCTCCCACTTTAACTTCATATTTTGTCTTCAAAATGAAGAAGGCATGAAGGAACAACAAATAACCGAAGATTCACCAAAGGATGAAATGAATTAATACAAACAGAAACAGGTGATCATAGTTAGGAATGGAGAAGACAAAAAGAGATGAAGAAGACAAAAAGAGAACATCAACCTATAGAAACAATAATCACATCTCCAAGTGATGACCCAACCGTCCACTATAATAACATAACATAACTAGATAACCACACTTCACATAACTAAAAACATTACACCGTATCTTCTATCTTCTATATCTAAATAGAAGAATCTCACTCGCATATTTTCATGTGATTCCATGAAGCCACATCATAGTGGAGCCAACAACATAACTGCAATCACCATCTCAAATAGCCTATGCAACCGGCAGCTTCCACAGGGGTAAATGAAGAGGCGCTGCACCATCGCAGACGTAGCCAGACCACGACACCAACTGCTTCACAATTATGATGAGGCTGCATAGTCCCTTCAAATTCATCTCCACCCGACATTGTCCATTTTGATTATAAGTATATTTTTAATTTTTAGAACATATTTTGCATATATTTGACTTCACAGTACTTTCATATATAAAAGCATAAAGTTTTCACCTTGATAAGAAGTCTTAGGGCATCCGCGTACATACGATTCCTCTGCAGACGAAGACAAAGAGACTAGACAAAGAGACTTAACCACTTGTAGGTTAATCAGAGAAGGCCAACTAATGGTGGAACCCATTGCATGAAGCATCGCATGAGTTCATCGTTGTCGAGTGTCTACTGAAAGAGCTCCTATAGATGACAAGGCACGTGTGGAAAAGAACAGTTAATATCATCTCTAAAAGTTCTCAATAAAACTTCCCTATTTAGGGTTTTTTTGCAAGAATAGAAAAAAACACATCTCCATCCAGTGGCGTAGCTCGTCGATTTTGACGCCTAGGGCCATTATCAAAGTGCGTGTATGTTCCGTGCAAGGCTAAAATACTAACCGCACCTGTCCTAAGAGCAAGTATAGTAAGGGGCTGTAGGTGGGCTGGATGCTAAGGTAGAGGAGAGAGAGGAGAAGAGAGAGGGAAAGCGGACTGTATCTTATAGTCGACTTAGACACAAGAACTAAGACAGTTTGTGTGTGAGAGAGGTGATGTCATATATTAATAGTGAAGGTATAACCTTTATATGAGTAGGATAAGAGATGGGCTGTCAGTAGCCAGTTGTATAATTAGCCTTTCTAACAAACTAGTTTATAAATTCAAAAAATTATATGGTACTTCAATTCCATGCTTGATCACCAACACAATTTTTTAGAAAATTTCTTCATCTCCGATCCTTGCAAAGATATGTAGTTAAATATTAAAAATTTAAAATAGAACTTAGATTCGAGAACGAGAAAGAACTAATAAGGCTTAGTTAACTGATCCTCTTGCAATCGGCAAGTAATAGTCTAACACAGTAGAGGCGTAAACCAGTTCTCTCTTCTCTATACTCCGACAGACCATAGAGATAGAAGCAGTGGCGTATGTGGCCTACGTCTATTGGTTGGTTGGTGTTGGTGTTGTCTGCTTGCACCAAGACGGTGCTAGACTGCCAGACACAGGGCGCTGTCTAGACTAGTGCAGCCGTGAGCCAGGCAGACGCCGTTGTGCCGGGCACCAGGAGCGGCAGTGCCGAGGCCGGGAGGACGGCCGGCGGCACTAGGGTTACAACAACTCAGAACGCGGAGTCGTAGAGGAAGCGGGAGAGTAGGGAGACGAGCACCGCGATTCCAATCGGCGCACTCACTGTTTCTTTTACACATTCAAGTTAAAACATCGTCTCTCTTCTCTCTGAGTTAGATTGCCGAGGCCGGTTGAGGTGTACATATTTGCCGAGAAAACTGCATATACAATAAGGGACCTTTACGCTATGCCTAGAGCCACGACCCTAGTGGTCGTAGACCCAAATCCGTCTATGTCTCCAACAGTTCCTAAATCCTACCTCCCAATATTTTTTTGCTTAAAAAAAATAGACGGATCACGATGATATATGTGTCTCCGAAGCTCGTATCCATGAGCCAATTTAAAGGTAAAGAGAAAGAATAAAGAGTAAGGAAAAGGTTCATTTTTATTTATTTCTTTACTAATGTTTGGGAAGTCGGAAAAAAAAATGTTGGGTGGAGAGATGCTCTTATAGCTTTCCTATACCGTTACCGTTTCTGTGCTCTGATCCATCGTGGTGGCTGGGAGTGCATAATGCATTCATTCTCGCGTCGTTGAGACGCATGCGCAGCCAAAGCCAATTTCCAAGGCTGCATGCGGCGCGCGGATGGCCCCGTGGCCGCGCCGAAGTCTGATTCCTAGAGCCCCACGCGCGCCGCCGCCACTTGTGATGCCGTCACAAGGCGGCCACGGCCACGACCCACGACGGCTCCGTAGTCCGTGCTGGTGCAGAGGATGCGCTCCTTGGACGTCCCCGGCCGAGATATGGACGCAGGCCGGCGCCGCCGGCCGGCATGGGGATCCAATGCGGGAAATGACAAGGGTGACACGGAGATAAAAGGAGGCGCACGTGGGTCCTCTGCGTAGCGTCGCTGTGTCCTGCCGCCGGGAGCCCGGGAGTAGAGAGCAAGCGGACAAGCGGGGCTAGCTCCGATTCGAGCCACCACCAGGTTTGTGTTCTCTTCCCGGCGCGCCGTCGCCGAGTTTGGCGCCGTCCGCTGCCGACTAGCAGCGCTGACGCTGCACCTGCACTGCAGCCCCGCGCGCGGCTTCATTGGGGCGCTTTTTTTTTTTGAACTTTTCTTCCGTAGAAGACGACAAGCTGTTATGGTCAGGTACAGTATCATTTCTCGGTTTTGTGCGTGCGGACGTGTAACAGCAGTCTTTTTTTGTGTGCTCTCGTGAGGGAGTAGCACCGTGGCCTGTGCAAAGAATGCCGCCGCCACCGCCCTAGCTAGTAGTGGATCCAATCCTTGTTAATGCCAAGTGGATAGTGGTACACTCAATTAGCGGCTATTAGCAGTTGGATCCAAACAAATCACATGTTAATATGAGCTAGCTAGTAGTTAGTTGCTATATTAGGCTAATGAATCTAAACTTGTCCTAAGTAGCTCCGTATATGAGCCTGTAGTGACAGTTTTATTGGTATGGCCAAAAGGTTGAAAAAAAAAACAGTAGTGTGTTAATACGAAAAACATCATTTTAAAACGGTTAAAAATAAAAAAAAAAAATCAAGGGAAAGCCGCAAGTTGGGCCGGCCCAATGAAACACTCTCTTCCAGAGCTGCTGGCCTGGCATACTGCAACTACAACTGTCTCCCAAGCGCGGATTGTCCTCGGCTCCTCGCGCTGCCCGCCTCTCGTACTCGTGGCCGCTCCTAGTGCGATTCTCCGCATCTCACCTGCGGCGGCACACTATCCCCAGATTCTGGGGGGTTCCAAGCGATTTGGTAAACCACGTCTCTAATTTCCTTGTACCATTTGATTCCTAACATGCACCTGCTAATCCGACATGTATTAATGGATAGATCCCTAACTGTTGTGAATTGACAGAACTTGCTCCATTTCGAGGTATTGATTTTTGCGTCATTGCAGCGATCGCAGGGGATTTGGAATCCCTAGTGGCCAAGCAGGTTGCGCAGGCGGTTTGTAATTCTCGCGTGATTTATTTTGCATCAAGGTGATTGCCGGCCTCTGTGACTAAGGTTCGTGCGCTCTAGTTTGGTCGAGCAAGCTGCTGAGCTGGATAAATTTTAGGTATGCTAGAAATGATGTGCCAGAGGCCCAGAGCTCTGTAACTGAATTTATTATTGTTTTCTCCACTTTGGTAGTTTGGTTGGCACTTGGCAGACAGATTGTGTCACCTGGGTCCAATTTTTCTGACTTGATTGAAGGAGCAGGGGACCCGGTTTCTTCAATGTAGATTACTGAGATTTTCGTGTAGGATAGGGGTCTAATCAAATTATTTGTTTTGGACACTGGAGTCATGATTGCTACTTATTACTTAACATTTAGACTTCGTCTACTCTATTATTCATTTCCTAAAACAAATCTATGGTCTCAAAGTCTTGGATCACCAGAATTAATGAAAAGATATATACAAATACCCTGAAACAGTGACAGTATTATCAACAGATAAATCGTCTAATCAAATTATTTGTTTTGGACACTGGAGTCATGATTGCTATTACTTAACATTTAGACTTCGTCTACTCTATTATTCATTGCCTAAAACAAATTTGTGGTCTCAAAGTCATGGATACACCAGAAACAATTAAAAGATATATACAAATGCCCTGAAACAGTGGTGGTATTATCGACAGATACATCAGTGTTACTAGCCACCATAAGTAGAGTACCTATATTCCGTTCAGTGTTTGTTTCTAAAAACTATACAGTGATTGCAAGTTTGCAACGTCCTAATATGTAGATTTGAATTTAATTTTAGTAAGTATTTTTTTTGGAGAATAACTATGCAATCACCATGCTGACAAAATGGCAAATAGATGATACAGACTGGCTGCTGATGAGCATCTTTTAATTATTAATCTGCACAGAAAACATAGGTTGTTACAATTGTTTTTAATAATTATATTGAAAGCGGACATTGGGCTCCATCCATTGTCCTCTCAGGCTTTGCCATTGTCATCCTGATGTTCATCCAGTTATTTTGCTAGTTGCCTGATATAACATTTGCAACATTGAATTTTGTTAAACCTAGAGTTATGAACTATTGTTTCTTGGGCATCAGTTCATGATTCTGCTTCTTTATCTATGTAATCTCTGTGATCTTATACATTTTTTCGTAAACCAGGGAACAGATTGTCAATGTACATTGCAATTTTCGAAATATACTTTATGTGCATAGTTTCCACTTGATTCCCTTTTTGTTTCATGATCCTTTTGTGCTACCTTGTACTTATAAAATTCAATAAAAGCCAGTAGGGGGCAACCCCTCCAGTTTCTTTTAAAAAAAGTTTCTACTAGATGGAATGCTGCCTCATTCTGAGCTTTTTTTTTTCCCTGTATCCTCGTTACCTAAACTATACTTCGGATCTATTACTTAATTTATATTATTTTACTGTTTTTAGCAATCATGAACATACTGGTTACAGAAACTAGAAATGTACATGTAGTAGCTGCTGAAGATATATGTACTTATCTAGTTTCTGCACAGTTCCCACAGAACCTAGTGCAGAAAGAAAATCTGTAGGCCGAGAAGCAGGGGACTGCAGCCTACAATATTCTTCAAGAGAAACTGTCATACAAAACATCTGGCTTCCAAATAAATCCACGACTTAGTACTTCACCTCTCTTATTCAAAAATGCTTATGTATGAATAATGACATTCATCATGCTAGAAGTGGATCCTCCATTTCATTTTGCATTGAATACCATAGGTTCAATCAACCAGCTGGCGTTGTAACCATCCATCAACCCTGACTCCAAAAATTGCTTCCACTAACAAAATTAAATTGCTATTGATTTTTTATTTACTTCCAGTAACTACATCAATCAAATAATCAAGAGGGCATTGCTTATCTTTTTACATATTCGATTTGAGAACCCTTGAATCTTTCAGTATCTTGATTGAACTAATCATATCTTTTATCATGTCCTGCAAAGCTGCAACAATGGTAGATCATGTTGAATTTCGCTTGGTATTAGCCCAATACTCAGCCACAAGTTTAGCAAATGCTGATTGTTTGTCTTCCAATAGCTTGGCTGGTGTTTCATATTCTAGAAGCTTCCCTGCACAATTGGAGAATCATCATCATGAATCGTCCATATAGACTTAAAGAGTAAGCTCGGTGATATAATTCTAAATATATCATATAAGGCATTGATAATTTATCTGTCATACTGGTAACCTAAGGAATCAATTAAACTTTTCTGTAGATGCTACATGACCAAAAATGTCTTGTATAACATACCGTAGGACAAGACCATGACCCTGTCACTGTCTGTCACAGTTGGTACCCTGTGAGCTATGGTTATAACCGTGCAACTTGAGAACTGCTGCCTGATTACTTTCTGCAGGATTGCATCTGTTGCAGAGTCGATGGATGCTGTCGCCTCATCTAGAACTAGAATTTTGTTCCTGCGTAGGAGAACTCTGCCAAGACAGAAGAGCTGACGCTGTCCAGCACTCCAGTTATCGCCATCATCACTCACTGCCACAATTTAATTTTGCATGAACAAACAGAATGTGTTTAATCTCTCTTTAACAAGATATAAATTGCATTGGTATAATTCTACTTTCACATACCAACGGTATCAAGAAGAGCAGAGGTGCGGCTGATTGCTGTCTTCAGTTGACACTTCTCTAAAGCCTGAAATGGTCATTGCATGTAGTGCATATCAGAAAACATGTGACTTTTATTGTTCACACAGGCATGTAGCAATATGGTCAAGTATTGTATTATTAGATCTTTAAAAAATGGCAAGCTTCTAATGCTTGTGGTAACAGAAGTGGTATATAACACGGCTTTAACAGGAACTGTATTATGTAAGAATTTGCATTTACACTTTTAAACTTGTTATAGATTTGGAGTCATGACAGTTTTTCTAACCTCCCATATCTCTTGATCAGAATGCAGGCCAAGGGGATCCAAGTTGTTGCGCACGGTTCCCTTGAAAAGTGTAGGTTCTTGAGGGATAATACTTAGTTTAGTTCTTAGATCCTTAAGACCAATGGAGCAGATATCCAACTTGTCAATAAGTATCCGTCCACCCGCCGGATCAACGAGACGGAACAATGAGCTGATAAGTGTTGATTTCCCACTTCCTGTCCTCCCTACAACCCCAATCTTGTTCCCAGCAGAAAAAGTGCAAGTGATTCCTTTGAGGACAAGCGGTGCATTTGGGCGGTATTTTATCTGCTCATTTAGTAGAAGACAATGAGTCAATTTCTTAGAATACTTCTTTGAGATTGTGGAGATCAACCATCTTATTATTTACCTTCAAATCTTGCAGGTCTATCCTTCCCTCCTGCGGCCATGAAGCTGGAGGTCTATTTTCTGGTATGATGGCAGGTGGCTCCACTGGGAGGTGCAAATATGAATAGAACCTTGTCAAGAAAACTTGCGCTGCAGTCAACGTCAAAGCATACGAGAGACAAAGTCCTGCAAAGCCTGAAATAAGATCATATTTGTAACATTTCATCAGTCCAAAGATACCATTTTTTTTAATAAAAAAGTCCAAAGATACCATTGGGAAGGAAAATCTAGTTATGATGGTAATGTGGCTACCTGGTGAAATTACTCCTGGAGGAACCAGAACAAGGAACAATGCTGCTGTGATTATTGTCAAGGACTGCAGCGCCTCTACTCTTATGAGCACCCACTCTTGTGCCGCAATGGTATGGAAGAACAGTGTCGCATCAGTGTCAATGAGCTGCATGTTGCTGTGGATAAACCTCTCAGTTGCTGCAAATGCCCTGATCGTCACCACACCAAGAATTGATTCGGAAGCATAGTTCATGACAGGTGCCTTTGTTGTTCCATTGATTCTTACTAGCTCCCTAGCTGAGGAAACGTAGTACCTCTTCATATTTTGATTGAAAACTATGTGTTAGCTCAAAAACTCGTTAGATACATTTGTCGTAATTGACTAGAGTTATTTCTTGCAGCAATGTGTACTGACCTGAACATATATCATGGTGATTGTAACTGGGATCGCTACGACCAAAACTTGCCAAGTGACAGTACCCATGACCAGTACCGTGGTAACAACCTCAATACCTCCCGTCGCCACAAAAGCCATGGAGTAAGGTATGTCAAAGTCTAGAATGCTTAAATCTGAAGATGCCTGCACAGGTCAGCACTTGAATTTTAAACTCCTTTTTTGAAAAATGTTACTACTAGCATGTTATGATCTTATTTGTACAGAATACGGTATAATAAAATAAAATTCATACCCTTGTTAATATTCTTCCCACTGGTGTTGAGTCAAAAAATGACATGGGAGCCTTGAATACGGAGTCCATTAGCCCGCTGAAGAATGCTTTGGAGGCCTTGAGACCCAGATAAGCCGCAAAAAGGCTTCTAAAATAGGCAAAGCAGCAGCTGAAGATAGAGAGTCCAGAATATGCCCCAACAAGAAGTGCAGCACTGACACTATCCATCTGAACAGCCACCGCCAACCAATATGTGGATGCGATCTGGAAGCACGTGAAGAGAACCTGAGAAGTACACATGCCAGAGAATTGGAAAGCCGCCTTGGATACATTTATGTAGTCTTTGTATGGCTTCCATCCCAGGTCGCCAATGCCCTTTTCTTCCTCTTCTGTAAGCTGTATTGCTGCTGAAGGGCCCTTTGCGGTGACTTCGATGTCACTGGCCTGCCTTATAACCTGCAGTGCATTTGGCACTATGTATTCATCAGATGCTTGTTGCCCTTGAACTTGGTTCTGTTGGCTAGCACTAGTATCCAATGCTGTGATCGAAGACTGGTGAGCAGAAACCAGCTTCTCAAATGCTGTTCCAGATCCCAGAAGTTCTGAATATTTTCCTTGTTGACTAACTTGACCACCTTCCATCACCTGTTGAATAAATTTTATAGATTATGAAATGAGGACATCAGATATTAAAGAATCACAAACAATCGTGTAAAGAGTATCAACTTACCAGAATTCTATCAGTTTCTGTCAGAAATTCAACCTGGTGGGTCACAAGAACAACAGTCTTCTCTGCAAGTGCTGTCATTACACATTCCTGCAAGAACATTGCCCTTAGAGCTGCGTGATGGAGAAAACATACCATTTTATGGATACAGATCGAGGAGTTTATCTGCAGCTTACATAAAAAAGAACTGCACTGGTGTGCGCATCAACTGCACTGAATGGGTCATCCAGTAGATAAACATCTGCATCATTGTAGACGGCTCTAGCCAGCTGAATCCTTTGCTTCTGACCTCCACTCATGTTCAGTCCTCTCTGACCTATCTCTGTGAGATCTCCATGGTCAAAATTTTCAATATCCTTGTCCAGAGCACAAGATTTGATTGCCTTATCATACAGTTCCTTGTCAAAAGGCTTCCCAAAGAGTATATTGTCACGAACAGTCCCACTCTGTATCCACGAGCTCTGCGAAACATATGCCACTGAACCAAATACCTCGACCTGCAAAATACAGTTGTGTTGTATTCTCAGTTATTATAGCATATGATTGAAATCTTAAAAAAGCATTCAGTTCCCGGTCACTTACTGATCCTGATAGTCTTGGTATCTCCCCAAGCAATGCATACAGGAGTGAAGATTTCCCTGAGCCAACAGGGCCACATACGGACACCTTCTCTCCTCTATTTATGCAAAGGTTGACATTCCTCAGTGACAAATCTGCTCTGCTTGCATTCCAGCTGAAATTTCCATCTTGGACTTGAATTCTGACATCAGAGTTATCTGAAGGTACCCTTTTCACATCCTCCTCTCTGATCTCGTCTTCGAGAAGGAACTTCTCAATTCGATCTAATGATACCTTGTACTGGATCATCATTGTGAGGATCTCAGGAAGGAACCTCACTGGCTCAGCCATTACCCTCAGGGTGGCCAAGACCGTGAAGAGTGTGCTAGCATTCAGGGGAGCACTCCCCATGATCGCCGTACCTGTGAACATGACAGCAGAGACGACGGTCGGGGACATCCAGTACATGACTGCACCATAGGCCTTCTTCATCTGGGTCTCCCTCAGCCATTTGAACTCCCCGTCCCTGAGCGACTCGATCATTTGGCGGAACTTGTCTTCCCATGACTGCAGCTTGATGATCTTCATGCTGTTAAGTACCTCGGACGTGGACCGGAGCCTCTCATCCTGTGCAACCATGAACTTGGCCTGGTACCCTTGCAGCAATTTCGCAAACGGCACGTTGAGGAAGCCAAAGATGACTAGGGGGACCAGACCAGGAAGAGCCCCAAGCTTGAGTGCCCAGAAGAGCGTGGCAACGGCAAAGACCAGCTGGAGTGGCGAGCTCCACCCCATGTGTAGCCAGCTGATGGCGTCGCCAAGCCGGTACGCATCCACTGCAATGTAGTTGACGATCTCGCCAGCAGAGTGGTTCTTCCTCCCCTGACTGGACTGCCTGAGCTGCTTCCGGAAGATGACCGCCATCAGCGCTGACCGCATACGCATCCCGGTCCTCCTCGAGTCGAAGAACCAATGCCGCTGCGACAGCGACTCGACGAGCTTGGTGAGCAGCAGGCAGCCGACAAGGGCCAGGCCGACCCGGAGGTCTCGTTCCTCCTGGTTGCTGTACCACACGAACGCGAAGAGCAGCAAGGGAGCAACTGCTATGGACAGCATTCTCAGCAAAGCGTAGAAGCCGGTGAGCAGGATCTCGCCGAGGAAGCACTTGCCCAAGACGAGGGCGAGGCTGTTGCTGCCCACGCCCCGGCGGTTCCTGGCCTTGTCACTCACGTGGCGGCTCCAGGCCTCAGCGAACTTGTGCGACGTGTGGTGCGCGGTGTCCTCGTCGGCGATGAGCGGGATGTCGTCGAGGTCCAGCGCCTTGGAGCGGCCGAGGCGGAGCAGTGGGTTCAGCCAAGAGAAGGCAAGCTGGCTGAACAGGCCAGCACGGTACAGCTCCGAGGTTGGCGCGGCCCTGTCTTTGCCGATCAGAGGCTCCGACAAGCCGCTGCTTCCGTTGGAGGCGTCCCGGTGATCGTGGCCCCGCGGCAGCAGGGAGGCGAGGGCGCAGAGCAGCAGGAGGAGGCTCACCGGCCACGCGATCGCCTCCGCGAGGTCGATCCTGTGGCCCTCGGCGAGGATCTCGGCATTGTACGCGGTGACCAGCAGCGAGAAGAGCGCCCACCAGAGCACGGCCACAGCTCTGGCCTGCTTCGTCGGCTGGACCTGCAGCGAGGCTGCCAGCGCGATCCAGACCAGGACCCTGACGAGGTAAGGAACCGCGGCCTTGACGTCCGAGGCGTCCTGGAGACCGGTGACACCGTACGCCACGGCGGCCGCCACGCAGCACGCGGAGACAACGAGCAGAACCCACCCAGGAGCGCCGCCGCTCCTCCATCTCGCAGTACTTGCAGACCATTCCCGCCGCCTGACGCAGGCGGCCGCCAGCGTGCAGACGTACGCGACGAGTAGGACCACGTTGACGCAGTCTATGAGGGTCCTCTGCACGCACGGGGATGCGACGGTGAGTCGTCCGCCGTCATCTCCACTGCAGATCCAAGATGACGACCAGCCTGCCATGCGTGCAACCAAGCTCGTTATCAGCAGGTAGGGGAAACCATAGATTCAACCAATAATAATAACAGTATTTTTTTAGACAATAATAATAACTAGTATTAAGAGCGACAAGAAAGCAAAACAATCAGGAAATTGGATTTAGACGAGTAATTAAAAGATTGTGTTCAGCTTGGCCGTCTCCTCTGCGAGTTCTTACCAAGAACGGCCATGGCCGGATCGCCGTGATCGGCCATTGTGGCCGCTGACATGTAGAGCGCTCCGCAACGAGAGGCCGAGGCGTCTCCTATTCCTGGGCGGACGAAGGGGAATTATTATTAAAACGAGGACAAACCACTGCTGTTGGCTTACGCGTAGTATTATGCATGGGCAAGATCGAGGATGGCAGCCACCAGGCAGGTAGGTTAGGTGTCTCGTGTTGTGTGGACTCACTGAATGCCCTGAAAAACTCCAACTTTGCCGCTGTCACTTTCAGCGCGGTCCAGGTGGGGAGAAGAAACGGCGTGCGGTTGCGGCCGTGCGAGCTTGCTGTCCTTGGCTCGTTGCGGGCTTGCGGCCTTGCCCCGGTGCAGCTAGCGCTCTCGGCCTCCATTGGCATGCGTATGGCATGACGTGGCAGCTAGGCGGCGGCAGCGCTGGATATTAAAAAAAAAAAAAAGATAAAGAGAGCCGTATCCATATGTCTCGGTGCAGCTCAAGAACGTGCTCCTCACGGTCATAAATACGCTGACGTGTGTTTGGTGGCATGTGTATGTTTCTCTTCTTAGGATACAGAAGTAGAAGATACCTATTGCGTAGAATTTTGAATGAAATGAATTAGAGATTATGTGGCTTGCATTGCATTTAAAAGATTGGAAGTTGATCCAGACATGTACAATACACCATAAATTTTGTATGGAAAATGTACCATCTCATATTGGCATCCTTTTTTCCATTCTCTTTGTGTTCGATTGACGGACCTCTTAATTAACTCTGTTCGCTTGTCTTATCAGCTGGGTTTATGTGACCAGCCGAACACGCTCTATGTTTCTAACCGGATAAATACTTCCTGTTTATATTCTCCCTACTACTCTATTCTAAAAATTATAAGAGGGTTTGACTTTTCTGGATGCATTACTTTTATTACATCTCAAGACATGGTCTATATCTAAGTGCGTAACAAAATCTATGTATCTAGAAAGATCAAAACATCTTATAATTTGAAATAAAGGGGATAATAATTAGTAGCTAAGACTTAGTAAGAATTTCTAACAGGGGCACTCAATTTAAATTATCGTTTCTGGGTTGGATATTCCGAACATGGTTTGGGTATTTTAGAACCCATTTTGGATATTCCGAACCTGGACATGCATGGCTGCTGACTAGGTCTTGACTGTTGGTTGTGAGAGAGGTGGGACGCTCCAAAATACTTGAGCCACCATAGAAAATATCCGAATCCTTCTTGGATATTCTGAACCTGGCTTAAATATTCCGAATCTAGACGCGTGCACGTACTGACTAGGTTTTGACTGTTGGCTGAAGGGACGCTCCAAAATATCCGAGTCACACATATGGGGTCATCTCACCATTATGTATCCAACCAAGCTACTGGTGAAGCATCAAGAAGAGCGTCAACCAAAGCCACAAGTTGAATAAGAAAATAAGCCCCAAGTGCAAGACAAGACCAACCATGAAGATTGTAACGTCCCAGAGTTCAAACGGCTCAGATCCGCTCTGCACACTGAGCGAACCACACTTACCACCATCCTACTTATGCTTTCGTCATCGCTTCGTGTAAAAGGGTTAACCTGGGGATGATGAGATGGACTCTAGAACCCTTATATATTGGTCTAATCCATCTTTAACAACCATGATAGGACTAAACCTCAATAATATCTCATTAATATGCATATGGACCACACGAACCAAATTCCAAACTAGGTCGGGTGTCACATACACCCCCCTTAAAGGGCCTAATGTATATGGGAACGTATGCAGTGCAAACTAACTTCCCGTGAAAACCTGTGCAAACTACGGCAAAAAAGTTGTCTAAATTTATCAAAAAAATCACACATGTAGATGATATGATGATACACAATCTTACAAAATATCTTGTCCAAACTCGACTTCGTTTGTGAGATATAAAAATAACAAATTTTTAACAAATCATCTGGACAGCTTTCTGGCTTGAAATTTATTATTTTTATATCTCACAAACGAAGTCGAGTTTGGACAAGATATTTTTGCAAGATTGTGTATCATCATATCATCTACATGTGTGATTTTTTTGATAAATTTAGAAAACTTTTTTGCCGTAGTTTACACAGTTTTTCACGAGAAGTTAGTTTGCACTGCATATATTCCCAATGTATATATATTATTAAATTAATTTGTGGTTTGTACGTGTGTTTGTATGATGTATGGTTACCTTGTGAGAAATGGATGCTGTGTGTGAAATGAGAATTGTAAAGTATGGTATTGCACCTATAGTGGTACTCGGCAATTCACTATCGGGTGTGCCCTGATCGTGATCTAGCAATGGTGTCATGAGTATCACTATCGGGTCGTATCTGAACTGGAAGTGGCACTCAGCATATAGTGATATTGGTTTAAGACCTAGTGTGGCAGTGATAGACACGAATACCATTGCTGGCTTATGTTTTGATCCGGCACTGAAATGCATATATTGTCGGGTCTGCCATCGGCAGTTTTAGACCAACCCCTCTGCCGTCATGGATTGTAACAATGGTGGAGCTTCTAACCCGGCAGTGATTACCAGATATGGCGTAGTGATCGTCCCACACATTATTGAAACTGTATATGACATTTTTTAGCAAATCACCCATAGCTCTTTTTTGGTAGTCACTAATATCTCTCGCGTCTTCCCTCGAGAAGTTAACCTAATATACCAGGACTTGTCCTAACTGTCCATTGCTTCCCCACCGTGCTGCCTAGATGGAGGCCAAGCAACGCTACTAGTCCGCACCATGGCCAGTGACGAGGCCACCTCCCTTCATGTACTTAGGGGAATCCATGGGTCCACGCTCCTCATGACCCCCCGCATGCTAGCGACTCTCTGATGGTGGAATCAGACTCCTACTCCGCGTGGACAGACACCTGCAATCAGTAAGCCTGACGACGAGGTGGTGTGCGACAACAAGCACCAAGGTCTTGTCGGCCAAGACGAGCTTGTTAAGTTATAACACTGTAGCTAGGACCACTACCACGTTGTGGAGACCCGGGCGGTCATGGCCAACCTCGCCTTGCAGATGATGAATAAGGGCAGTGTGATAGCCATGCCATCATTCAGCACCGACAGCTAGTCACCCTTGGACTCGCCGTCACCACTAAGGAGGATTGGGGAGGCTACGAGCGTCATTGAGTAGCACTTGTAGAGAGAAGAGGTAGAAGCCACAACATGTAGGTCCCTTAAGTCATGTTTATATTGGGGGTGAGTATTGATGATTTGTTGCAGCATTTTATAATTGTGTGAAAAAGAAACAATACTGGTACATATAATACCATCTTCCTAAACAACTAGTCCAATCTAGAAAGGACAAGAGTCTTACTTTATAAAGAAGTAAAACAACTACCATCTTCTTCAATAGATTGCTGATGAGGTGGAGACGCTCTCAGAGCGAAGCCGACAATGTGCGCCAAAATTTCAGTGGACGCATTCCAAATGTTGCTGGTAGATGCTGAAACGTCCATGGTACACGCCCATGGAAACGCGGTGCTCGATCCGCCCGGCCTGTATACAAAAGGTCCACGTGCCTCGTGGATCATGCGCTGAATATAAAAACGATGCTTTATTATTCGCGCCTGTATATATGCAGGAGTAGGCGAGTAGGATCATCCATCGTTAAGCTAAACTACGTCTTCCTTTCCGACTGTTTTACTTGTCGATCGACCACTCCATAGCATCGATGCATATCAGGCTCGAGTAGCGATGATATACCAGGTACTCTGTTCCAAATTACATGATGTTTTGATTTTCTCTAAACTTATTTTTTATGTGTTTGGACATAGTATACATCTAAGTATATTTAGCAAAAACTCCATATCTTTAAAATCAAAACATATTATAGTTTTAGAACGAAGAGAGTATTCTCATTCTAATTAAAGCTGGGACCGGATGCTCCTATCATTCCAATTCAAAAAAAAAAAAAAAAAAGGCAGAGGAAGCTACTTAACCACGAAGATTTAGCCATTCAATACATGGGGCGTATATTTCATTGAACTAATAGGATGCCCCGCGCGTTGCTACGGATATAGAGTAGAAATATAAGGAGTTTATAATGGTCGAAACTATGAATTAATAGATACCCCCTCTGTCCTTGAATACTGCAACTTCTAGAATTGTCTTAAGTCAAATTTTTTAAACTTTGACCAAATTTCTAGAAAAAACACTAAGATATATGGTACCAAATTAATACCATTAAATTTACCATACAATGTATTTTTATAAGATACATATTTTATGTCATAGATATTGATGATTTTTTCTATAAAGTTGGTCAAAGTTAAAAAAAAATTTGACCGGCACGGATTCTAGTAGTTACAGTATTCAGGAACGGAGGTAGTACATATATATGAATGTAGTAGGTCAATTGCGAAGGTTATATCCATTGACATACATGGTATAGATTATTTGAACTGAGCATCACCCAAATCCATCATCTATCGAACCCTCACCCCTACTATATCTGAGGGTCATCCACCTCCTAAAATTCTAGGAGTTTTTCTTCATAAAATTATGTATGTTTCAGAGGATCACATGTAATCCATGTGATATGCAGTTTTGTTATGTTTTGCTTACAAATGGGTTTTTGTTTAGAAACGGTTTAAATTTTTGCAAAAGTTATCGAAATATATCCATGTGCGGTCTTGTTTTGAATAGTTTATTGCGAGGAACACCATGGTGCAATTGTATTTTAATTACGATACTTGGTTTAGGTGCTATGATTTTTTTCTATTTTAAAAAAATAGCTAGTGAGAGATAAATGAGACTAAGTGGGGTAACTCCTTTGATGACATTATCGTACATCACTTTTTAGAAATTCTAATTTTTAATTGGATGGGTCCTCTTAGTGGGTCTTTGCATTATAGGAGTATAGGATATGGGGCATGGGACGCTCGTGATTTTTACTCTTTTTTTTTCAAAAAGTCATTTCAGTCTGGCCCTGTCATTAAATTTTCAGCTGGTCATGCTTAAATTGTTATGATTTTTAGTTTTACGACGACGTCTACAAAGCAGGCGACATTTGGCCTAACAAATTCTATGAAAGCATAATTTATCAATAATTTATTCTAAAACGATATATTTGTGATGAGAATATTGCAATATCTTTGTTAACATCCAAAATTGTCCAAAGTGGATAAGGGATGCTGGACGCCGTCATCATGTTTTCATCATCGAAATGGTCACAAAGCAAATTTTGATCATCACATTTGAAGCCCACATGAAGAAAACAACTTTTAGGTGTTAACCTAGCAGAAACCAAAACTGGCCAGTTCGGATTTTGTGATTTTCCAACTTTCTCAAGAAAAAATGAATTGCGCCTTTGTGTTCCTCTCATCGAGCCAAGCGAAAATCATATATGGATCATCTCATTTAGAATCTGGATGAATTAATTATGATTTTCAAAATACTTTTAGCCCAGCCTCGACACACAGAAAACGGTCATGCCAGCTCAAAACTAAGTTGTATTCTAACACATTTTGCAAGGACTTTTGATCACTTTTTGGATAAGAGCATCCCTCCTTATAAATATAAGGGGCACTGATGCAGGAGGATTTCCCAATCTTCTCATCATAGGATCGAAAGGGGGAAGGATAACTTGACCCGTGCAAGTTGACGAACTGATGGCACCAACAGCTACTCTAGGCAGCCACCTATAACAAATGATTTCGCTCAACCACATATACTGGATTGATGTCTACCTAAACCACACAAAGGTAGATACAAGCTCCTACAAATCACAAGGATACTCAAGAACAAGTGGAAGAGAAAGCTCTCAATCCTCAAGAGCACTTGGCTTCTCTGTTTTTCTGAGTTCAATTTGTGTTTCGGGTTTCAGCCTAAAGAGGTTCAATTGACGTGTTGTTAGTTGCCTATTAAACTAGACCTCATCATCTTTCCATCCATGTATAACACTTCGGTTGAAACCATCGAGATTGGTACAGAATTCACCATGAACTTGGAAGTCGGAATCTGGACAACTACACGACATCTTCAACTTGCCTTCTTTGCAGGCTAAGTAGCCTATCCATCCATGGACTATTCTTCAAACCTTATGTTATAGTCGTTGCACTCTTGCCCGAGTCATTAGACCATTGTATCCATTGTTGGCTGGTTCAACATATGGTTGTGTAGTGCAGCTAGGGATGTCCTCATCAGGCACAGTCAATTGAGATGCCAAACACACACAAGGCTAGTCTCTTCCAACCTCCATGCCGGTGAGTCATTGTTTGATCCGATGACCAAGGCTAATCTGGCGATGTCCTTGCCCTGACAGGGTCTCCTATGCTAGAGGTTCAAATCTACTTTGTAACCGAATCTCTTTACACTCCTCTATCTCGGCCTGGCTAGATAGCTTGTAACTTGTTGCAGTTGTTTGTTCTTCTTCAAGCTTAGCTTAGCTTTTTCTTTCTCTCTTCTTCTTAGTTTGTTTTTCTTTGTTATGCACTTTTACTTTAGTTTTGTTAGGTAGTTTTTTCCCCCTTTCTCTATTGTTTTCTTCTTTCTTTCTTTGTGTGTGTGCGGTGTGGTCACCCCCTAGGTGACGTTTCCTCTGTAACCTTTGTGTTGTTTGGTTTTAGTGCTTTGGTGCCGAGGGGATTTTCCCATGGGTTTTTGCTCAATCTAAAACGTAGTAGAGCTATAAATGTGGCTATTTAGAAGATTTAAAAGTTAGCAAAAAATGTTTTTTTTTTGCATTTGCATGATGCCAAAACAGTTTGAACTGGTGTGTATATTATTGAACAAATTGCTTGTACCGAGAGCAATAGTCTATTTTTCGGTTACTAATAAACATGATGTGATCACACCGCCAAACTCACCGACAGAACAATAGATAATAGTCAGCATGGGCTAACATGTGCTATTGCATTATTATTAGTAAAAAGTCTATATTCCTTCTCTCAACTATCGTAAAAGTCAGCTTTTCCCCCTGAACAACAAACCGGACATAACTGGCCCCTCATCTTTTTCAAACAGGACACATGGCCTCTCTAGTTGTTTCTCTATGTGGTTTTCTTTTTTATATTTATTTCAGCTAAATCTTTAAAAATCATAGTAAATTACAAAAAAGAATCATGAAATAAGAAATCCAATTTTGTTGGAATCCACATGAGTAGATTTACACAGTTTTTACTCTAGTTTTAGATCTATGATTTTCTATGATTAATTTATAGCTGTCGTTTTTGTGGTCCAATTGTGATAAAAAATTTTATGGTGCACTAATTATTGTATGTTTGAGATGTAAAAATTTGTGCTCATTAGATCATATATGACTGAGTTATGAACTTATTCAGGCTTATGCTTATTAAATAGTTTTACTCAAAAAGTGTCTCAAACAGTGTCCTAGGTCTCCTGCGTCCTAGGTGTGCCCCTTCTCTAGGCTGTTTTTCTGTTGTCTGGAGAGGAACCTAGAGTAGTCTTTTTGGTGTGTCTGGTGAGCAGTAGCTGTTTTTGAAAATTCTATGTTACTTTTGGACCTTTTCCAGGTGGATGCACTTGTGATTTGTTGTACCAAAAACATTTTTGTCTTTTGACAATAATTGAAACACGAGGGTTATCACCCTGGAACTCTAAATCAAATAGTTTTAAAATAATTAAGAGTCTATAAAAATAGAAAATGTATGTTATTTGTGTAATTTTTGGTGAACAACATGATTATATGAAGTGTTCAGAAGATATAACAATATTAATATTATATAGAGAACACATATTTTCTATTTTTACACACTTTTAACTATTTAATAAGCACAAACCTGAATAAATCTATAACTCGGTCATACATGATCCAATGAGGATGAAATTTTTAAGGAATATCAAGCATACACCACCACAAAAATTTCACTGTAGTACGACCATAAAAACTGCAGCTTTGAATTAATTAAATAAAAAACATGGATCTAAAGCTATATAGAGAAAAAAATTGTAATAAAGCATACCATATCATATATTTACAGCATAGATCTACTCATATGGAGTCTAAAAAAATTAGATTTTCCCATTTATGATTTTTATTTATTTTTTATGATTTTAAAATATTCTGCCAAAATAAATATAAAAGAAAAAACACCTAGAGAAACAGTTGGGGAGTCATATGTCCGGTTTGAAAAGATGTGGGAGGAGCTATATCCGGTTTTCTAGTTTAGGGAGAAAAACCAACTTTTACGATAGTTGAGAGAGAAAAAGTAGATTTTTATTATTATATTGTCGTGAAAAGAAAGGCCAGAAGAACATCTGAACTTCATAAGCATTTACGTTCTAGATCGGCATAATACAGGAGTAGAGATCCAGCATAGATTTCACTGGGTTTGAACATTGTTGGAGATGACAATACTTCTGATATTAATTAGTATTTTCTCTATTTCCAATTATAAAGGTATTCTAATTTTTCTAATACATTCAGACATAATCAACTACGTATCTGAAAAGATCAGAACAACTTATAGTTTGGGCTAACTGTCTGATCCAAAATCATTGGCGTGGCATATTCAAAACCACCAAATGAATTCCACCTCTCAAAACCGAAACTTAAAGACGACAAACTCATCCCATTATTTAAGAATTAAGATCTTACATATATTTTTTATACGACTACTACTAGGCTGCATTGCTGCAAGCCTGAAAAAAAATATCATGATTCAACTCTTCGTCTACCAAATCTTTGTTCGCCGAGTTCAAGCTATTAGCTATAGCCTACTTGATCTCATGTTTGCTGATTTCCCCCTCTTGGGTCCAAACTCTAATAAACAATTGAAGAACCGATTGCGCCTACTCCCTCACTCAAAAAAAATGCAACAAACGTCACTGCTGGGAACAGCCTTGTAGTACGTTTCATTTATGCAACGACAGAGAGACCAGTCAGCTGTACGCATTTCGCATTCTCACCCGTGACTATAAAGAGCGAACTATTCCCGGCCTGTCGCCGGACATATCTCAGTTGTGTGTGGCAGGATGGTGGTTCTGGATGCTCACGAGAAATTTACGCAAAAAGCCATCGATTTGCGTTAGATAGCGAGCCTTGTATCTAATCGATTCACTCCCTCGAATAAAAAAAAAATTTATAATTTTCGTTTCCAAAGTTATATAAAAAATATAATTAATTACAGAGCTTACTTTTATAATACATCTTGCTAGAGATATAAATGTTAATATTATTTATTATAACTTTCATCAAAGTTAAATTAGTTAGATTTGCAGAAATCTCATAATTACGGCTGCTTGTGGACACTCCCTCTATGTATAGGGTCCAACCACCTTTTATTCAAATCATAAAATGCAAGGCATGTTATCTCTAGACACGTGTACATTGATGTAGTATTAATCTTGATAAAGAGAACTAAGTATATTTCTTGGTCTCTAAACTAGATATGGTTATGTCCATATTAGTTATACTCCCTCCATTCTATAAAAAAGACTTACTCGCTTTATAAAAGTCAACAATTTTTAACTTTCGCTAAATATATAACAAAATATTAATGTTTATAGTACATATATAATTAATATCATTGATAGATCTTTGAATATATTTTCACAGCAAACTCATTTCAAGATACAAACGTTGTTAACATTTTCTATAAATCTAGTTAAATTTAGAACAAAAGAAAATTTGACCAACATGAGTAGAACTCCTTGTCCAGAAATGAGAGAGTATTATTAGTTAAACTCTACTAGGATGGAGGGAGTACCTTTTCAAAAAAAAAGATGGAGGGAGTAGCATCAGATATTAGATATGAGAGGGAACAAGATCGACACGTCGGTCGAACCAAAAGAAAGATTAAGGCCTTGTTTAGTTTGGTGCAAGTTTTTCACTCTCTCTCCTCACATCAATTGTTTTCCGCATATAAATAGTATTAAATATAAATAAAAAAAAAGAACTAATTACACAGTTGGGTTGTAAATCGAATAATCTTTTGAGCCTAGTTGGGACGATTGGACAATATTTACCACAAACAAACGAGGTGCTACAGGACTTTCCAATCTCTCTGCACAAATTGTTTCTCACATGTAAATAGCACTAAATATAAATAAAAAAAATAACTAATTACAGACGAATCTTTTGAGCCTAGTTGGGCTCAAGGGACAATATTTACCACAAACAAAAATCTGCAACTGCATCTAAACAAGGCCTAATTATTACATTGCCCAGTTGGTCGAATAAGCCAGTGACAAGCACAGCACACTTGCTGCATGCTTGCCGCATGCTCTAGCCTCTCAGGACATTAAAATCTGCAACACTCCAACGGTAGCACATGGACGTTTTCATCTGCTCGGACAGCACGTCACAGCATTTAATACGAGTGTGATGTCTGTCGTCCGGCCAACTCAGGTTAACCAAAGTCTCCGTGTAGTGTAACAGAGTTTTCGCCGAAAAACATTGGTTCAATTTGGTTCCGTTCCGTTCAATCATGTCACCGGGTGGCTTGGTTTCTTGATTGTTCTTCTTAGGGTGTGTTTAATTTCTTTCTCAAATTTTTTTACCTATCACATGAAACATTTGGACACATGTGAGTATTAAATATAAACTAAAATAACTAATTTTATACAGATTTGATAACTTTGTAAGATGAATCTTTTAAGTCTAATTAGTCTATGATTTGACAACATGATGCTATAGTAAACATATTTTAATAATGGATTAATAATTAGGCTTAAAAAATTCATCTCACGGTTTCCTCACGAGTTCTATAATTAGTTTTTTATAAGTATTTTAACACTTTTCCTTCATCTCATAGAATATTCGATGTGGCATCCTAAAACATTTTACCTAGAATTTAAACACCCCTTAGGTTAGGTTGAAATTTTTTCTGTATGCTACTATACATATATACTAATTTGACTTTTATTCAATATATACCAGATAAAGATCTAAAATGTGTGCAAGTATATCCGGGGTAGTCTGTAGTCACATGATTTCTCAGATATCACATGCGTCTCAAATTCAACTAGAATCACAGCCATTACAAGGCTCAAATGCTTTATTACCTTATAATATCCTTTTGTTATATATAACTCTACGTTGACTAAGAGCAACTTCAATAATTCCCCATCGTCGTAGATTGCCATCTTTATTTTTTTTTTGCAACAACAGAAAAAACCTTCTCCAACAGTTCCCCATCTCAGGTTGTCATTTATCCCAAGTTGGAAAAAAGAGCCTCCGCGCGCGCATATATGCACGCCTGACTCATCCGTCCATATTAGAAGAGATGAAAGGGCATAAACATAATTTTGTTTCAGCCTCAGGAACTGAGTTTCTGATGTAATGTGGAAGGACATAAACATAATTTTGTTTCTGTCTCAGGGTTCCTGATGTAAGTTTGATCTGGATTTGATAAGTGAATTATGTCAAATTATTTGAGAGAGATTTTTTTTTTCACTTGCCATACAATATAAAGAGTTGTCAAATTATAAGATTTGTCTAGTGAATTTTGACAAACTCTTAGAGATGCTCTTAAAGCAAAACAATTACAGAGGATGACAACAAAAATGCCAAGTTCCCAGCCGGAATCCTTATTTAGGTCGGGTTCATTTCACAGGGAATGACTATGAGACAGAATTTCTAGCCGGAACCCTTATTTAATTTATTACGCTGCCATCGGCCAAAATACTTCCGGGTGTCATCATGCTGTAACCGAACGAGCCATATAGGCTGCCATCGGCCAGAATGCTTCCGGGTGTCATTGCGCCGTAACTGAACGAGCCCTAATGGAGTCCCTAGATCTCCTGAGCGGAAGACAAGCAATGGAGACCATAGCGCTACGAACACCTGCAAGGGAGGGGAAGAACAGACAGGTTCAGAATCAGAAGTGGAAATGCGCCCAGCCAAGAGTTCAAATTCAAATTGAATGTCAGTCGATGGAGCTTTCTCAGCCGAAGACGCTAGCGGCGGATGAGGATACGTAATCAGGGATGATTCAGGCGGGGTCATTCAGTCGGGCGCAGGTCGGCTGGACTTTGCCTGTAACCCGTTTACCCGCTGCAAATGGAACTGAAGGCATGCATCCATGGAGGGTGCATGCATGCGCAGCGATACTGCTGCTGCGAATCAATCACCTGGTGGTGGAAACTGACGCACAACAAGTTACTTGGGCACTGCAATGAGATGAGTATAGATTATCTATATGATGGGAGGTCTTGTGCATGAATTTAAGGAGTTGCTGGCCAAGAACTTGCTACTATCTCTCAGAGCATCTCCAAGAGTCCCCAATAAAATTTCCTAATCTAAAATTCAGTAAAACTCATCATCAATAGTTCTTGATCCCACTGCCCAACTTTTTGACACATAGAAAAAAAAATCACCAAAAACGCATATATATCCACGAGTGTAGCACGCGCGTAACCCTCTGCCAAAAATCAAAATAGTAGAAAAACTTCTTGATATATTGTTTGTCTCTTATATATTCTTTCTCTTATAAATTTGCATCACAAACTTTTTTTGTTTCGACAAATCTTATTTGCATTAGCTAATCATTTGCTTGTTCTCGTACCAAAAGAAATGGTAAGCGTTGGTTGGTGTAGTAAGATTTTTCTTCACCTGTCGTGACCGACTGACAAGTAAAAAGGAGCTTGTCAAGTTCCTCTTGCTGTTCTACTGGTACTGGGTTTATTTTTCTGTCGAAAAGACAACATGTGACAAAGGCTCCACGGTTAAAAAACATTTTCTCCGAGGAAGATAACTTGCTTTGAATGTAGACTGGAAGGGGACAAACTCTGGTATTGATGACACTGATTGTGAGCCGGAAGAACTTGGTTTAAGTCGTTGTCTATCTTACGGTAAAAGCATGTCTATCTATCTAGGCTGAAATTGACGACTTGGTATGAACGTCTATAAAAGCGACTGTTCATCGAGCTCATTCTCTTGGAGGTACTATTTGGATCTACTATTAGCTAATACTTTTTCCATCTCAATTTATAAGTTTTATTTTTTGACATCAAATTTGACTATTCGTCTTATTCAAAAATTTTACAAAATATCATTTCTTTTGTCGTGACTTACTTTATCCATAAAAGTTCTCCAAGAATGATTCAAATTTAGGGTAGAAAAAAATTAAACATCTTATAATTTAGGATGAAGGAAGTAGTTAATCGAATGATTCTATGGCGCTTCTATTATTCGGGTTGAAGCTTCAATAGGTCAAGTAAATCTTAGTCATTGTTTTTTTTAGATTTTATCAATTAATTTAATTTAAAATAACCTAGAAAAGAGGAGGAAAAACTCCTCGAATCCCCTGATCTCGGGAGAAAGGTGAAGCCTAGAAGGAGAACGCTCGGACTTACACAATCCACTACCACAAGGGCGACCTGTACAGACTATCTGGGTAACTCAACCCATCACTTCGACTAATAGGCAAATTGAAAGATTTATGAGCATTGGCAGAATATTGCTTACAATATCCTTGCAGTCAAATCTGCTTTGATTTGAAACAAAATAGGGAAATGGGAGGCTAAATCATATACCAATTTAAGGTCCTTCCTTATTTCATGGTTAGCACATTGAAACGCTCGATATTTTATGCACTTTGGACATCGATGCCTAATACTACTATTAGAGCAGCTCCAAACGTCCATCTAAAAGTATTTTTCAACTAAATTATCTACCCGTATCTAAAATAGAAAACTCCCAAAAAGTAGAATACTACAACAGCCTATACAATTTTTTCTTTGTCCGTATTTAAAACTGTCACATCACCACATTTCGTAGAAGATTGGATCCGTCGTTTGCTTTGTCCGCCCGATCGCTTTGTGGCCACTAGACGTTCGCACTGGACATCGGCTTACGTCACCTTGTGTCAGCAACTTGGTACGAAAAGTGAAGACCCAAAGGCGTCAAGAGGAAATGGAACACCTGTGACGTAACACAAGTGACCAGGCGACATTTATTGCATACTTCACCTCATTAAACAATCATACCACGCGTTAAATGCTATCCAATCAAGAAGAGCAATTTCTCAAGGTCGGTTAAGTCACCATGACAAAAATTCATGAACTAGGACAAGTTAAGGAACTGACTGACATATATGTCTACATAACAAAATTCGTGATCTGATGGATATTGTCGTACACACTTTCGTGTCGTGAGCATACACAATTTTGCTGAAAGAATACAATAGCATAACGATCAGACCTAAATCCTATCATGCTAATCCAATCAATTAATCATCATACATACTTATGTTACACGAGACCCTCATTTGGGGTCGACAGCCACTCACTGCACCAATCATCCAAGACACACTGCTCTCAAAAACGGCAAACCCAATTGCCCTTGCAGTCGCCATGATGGGGGAGGATTGATCTCGCCCTATGAGCAAGATCTGAGTTGAGTTCTCTTGCCTCCACCCTTGTATATCTGCTACAAACTCTTCAATACAGGTGAAAACACTTTACAGAGCCTGTAAACTTAAAGCCATACAAAAAGTAGCTTGCAGTGTGCCAAATGTGTCATGAGTCATGTGAGCCTTGGACTATCAGGTTTATGCGCTTGCCGCTATCCATGCGGAGGACATCATTTTTCAGGCCCAACTGAAAAGGAAGAACCGATGACTTGATTGGCAAAGATTTTAGAGTAAAACAATCGATCAATGAACTCAATTCGTATGGTCGTGTACCTCCACCTGATTGGTATCGACAGAAAACCATCTCAAAAGAACCCCAAGGTGGACCACTGCTGGGATCATTTTGAATAGCAGAGGGGTTGTCACCTGCAGAGGTACGTACACACAAGAGTCAGTTGCCATAATAATTTCATGAAATATAGGGTCATCAGATGAGCAGCATGCCAGGATGAAGCAATGACAAAAGACAAGACAAGAGATTAATGTTTGGCAAAACTTATAAGCCGGCTGATAAGCTGAAATGGCTGATTTTATGAGAGAAAAACACTATTCGAATGGCTCATAAGCTGAAGTGAACAGGGGTGCACCACTAAGAAGGGTGGTATTCACAAATTGTCAGACATGTGAAATTATAAATTATTTCAAGATGCCCCTTAATTTCTGCTTAGTTTTCTTTTATGGTTGTGCAGCCATTTTGTGACCCCCAACCCATGGGACAAGTGAGATTACTGATAAACCCCTGTGGATCAGTTTGCCTCATGTTATTTGGACCAGGTTGATGTGCTTGTAACCATCCATTAAGGTTTGTAATAGTTGGGCCTAGATTTATCAGTTCTGAAGTCAACAGTTTTAGGACAGTGTTTTTTCCATTACTTGCTCTTCTGCACCATTTGGCTCAGAACCAAACACTAAAGAATTGATTGGCAGACAAGGCTACAAATTATTTGTTAGGATAAAACGTATTAAAACAAGAAATAAAAACTACAATTGGGATTCCATCACATAGGATCTGATCAACTTCGTGGAATTTCTAGTGCCAAACTATAATGTTCTTGCCTAAAGTGACATGAAATTGTCATTTCTGAGGTAATTTCCTCTTGCCTCACTACGCCCTTGTTTGGCTGCTCACAAATACACTTCAATCCATACGGTTTGTGGGGGATTGAGGTGTATTTTAGTTCAAATTCTACTCCACTCCCCTACAAACCGTATGGATTGAAGTGTATTTGTGAGCAGCCAAACAAGGCCTACATGAAATTGACTCTTTAGCATAGTATTCTACACACAAACAAAAAAAATATTTTGAATGATATATTTATTACAAATTAAAAAAACTAATCTCGTTTCCACTGAACTTTTGAATGATAATGCTTATCTAGTTAAAATGAATAGCTTAAAAAGAAATGGAGGAAAATACCAAACTAAGTGCAGTGGTTCCAAGAAGAAGCAGGTATAGCTTGCCCTGTAAAAACCAAGTACAAGTTATCAGATGTCATAAACACCAATTAAATTGAAAATAGTAGTACTAGGAATTTTAGGCAACTAAGTATAATAGGTAGTTAATACTGATAAGATCAAAAGATTTGCATGCTTCGCTAGACATGCTTAAGTTAAACGTTTCCATCTGAAGTTAATTTATGATAAACCACTGCTTACAAGAATAACAAGGCAGCATCACTGAAAGAATTATGCATTGACATGTACTTTGTGCTGAAGAATAACAAGGTCCCCATAGTTTTAAGATTGGGCTGGCTACCAGAGAAGCTACAGATGGAAGTTGTGAGAAGCTAGAACCTGAGGGGTATCATGGGGCTACAAAATTACAAATGGATTATACCATGGTTCTTGCCTATGGCATTACACAAAAAATGGAACATAATATCAAGAAAATAACCTCGATTAGATGGATACTTGAAGCACGGCTTAGGAGAACAAAAGCAAACTCTCCTATTTGTGCAAGAGACATGCCGACCTATGTGGAAGAAACACAGTTAATGTGATTTTATGAGCACTGGCCGATGTGAGTGCATTCAGAAAGATATGAAAAACGACTTACAAGAAGAGATGTTTTGTTGCTATACCCAAACCCTTTTACGACAATAGCAACAATAAAGGTCTTTACGGTGATCACCAAAATTACAGCTGCAAGGAGTATATCCACATGGTTCCACAAGAAATGGACATTAATTAGCATCCCAATGCTGGCAAGGAAAAGAGCAGCGAAAAAGTTGCGGATAGGTTCGATCTGCAGAAAGAACAAACCTGAAATAAGAGAACAATATAATGAATTACTAACTACAAGAGTCTAGCTATGAATTTTGCTCAAGCATAAAATAAAGATCAAACTAAAGACTTCCTCCGTTCCAAATTATAGATCACTTAGCAATGTCATAAATCAAACTTCTCTAACTTTGACAAGGTTTATAGAAAAATGCTCCAACATCAAATTGAATTAATTAAATTATCCATGAAATGTGTCTTCTGCATTTATTTGAACTTGTAGATGTTAATATATTTTTAAATATTTTGTCAAAGTCAAAGATGTTTGACTTAGAACAAAGCGAACAAAACCAAAGTGACCTATAATTTGACAGGGGGTAGTAGATAGTAACTCCCCTTTTTTCTGGAAAGGGAACAGAAAGAATATGCAATGTACAGGTAATAAATTACTTGTTCAAGAGTATGTTGTGCAAGGTCTGTTGTTGATATCATTACTCCAGCTGCAAATGAACCCAACTCAAGACTCAGGCCCAACTTATCACTACACTGCATCATAAAAGGATGGACACATGAGAATAACAAGAATTTTAAGAACTGCGTAGCTTTAGCAAATACAGTTTCGATCATAAAGTAAAGATATGACAAAGATGCATATGAGGTAAACCGACAAGGCAACAAAAAAAAGGAGCTGTGAGTTCTAGTGCACAACAGTACAATTTGCAATTTTATTAAATCACATAATCTAACCTACTTGTAGGTACCAATCAGATGACTAATCATGATTAGCCATCAATTAGGTCCAATTAGTTAGGTAATCATACTGTACAAATCTATAGAATCATCCTAGCACTCGAGCCGTAGCAACAGGAGCAGGACTTTACTGGCAAAGGAAGAGCAAGACTTCTCAATGCTCTGCACTACTCTTGCCACCACTCCGTGCCCGGCATGCACCACTCCATGTCCAGCCACTGTGGGTGGGCGTTCCTGCTGCTCGCACTGCAGCCACATCAACTACCGTGCCAGCACCTCCCAGTCCTTCAGCATACTCTCAAGCCCGCTCTCATGGTCACCGCCGGCCATCACAAAAAACGCAACCAGGAAGCATGAGGACGAAACGAATTCAGCAGAGGCATGGGGATGAATGGATCTGGTGGGAGGCTGGGAGCTGATGCAGGCGGTGCTAGGACAAGAGCCAGTGGCAGCGTGAGGACAGGAGCCAGTCGCGTGAGAACAAGAATCAGCGGCATGGGCTCCACAAGGGGCAGTACGAGTATGGAGTCAGGAATCCAGTCCAGAACAATTTTGAGCCTTCTGGTTAGTCGTTCACAGGTCCCTAATCGAACGACAAATCATGGTTAGTTGGACGACTAGGTTTCTAGTCGACGTAATTGTATCGAAGTGCCTAATTGAGGTCCAGGGACCAATAAGACAGACTAATCATGACTATTTGTGATTAGTCATCCAATTTAATAACAATGACAAATTGAATTGAACAGAAATGTACTGGAGGAACAGTTGGATATGAACTACACATTCACTAAACTTTGGACTTGTTTGTTTCCCTGCCCAGCTATATAAGCTGCCTCGTAGTTGTCAGCTTCTATAAGCTGGCTTATAATAACTTTGAGGGAAATAAGCTGTAGGGTTGTTTGGCAACCCAGCTTGTAAGCTGGCTTATAGATTGTGGATGGCAAAAGGCAGCTTACAGATGGCAGCTCTCTTGCATGTTTGAGAAAAATAAAGGTTGTTGTGGTTGGCAAAAGGCAGCAATGCCTCAGTTGTTGGTTCTGCTGTTGTGGATAGCAAATGACAGACTTATCATTAGTTTAAGAAACCAAGGAATGGGTAGTTTGGTTAAAAAAAAGGCAGAAAATAAGCCGGAGTTAGGCAGCTTGGGCCTATCATAATTCATAAGCTGGAGTCCTAGCTTATATAAGCCACATAATAAGCTTGTTGTTTGTTTAAAATTTGAGCTTAGACTAGGGATAAACAAATAGGGACCATAAACTAAATCAAAATATCGAAAAGTACAATTGGTAAAGATATGTTCAGGAAAGTAAGTACTATGTTCCTTTCTTTCTTATGTATGAAGCATTTGCAATACTCCTTTACTGATAAACTTTTAGGCAGGTTTTAGCACATGTAAGCACTTGCAGTGTACAAAAATAAGATCCTTTTTTCTATGTTATTACTATACAGTTTCACAACATACCAATCTACGAGCAATAGAAACTCACCCAAGCAAATAACAAGCAGAATGCAACCGCTGCCAGCTGGTATAGTTCATTTGTCTGTGTAACATGTAGAGCAACCACATCAGATTGCTGATGAGAATGTTCTACAAGATCAAAACTCAAATTGCTCAAAAAAAAATGTATTGCTTGATTCCCCAATCAAACTTTACCTGTGATGACAGACTTATCATTAGTTTAAGAAACCAAGGAACGCCAGTGCGGGACAGGATAGAGAGAATGGTCAGGAATGTTATCAATACCACCAGCCTGAGAAGTTTTGTATCAAAGAATTAATTCCACAACTGACTATCCTAGAATATTTTGACAGGATAGCAAACAAAATACAAATGGATAAAACAATTATCAATAATAAATACAAGGTAATAAAGAGATCATAAATTATTAATGAGTTTGGGGTTAGCAATGTTGTCTCAACTGGACCTGCCAACATGTCAAGAAAACACAAACTTACTGTACAAGAATTGCATCAAGTGGATAAGCTGACAAAACATTCGATTCATTGTAAAAGAAAATTTGCAATATAAAGGTAACTAAAGTATTTCTGTTATGTCCAGCAGCAGGCGTTAGGCCCATTAGTGGTCTAATTGCCCAATTATCCTATATTATCTATATTTCCTTAAATAGTTTAGTTATTTCCTGAAATTTAGGATCTCATAGGCTATATAATTGTAATCGTGGATTGATGGCAAATTAAGCAAGAGCAATCTATTATTGCTTGGCTTCCCTTAGGGAGCCGGGAGACTTCCCAGCAAACCCTAGCCGCCCCTGTCCTCTGTTTCACGTGTGCAGCAACAGCAACCACGGCACCTCGCCGCAGTTTCTCGCTTCAAGCCTCGTCCCCCGATAACCCACCGCTACAACCTCCGCTCAGTCAAGGGGAGGACCTCGGTTCTTATCAGCCTGGTATCTGAGACCTCGCCGAACATGGACACCTCCGCTGCCTCCTCTGCCGTGTCTTCGCTGGTGATCCAGCCGGTCGCCCCCAACACCACCGCGCCCCCAGCGACGTCCGGCGCGCTGGTGGTGCCCTCCTCCCAGCCAGCAACGTACACCGTCGCGCCGCGGCCGGTGTTCTCGCCTGAGGAGGTCACGACCGCCATCGTCAACCTCAGCCACAGCGTCAAGGAGCTGCAGGACATGATGAAGGCGTTCCTGAGCGGCCAGCACGCGGTGCAGCCACCACAGCCGGCGTACCCGTCTCCTCCGCCGCCGCCGTTGCCCTCAGCAGCGTCGACACCGCTCATCACCTACCCGTATGGGATGCCCAGCACCTCCATGCCCTCGCCATCTACTTCGGTGCAGCCGGTGGGCCGGTGGGGTCTCCAGTGCCGCTCCATCTGCTGCAATTTCCGCACTCCCCGTCGCCGATCCCGACTTGGGCTCACGGATCCTCGGCGATGACCTCGTCCACGGCTGCGCCCCTACTCCTCGGCGCCGCCGCGGACGTCCCTCCCGCAGACTCCATCGACGGGCGTCCTGACCGCCCATGGGGGGCCCTATGCCTCGGGCATCCTCTATGGCGGCGTGGATGGGACGCTGTTCCCCGATCCCAGCTTCACCGCGGCCACCTCGGCTGCTGCGGCCACAGCGGCAATCAGTGCCCACGCCAAACCAGCGGACCTGGAGGGTCCCTATGAGGGTATTAGCCTAGTGCTAAACCCATGTATCAGTTTACCTTTATCTCTACTTATTACTATCCAGTAATTTAGGTTCCTTGGTAGCCAAGTTTGCTAGGGAATCAAATTCAGTTAGAGTGTGTCAGGGTTTGTTATGGCCAGCTGCTATATATGCAGAGGCCCTTCTCTATTGTAACCGAGTTGAACTTTGCTTCTTCTTCAATACAACCAAGCGGCATCATTGCCAAGCTGCCAGCAGGCAGTCCAATTACCTGTGTTTTGGTTCAGATTTGCAACAATTGGTATCTAGAGCAAGGTTGGGAGAGAGCAGGGCCATGTCCACCTCAAGCGAGCGTGCCCTGAGAGCAGCAGCCGTCGCCGCCGCCAACGCCAACCAGGGCGGAGCGGTGGTGAATCCTGGCGGCGCCAATCGTGCCCAGCGGCTGGCCGCGCAGAGGCCGCAGCTGCGCAGGCGATCGAGGCGGCGCGCCAGCGGCGGCAGCAGCCCAGGCAGCGGCCATTAACGGCCTCTCGCGCTGCGCGCGCAGAGGTGGAGCGGGAGCGGGATGCCGAGCGGGAGCCGCCTCGAGCCTGGAGCGTCGTTGCCGCTGGTCGCCATCGCTGAGCGCCGTCGCGGACGCGGGGGGCGTCGCTGGTCGCCCCAGCGGGCCCGAGACGGTGTACAAGGACTCCGGCGCGGCGACGCCATGGCCCATGCTGACGAAGTCGAACTACCATGAGTGGAGCTCGCTCATGAAGCTGAAGATGCAGGCGCGCCAGCTGTGGGACGCGGTGGAGTTCGGCGACCTCCCGTACCACGACGATCGGTGCGCGCTGGAGGCAATCATCGCCGGAGTACCGCCGGAGATGGGGGTTTCTCTGGCGGACAAGGCTTCGGCGAAGGAGGCGTGGGATTCCATCGCCACGCAGCGCATCGGCGTCAATCGCGTCCGCCGCACCACGCTCCAGCGGCTGCGCAAGGAGTGGGAGGATCTCGCCTTCCGCCCCGGGGAGCAGGTCGAGGACTTCGCCCTCCGCCTCACCACGCTGAAGCAGCAGATGGCACTCCACGGCGACAGGGACCTTGACGAGGAGCGGGCGGTGGAGAAGTTCCTGCGAGCCGTCCCCAAGAAGTACGCCCAGCTGAAGATCGCCATCGAGACCCTCCTGGACGAGGAACTCACCGTTGAGGAACTCACCGGGAGACTCAAGGCTGTGGACGACCTCGACGACGAGCCTGCGACCGATCTTCTCTCCGCCGGCGGCAAACTCATGCTCACTAAGGAGCAGTGGCTCGCGCCGAAGCGTATGAAGAACGACGCAGCGGATCCGCCCTCCTCGGCTCGAGCCTCGCCGACGTCCACGCGGTGGCAAGAAAGTGAAGGCCAGGGCCGAGCGCGGCGAACGCGGTGGCGGACAAGGCGGGAAGGAAGCGGCGGGCGGCGGCGAACGCAAGAACCGCGATAACACCTTGCTCAATCGCGGCCGCCGGCCACCGGGCAAGGGATTGCCCCGAAGCCACGCCGAGAAAGGGGCGGGGCGGGCGGTGGCGGCGCACCACGAGCGCGGTGGCGCGGCGCGTGGAGCCAAATAAGACGCCGCTGAGGTGGACGACGGAGGAGGCGGCCTCTTCTCGCCCACGGCTTCATCGAAGCCGGATTTGGTGAGGATCGCGGGTCCGCGCCAAGGCCGACCTCGACTCTCGACGAATCGCGTGCCCAGGCCTTCCGGACACAGGGCTCGGAGGAGAAGCTCAACGGCCGGTACTCGACAATGTGGGCGCCACCCACCACATGACCGGCCGCCACGAGCTGTTCTCCGACCTCGACACCGGTGCGCGGATCGGTGCGGTTCAGCGGCAGCGTCCAAGGTGGAGATCAAGGCGTGGGCTCCATCGTGTTCCAGGCCAAGAACGGCGAGCACGCGCCCCTCCACGGCGTCTACTTCATCCCGACGCTGCGCAACTCCATCATGAGCACGGGCGGCTCGATGAAGGCGGGTCGAAGGTGGAGATCGACCGAGGGGTGCTGCGCATCACAGGATCGCCCCCGGGACGCCTCCTCGTCAAGGTGAACCGCGGGCCCGGCCGTCTCGTGCTCCACCTCGACGCCACGCAGCCGGTGTGCCTCGCCGCGATGAAGGACGACGAAGCCTGGCGCTGGCACGAGCGGTTCGGCCATCTGCACTTCGAGGCGCTGCACCAGCTCGGGACGAAGGCGATGGTGCGCGGCTTGCCTGTGATCAAGCACGCCGAACAGGTCTGCGACACCTGCATCATCACGAAGCAGCGCCGGCGCCCCTTCCCGCAGCAGGCCTTGTACCGCGCGGAGAAGCTGGAGCTCGTCCACGGCGACCTCTGTGGGCCGATTTCGCCGGCGACTCCAGGCGGGCGGCGCTACTTCCTCCTGATGGTCGACGACGTGACGCGTTTCATGTGGGCAGTGCTGCTGCCAACGAAGGATGGTGCTGCGGACGCCGTCAAGATCATCAAGGCGGAGACCGAGAAGCAAAGCGGCCAAGCGCTCAAGGTGCTGCGCACCGACAACGGAGGCGAATTCACCGTCGCGGACTTCGCCCAGTACTGCTCCGACGAGGGTGTCCAGCGACACTTCACCGCGCCTCACTCGCCGCAGCAGAATGGCGTGGTGGAGCGCCGGAACCAGACTGTGGTCGCCACCGCGCGCGCGCTGCTGAAGCAGAGGCGGATGCCGGCCAAGTATTGGGGGGAGGCGGTGATGACCGCCGTGCATCTCCTCAACCGCTCGCCGACGAGGAGTCTGCAGGGCAAGACCCGATACGAGGCCTGGCACGGGCGTACACCGGCGGTGAGCCACCTGAAAACGTTCGGCTGCCTCGCCTACGTCAAGGACCTCGGCCAGCTGCGCAAGCTCGACGACCGCGGGAAGCCCGGCGTGTTCATCGGCTACGCGGAAGGGGCCAAGGCTTACCGGATTCTTGATCCGGTGACGCAGCGGGTCAAGGTGAGCCGTGATGTCTTCTTCGACGAAGGGCGCGGTTGGGACTGGAGCTCTCCGATCACGGGCGGCTCGGCGGCGGCGGGAAGCGACTTCACCGTCGAATTCATGGCGATCGGTGGAGCTGGAGGAGCGCGTGGCACTTCGCCGACGGCAAGCAGGACGCCATCACTCTCTGCGCTGCCGGCTGCATCACCAGATGCGCCACGATCGCTAACTCTCGGGGGAGCAGGGCGAAGCTCCGCCAAGCACCGGGGCAGGGGCCTCACCAATCAGCGCCGCCATCGCCCAATCGAGCTCTTCTGCAGCTACGACATCATCTCCGCCGATTCCGGCCTCCCCTGTTTCGCCAGAAGCAGAGGCGGAAGCCGGTGATCCAGTGGAGTTCGCTACTCCGCTCGAGGACGATGAGGACCGCCTCGATGCCTACCACGACGACGAGCAGCTGCGGTACCGCACGATGTCCAACATCCTCGATGACCAACCCACGCCATCGCCACCTCCACGCCTCTTCGCCGAGCTTCACCTGACGCACGCCGGAGAGCCGGCCAGCTTCGCCGAGGCCAAAGATGACCCTGCTTAGCGAGCTGCGATGGAGCAGGAGCTCAAGGCGGTGGAGCACAACCGTACCTGGGAGCTGGTGCCACTACCTGCTGGACACCGGCCCATCACCCTGAAATGGGTGTTCAAGCTCAAGAAGGACGAGCGGGGCGCGGTGATCAAGCACAAGGCCAGGCTCGTGGCACGGGGCTTCATCCAGCAAGAAGGGGTGGACTATGATGACGCCTTCGCTCCAGTAGCGCGAATGGAGTCCGTCAGAGTTCTCCTCGCGCTGGCGGCTCAGGAGGGGTGGCGCGTCCACCACATGGATGTCAAATCGGCATTCCTCAACGGCGACCTCAAGGAGGAGGTGTACGTGCAGCAGCCTCCCGGCTACGCCGTTGCCGGAGAGGAAGGGAAGGTCTACCGCCTCCGCAAGGCGCTGTATGGTCTTCGGCAGGCTCCGCGGACATGGAACGCCAAGCTGGATGCAACACTGAAGCAGATGGGCTTCCAGCAGAGCACCCATGAAGCCGCGATGTACAGGCGGGGCAGTGGTGACACTGTCTTGCTGATCGGCGTCTACGTTGATGATCTGATCATCACCGGCACCAGGGAGCAGGAAGTGGAGGTGTTCAAGGCTCAGATGAAGAAGACTTTCGACATGAGCGACCTCGGCCTCCTCTCCTACCTCGGCGTTGAGGTGCACCAGGATGCTACTGGGATCACTCTTCGGCAGACACACTATGCCAAGAGGATCCTGGAGCTTGGAGGCATGGAAGCCTGCAATTCTGCTCACACTCCAATGGAGGAGCGACTGAGGCTCAGCAGGCACAGCACTGCCGCTGAAGTCGACCCCACCCACTACCGTCGCCTCATTGGGAGTCTGCGCTACCTGGTGCATACTCGCCCAGACATTGCCTTCGCCGTCGGCTTCGTCAGCAGATTCATGGAGCGGCCCACGGTTGAGCACCAAGGAGCTGTCAAGCGCATTCTTCGCTATGTCGCTGGCACGCTCGACTACGGTCTACACTTCACCAAGGCTCCCGGCAGCGCCCGCTTCATCGGCTACTGCGACAGCGACCTCGCCGGTGACATGGACAACAGCAAGAGCACGAGTGGAGCACTCTTCTTCCTCGGCAATTGCTTGGTCAGCTGGCAATCTATCAAGCAAAGGGTGGTGGCGCTCTCAAGTTGTGAAGCTGAGTACATTGCCGCCTCCACTGCTACTACTCAGGCGCTGTGGCAGTCAAGGCTGCTAGCTGAGCTGCTCGGCAGACACATCGAAGTGGTGGAACTCAAGATGGACAGCAAGTCTGCTCTTGCCTTGGCCAAGAATCCAGTCTTCCATGAGAGAAGCAAGCACATAAGGATCAAATATCACTTCATCCGTAGCTGCTTGGAAGATGGAAGCATCAGGGCTGAGCACATCTCTACCAATGATCAGCTCGCTGATATTCTCACCAAGTCTCTCGGCAAGGCCAAGTTTGAAGAGATGAGGGGAAGAATTGGGTTGAAGCTAATCAACCCCAGGGAGCACAAGGCTAAGGGGGAGAATTGAGGGGTATTAGCCTAGTGCTAAACCCATGTATCAGTTTACCTTTATCTCTACTTATTACTATCCAGTAATTTAGGTTCCTTGGTAGCCAAGTTTGCTAGGGAATCAAATTCAGTTAGAGTGTGTCAGGGTTTGTTATGGCCAGCTGCTATATATGCAGAGGCCCTTCCCTATTGTAACCGAGTTGAACTTTGCTTCTTCTTCAATACAACCAAGCGGCATCATTGCCAAGCTGCCAGCAGGCAGTCCAATTACCTGTGTTTTGGTTCAGATTTGCAACACCCTATGAGCGCCGTCCGATGGCCCGGGGGCTTGGCCTCGACTGGCCGCCGCACAAGACTCACTGCCTCGACTTCGAGACATATGACGGCTCCGACGACCCCCTGAATTGGCTCAACCACTGCGAGCAATTCTTCAAGGGCCACCGCTGGCCGGCCTCCGACAGGACTTGGATGGCGTCGTACCACCTCTGGGGCCTGGCACAGACCTGGTATTATGCCCTTGAGCAGGACGAGGCATGCCCTCTTGGGATCGCTTCGTCGAGCTGTGCCGCCTGCGCTTCGGTCCTCCTTTTCGCGGCACCAGACTAGCGGAATTGGGGCGCTTGCCGTTCCAGTCCACCGTCCAGGAGTTCGCCGACCGCTTCCAGGCGGTATCCTGCCATGCTCGGGGTCTCTCCGCCAAGCAGAAGGCGGATCTCTTCGTCGGCGGTCTTCCCGAGCACATTCGGGTGGACGTGGAGATGCGCGAGCCACCGGACATCCAGGCGGCCATGTACTTGGCACGGGCGTTTGAGCGTCGCGCGGCGGCCATGCCCCCAGCTGCAGCCCCGCTCGTGGCCCCTTCCCCACAGCGTTCCGGTCTGCCGAAGCCAGTCCACCTGGCTGCGGGGTCCTCGGCGGCTTCAGGCGCTCCACCGGCTCCTTCCGCACCACCACCAGCACCAGGCGCCCCACTGGCTGTTCCTGCGCCATCACCAGCTCCAGCGCCTTCCTTCCGTCGCCTCACACCAGCCGAGCAAGTGGAGCGCCGTCGCCAAGGGCTTTGTTACAATTGTGACGAGCCTTATGTCCGCAGCCACCAGTGTCAGCGCCTGTTCTACTTGGAGGTGGCCGACTTCCTCGACGACGACGTGCCAGCTGCGGTGGCGACTGTTGCGGCGTTCCAGAACGAGACCGATGTTGGCTGACGACAACTCCACCGAGGTTTCAGCTCGAGGACGAGCTGTTTCTCCAGGTGGGGAGAGATGTTATGTCCAGCAGCAGGCGTTAGGCCCATTAGTGGTCTAATTGCCCAATTATCCTATATTATCTATATTTCCTTAAATAGTTTAGTTATTTCCTGAAATTTAGGATCTCATAGGCTATATAATTGTAATCGTGGATTGATGGCAAATTAAGCAAGAGCAATCTATTATTGCTTGGCTTCCCTTAGGGAGCCGGGAGACTTCCCAGCAAACCCTAGCCGCCCCTGTCCTCTGTTTCACGTGTGCAGCAACAGCAACCACAGCACCTCGCCGCAGTTCGTCTCGCTTCAAGCCTCGTCCCCCGATAACCCACCGCTACAACCTCCGCTCAGTCAAGGGGAGGACCTCGGTTCCTATCAATTTCACTGCAAAAGGGGGAAAGAAATGCTGCACTTACGACTTTGTCATTGATGCAACTCCTTGAAGAAGGCCAGAAGTACCACTCAAAATTGGAAGAAGCGCAAACAGCAGGCCAACAGCACAATCCTGAAGGGGAGGGAGAAATAACATGTCACAAAACTGAAACATTTTTTTTATTTTATTGAAAAAGAAAAAATAAAAGTGCCTTGGATCAAATTTTTCTTAATATGTGTGTACACACTACACAGATGCATCTTGCACACAAAAGATGAAGAAAGTACGACAGACCTGTAATATAAGTGTCCCGACTGTAACTTGACCATGAAGAGCATTGATACTATTTCTTTCCATCAGAAACTTTAAAACCTTCATATACAAAACTTACCGTTATATAATAAACAGATAACCAAGTGGCACACAAGCATTAGGCTAGAGTTTGCGCTTCTTCCAATTTTGAGGATGACAACACAATGATGTAAAGCATGAGGCTATTTCAGTTGCAACTGGCAACACATCCAAGCATATTATATTCAGGGTACAAACATCATCAACAACAGAGCCTTTTAGTCCCAAGCAAGTTGGGGTAGGCTAGAGTTGAAACCCAAGAGCTCAAAGTCACAGTTCAGGCACGTCAATAGCTATTTGCAAGCACTCCTAAGTCCTATCTAAACAAAGATCTCTAGGTGAAATATCCGATACCGATACATTGCTTTGATCCTATGGCAAACGTCTGCATCGATCTTTCTTAGGCACCACTTGGCCTTCCAAAGTCACCTCTCCCTCCTCGTGTGCAGCATTGCCAAAGTCACATCTCATGTATTCTGTTTTAGTTCTACTTACTCTAAAACCTTTGGACTCAAGGGTTTGACACCACAACTCCAGTTTTCTATTTACTCTTGCCTGACTCTCATCAACTAGCACTACATCATCTGCAAAAAGCAAACACCAAGAGATATCCCCTTGAATGTCCCTTGTCACCATCCATTACCAAGGCAAAGAGACACAGGCTCAAGGCTGACCCTTGGTGTACCGACTCCATTTGTGGTACAGGCAAATATCTTTCATACATATGAACAGCAGGTGAGGCCCCTGCTGGTATTTTTTTATATATTTTCAAAGAATAAAAAGGTTGTTTAGAGAAACCAAAATGAGTTCGTCTACAACAAAAGGTGCATGCAATTGTGAGAAACTATGGCACAAAAAAATTTATGAGGTAGTCATTCACAAACAACTAGAATTCATGCATACACTTGCTTTGAGATAATTTCAATCGCAAAATGCAGCACCAAGCATTTTGTGTGTGTGCACGTGTGAGCGACAGAGGGAGGGAGGAAGAGAGCCAGGCTACTGGATCAAATAATGATAGTGGCAAGAGTTATTGACACAGTGAAAAAACAAACATCGATTTCTCTCATAGGCCGCCTGCTGTTGACCTTGACCAGATACTTACCACAGCTGTTGAAGACATGGAGAGAAGAACACCAACAAAAACACCTTCTTTTGTTTTGCCTCCACATAGCTGCATTAAACATCACAAAAGATCTGTCAACATGCTCTAAGGAATGAAGACAAGGCCATACAACCTAGAAACAAAGAACAATAGCTAGCATGGTAAAATGCATCAAATATTTTCACAAAAATACTGACAGGTTTAGCTCCAGGAAGCTGACTTGGTTACTTCTACTGCATAATTCTATCTAGTCAGTTTTTATTGGCCGTACGTTCAAATGAGTTAAGTATGCCTCAGATCTTGTTATTCTGGTCAATGCTTTATGAAACAATTTAATTATTTGATATTAGGACATAGTAAGGTACACAGAATAATAGACCCCAATGTTCCCCTCAAAGACAGTGATAACTAGGTTTACACAACGTAACAAGGCAGCTCCAAAGTATATATCACAATGCAGACAACAGAGACGAAACTCACTGTAGCTAAAATACCACAAAGAAACATGAACAGCATAATTTGGAGCAATCCTCCGAGAACAGCAACAGCACGAACAACTCGAAGCTGAGGCAATGTAAAAACAACATTATGTTAACTTCAGATTACAAATGGTGTTACCTACTGAATGAGGGAAGAAATGTTAAAAGTATAATACTTTTGCAGTAGAAAACTCAAGTCCCAATGCAAACAGGAGAAATATCACACCAAACTGGGCTACCGTTTCAACCTGGAAAAGAAACAGTGGAATATAAGAAAATGCCATACTTAGAAACATGGACTACTTATGTACACATTATCGACATTGCCATTGAATAGTAAGCAGCACAGAATAACAGAAATCAGTAGTAGGTCTCAAAACTCATAAGGACAGTTAATTTAGAATGTATGAAATAGTGGAGCAAAGTTATCAGGTAGAAAATAAACTAAGCCATGCTGTAGATATATTAGGGCATTTCCAGCTGTAGGAGAAAAACCCAACCCAAAAACTAGTAATTGGGGGAGATACAAAAAGTGTTTTCGGGTTTTAAAGGTCCCCTCTCCAGCAGAATGAGAAAATCTCATCCCAATGAGAAGAACAGTGTATTGGGGGAGGAGAGGTCTCCCCTTTATTTGAGGGACTGAAGGCCATGATTTGAGGGATTGAGAAGAATATTTCTCATTGGGGTTAGGTTTGGGGAACTACTGGAACTACCAAATCCTTGAAATGACAATATTTTGTCATTGGGATTAGAAAATGGGGACTGCTGGAGATTCTCTTAATACATATAGAAAAACTGAGCACGTGCATGCCAACATATGTTGGGAGGAGACATTAGCCAGCAAACATTATGTTTCAGTTTCAGCACAAGTCTACAGGCCAGTTCTCTTGTATAGAGACTTTCAAGGGCATGTGTATCCATTTCAAACATGGAAGCCATAAAGATTAAGCGTTACAAAAAGTAACCCACAAAGGTGGAAGCACCTTACTTGCACCATTTCATTGACAAAGCTAAAACCACCAGGCCCAATTATAGATCCTGCAAGTAGATAACCTGTAATCACCTGCAATATACTTTGAATTGTAGGTTCATGTAGCTTAACCAAAAACAACATTTCAAAGACAAATTATGTTTCCAGCTGTTAATAATGATACAGAAATTAGAGGAAATAAAAGCGCAGGTACTCACCGGTTGCCCAAGGCAAGCAAAGGCAATTCCACCACATGTAGCAGACACAATAACAACAACAAGATCTGATATCAACCTATAATAATTTACATTCAACAGATAAGTTTCCATGCAAAAGATATTTTCATCCAACACATCAAATGACTGCATACTGAGAGTAGCATACCTAAGGTCCAGCTGCAGCACAGGGTATTTTGACTTTGGGTTTGATATGATAAAAACATTATCCTGGGGTAAAGATTGGATTAACACAAAACTGTTATAAAAAAATGGTCATAACATGTCCACAACACTATGCCAACATGTATGGCACATGTGCAGTAACTTGACAGAAAATTCCATCCAGAGGATGTAATGGCACCTTCCGATCAATCAATGTGGGAACATCCTCTTGCTCAGATCGATCCAAGAAAACCTCCTTAAAAGGAAATGACCTGATGGAACAGAATGACAACTTTAAACTATTACACATTCTGAATATAAGGTTAATTTCATCTAACAGAAATAATGAAGAGTGGATTTGTAGCATACTTGTTATCTTTGGTTTCATTCTTCTTTGTTACTCTTCTAGCCACAGTTTCAAGAACTCCCTGGAGTAGAAGGAACAAGATGAGCAGTTTGCATTACATATTTGCGATGTGCAAGCACCAAATTTTCTAAGTACAAGTAAACACAACAATGCATTAACCATTAGAGTACATATATGTGCTTCAAGTTTTACAATATCCTAATAAAGGACCACATACCACTATGTTATTGTCTGAGAAAAGATGTTGCGACATCTTGTTTCTTGAACCCAATGTCTATCATGCAGGTTAATATCATGCTTTAAATTAAAAGATATACTCCTTCTGGTAAAAAAATACTTGTTGCATTTGACTTGCAAGGCCCTCGACACATATCTTTGATTACTAATTTCTTTTAGAATAACATTCTTAGAATCCTTCGAAATTCTGAGATTTTGCAAGTATCTTTCAATCAATTCTACACACTTACATTACATGTTTTCACTTAAATAATTTAAAAGTTACTAATGTTTCTAGTTTTTAAGGTTTGACTAACTCGTGACCTAAACGATATGTTTTTTATAACCAGAGGGAGTATTATTAAGAAATGAGGAAGCAACAGCTATGTAGGAGTTCATGATCAAACATGAACTCCAGTAGGGAAACAGAACTAGGATGTCCAAAACTAGATTTTTCTTGTGGCATCTTAGGAACACGACAAACAATTTATAATTGTTTTCAATTGTAGCTAATGGAGTAATGAGCACAATAAACATAGTCATACTAATTACCTCTCATGTGCACAACAAGCATATAATCATACTTGTTATTGCCAAGCATAACACAAAATAAACATCCAAGATATTGGTGTCCCTCATCAGCACTAGGAAAATGCCGATCAAACAACATAAAGCAAAATGACCATATAAAGTCAAAAGGCCCAAAAGATATACAATGATGACATATGGAGAGGTCATTGAATGCTAGTAGACTGCAACATAAATACACTAACGACAGGGTCAAGGCACCATAACTATAAACTAGTAGGTTCACAAGTGTAGGAATCAAGCACAGGTCAGTTCAAAAGCGAATTTCCTTTCATTCACAAAATCCAACATGCAAGGGGCGAGCAAATCACCCAAGACCTAATTGTTAAAACACAGAATCAAAGACTCCTGCCAACAATGGCACACAAACAAAATGGCGCAATGAACTCACCTGCTTCTCAGCTACCGTATTGTTGAAGCTGCCAGGGTCGGTTTCTGCAAAACCAGAGCACAGATTAGCACAATCAACTCCAACCACCGAGGCCGAGATCCAAACAGCACGGCCACCGACAGACGCCAGCGCCCCCAGAACCAGATCCCGCGCCCGAACGGATCGATGGATCCCGGGAGTTCAGCCAGATCCACGCACCTCCACCGCCCTGCTCGCCCTCGGACTCCGGGAACTCCTTCTCCAGCGCGCGGTCGATCATGTCGGCGAGGCTACCCTCCTTGGCCTCCGTGGCATTGCCCTGAGCCACCACCTCGCCGCCGGCCTCCGCCACGGCCAACCCATCCCCGCGCGCCGCCGCCTCGGCCTCGACCTCCGGCTTCCCCCGCGCGGCCCTCGTGCGCAGCGCCGCCGCCGACGCCGACGCCGCGGGCAGCGGCCTCCGGCGGCATCGGCGGGAGGAAATGCGACGGCCGCAGCGAGGACCAGGCCGCAGATGAAGAGGAACGGGAGGAGGGAGGAGGAGGAGCCCGGGTGGTTGCTACGGCGACGCGGCAGCATCGCCGGCGGGGGTGGGGGTTTGGCAGGCCGCAGGCGGGCGGGCGGGCGGGCGGGCGGGCAGCGCGTCGGAGTCCGCGTGGGGGCTGACCGGCCGTGGCCGGCTCCGCTGGGGTTTAGATTTTCTCTGGAAGGCGAACGGGGCGTGGCGGTGACGGCGTGCGCCGCTCGTGCCGGGGAAGGGACGCACGCGCTCGCGTACGTAGGTGCAGACGCAGAGAAACAGCCAGAGAGAGGGGATGGAGGGAGACGCTTGCTTTGTTGGTGACTTCGCCTCCAAGTGAGCAACGAGGCAAAAAGCCAAGGCCCGAGGTGTGTGTTGTAGTGTTGTGACTTGTGAGTTTGTGACCCTGTGGGAATTTGTAGGGTTTGTTTTGTTTTATGGACGTGAATTTTTTAGAGAGAGATTGTAAAGTCCTGTAGAAGACTTCGCTTTTATTTAGGTTCTCACTCCAGCCATTTGTAGGTTTTGTTTAGTCGCTTATATATGCATATATAAGTTATTTTCACGGTTATTTTTTTAATAAATTATTCTAGCTTTTTAGATACATTGTTTTGTATACACTTAGTTAGGTTTATATGAGGAAATTTAATTATTTGCCACTAGTTATTTTACGGTTTTAATAAATTATTATTTAATGGTGAATACACTTATATGAGGAAAAAATTAATTAACTACGTATGGTGGTTTTATCAAAATTAATTCATCGTTTTATCGCCATCGACGCCACCGACACTCCTCCCGGCGCCTGATAAGGATTGCTCTCCATGGTCTGCATTAGTAGTCGATGAGTTTCCTCTAGATGATGGACATCACTCACATCTGTTTTTCATTATGAAAAGTCTAGATAGTGTAATTCTTAACGAAATCATACATCGTCAAGTGAGGTTGCACCATATTGTCTGGATGGGCTTTCATGTTCTCAGCTGTTACACAGGCATATGGTAGTCTCCCGCTTTAGGGTTAAACGATGTTTCTTCGTAACAGCAGTGAACTTTTTCACCTCATAAGAAAGCTCATTTCTACTCTTAAAGTCTGGTACATCCATTTTAACCACTCCATACCAACCTTCAATGGGAAACGACAGTGTTACAATCTATTTTCTCACTCCTCCATGGAAAACTTGATCTAATCTAGATCCAGAGTGCACCCAAAATGCTAAAAAAATCAAGAGAGCACCCAATTATGAAAAAGAGAGAAAAAAACGATATGGTAGAGCGTGTAGGAACCTCTTGTGGTGTCCTTCAAATCCAACTCAAAAGTTCAAATTTAAGGCGAAATTAAGAAAATCGAGATGCGGGAAGAAGATGGACATTGATAGCTAAATATTAACCGTGGCAGTCAAATTAAGGGTGATTGCCATGGTTAATCCCTAATTAATCGAGACAGTTGATCTAACACAACTATCACAGTAATCGATTAACCGAGATGTTTGATCTAAGGCGATCGCAACAGTTACACCATCAAAAAAGGTTGTTGCCTTACGCTACCCACCTCAGTTAATGATTAACTGAGGCGGTTGCTCCACAGACGACCAGGGCCGATTGAGCCACCGATTAACCAAGGTGGCCGCCAAGCCTAGCCGCCTCGATAAAGGGTACCTTCACGCAAAAGATTTTCTATAATAGTGTGCCAATATAAATAAGCTATCCTTTTGTAACCATTTTTAAGATTGCCTCGCCCAACTACCACTGGTCCCAAAGTGCAAAAGGAACATTCATTTTCTCACTTATGTATAGCAGCACTGTATACATATGACAACCTACCCATAAGACTACTGCTATCTTTTGTTATGGCTTGCCTATAGACTACTTTCACAATGTATTAGGGAGCTGATACAAAATATTTAACTATTTATGGAATGCATTTTATCCATATTGTAGACGCTCTTTTGATATTGCCACCGGAGAGAAGTTTAAACGAAACATTTGCCATTTTTATCCATGTGGCATGCCATCCACAGTAGCCATGTTGGTGCACAGTCAACTGGAACATGGAAAAAGTTCCTCCTGCCCTTGGTCGTTTCTGTTGCCAACGTGTCCTTCTTCTCCCTCTCTCATTACTTTGCCCGAGCGTCGCTACTGGTCTACTTCCGCTGGACACTGGCTCGACTATAGATTAGCACAAAAACATGAACGAATCCAAATTAAGAAAAATAGTTAGACTGATTTAGAAATAATTTAGAATTTTTATGTAAAATTGTTTTTCTTTTGTTTTAGGAGCGGATTTTGAAAACCATCGAAGGAATTCAACTAATACACTCCCAACTTTTTTAGCCACTTGGAAAACTCATTACGCATTCGGATTCCGACTTCACATTTCATTGCCGTGTTCGCGATCCCATTGTTGGGGCAGCAGCACTTGCCGGCGGTTGCAGTGCATGAGCGCTCACTTCACCATCGTCTTTGTCTCCACTCTCCAGGAGGCCGGATCCGATCGCCGCTTTTCCGCTGTGGTCGTCACTGCCACCCCACGCTGCTTTTTCGCTCGAGAGAAAGGAGAGGAGGACCGAACCATATATATCCAGAGAGTAATAATGCAACATTGGCGGAGCCGTCCCCGTGGAGATGGACGCAGAAGCACTCGTTGGTTGAAAGCGAAAGAGAACTCGGTCGGACCTGCGCTGCAGCGGCGCTTCGTTCCCGTACTGCAGTTGTACTGGACTACCGCATGAGCAAAGTCGTGATTGTAATGATGATGTATTATGTATACGGTACTCCGCTCATTCCTAAAATAGAACCATTTATCCAATTTTGTCATCAATCAAATCGAATCAAAAGAGTATATATAAATGCGCGGTACAGGTGCAAGGGAAAGGAGAGCGTCCCATTGGATCGCTAGCCAGCTTGCTAGTAGTAGTAGTAGTAGTATCTGCCTGGGTGCTCACAGTCATCACTGCTCAGGTGGTGGGAGCCGGCCTGAGCACCACCATGCATCCTAGTGTCCCAGGTGGGCATGAATGCATGATGCTCCATGATGGTGTGGTGGCCTCTGATCTGATCTGGTTTGGTTTGGCCACAGTCCACTCACTTCTTGGTGTGGTGGTCAAACGCCAACTCCAAACCGGACGACTGCGATGCACGCGAGCGAGGCTAAAAGAACCGGTCGATTTTCACCAAAAAGAAAAAAAAAAAAAAAAAACCGTCGTTTTCAAAACCTGCTGTATGTCAACTCTGGCCTGGCCTCTCTTTTATTTCCCTTTCCCTGATTTTTTTGCCTAATATAACGATGATGAAGAGCAGAAGAGTATATGCTCTTTAGCATTTTACGACAAAGATGATTGATGTGCTTCGTTGCGTCAGAAGCGCGACGGAACGTCCTCTTTTGATTGGGTGCGTATTAAGGAAAGCACTTGTTTAGATCGCAAAGTTTTTTAACAAATTTATTTGGAGATATAAATATTGTTTGTATTTTTGATAAATATTGTCCAATCGTGGCCCAACAGGCTCAAAAGATTCGTCTCTATTTTACAACTAAAGGGAGTATAATTCTTTATTTTTTTTACATTTAAAGATGATATATGTGCTTCGAAATTGATGTGATGGAAGCGCGACAAAAACGTCAACTTTTGATTGGCAAAGAGAGCCAAGCCAAGTCTTCAATGCCCTGCAGGTATACAATAGTACTCAGTACAAAGAAAAGTTGGCTCACACCACACGCCGTGCTTTTGTCCAATGGAGATGGGCCGCCGGCGTCAGAAACGCGCGATACTGATGCATGAGACGGGAGACAGTTTTATTTTATTTTGATTTGGTCGCCTACGACTACGACGACGAACGACCCTCGCTCGCGTACGGTGCAGAATTTGGTGCTAACAAAGTAGAGTACTACTAGTACTACCTCGCAATAATCTCTGCTGCAGCCTGCAGCGCGGGCAAAAAATTCCTCTGATCATGTCTTCTGAAAATGAGACTCTGAAAATACCCTCCATCAGCGTTTTCTTCCTTCATCAACTTGAAACTGTTGCAAATGTAATGGGCCGGATCGAGGGCTTCTTTAGGGTCAGATTCAGGCCCATCAAAGAGACCCAAGTAACAACCACAATCTTAGACTCATATGGGTTCTGGATTCAGAAAGCGCATCCAGATACTACTCTTGTTGTTAAGTACTACAGTTGTGTTGAAGAGCGGCCCAGCAGGCACTTTCACACCACAAGTTTGTGGAGTAGAACAAAACGGCGCCCATTTTTTTTTTATTATAGTAGCACTTAAAAATTCGGACATAAGAGAGAAATAATTCACGTACACTTGCAAGGAACAAACGCAGGCAACTTTTATTTCGAAATTACATGGCATGGAGCACTGATCTCCACGATACAAAATGGCTACACTCGCTCTCAACTCAGCTCTTGTGATGGTACATGGCACATATACTGTATTCATTCATAGTGTATATGGTACATGGACACTTGGGACAGCTCTTGCATTGGGTTCCCTCCAGGTAAAGGCCACCCTTTTCACCATCTTAGCTTGGCCGGGAAGTACTGCATATACAGAACAAAAAGAATCAGACAAGTAAGCTCACAGCAAAATGTGGTTCTGACAGAGACGACAACGCCAAATACATGGACACATAGATACAGTGCATACATACATACCTTGTCGATTAGGGACATGTAGTAGGGCTTCACCTTCTCCACGTCGATCCTGACGTTGCTCTTGCTGTACAGGTCATACTTGCTGCAGCAACAACAGTACGCGCCAGTTGTTAATTACACTTGTATATATATATATATATATATATATATATATGTGTGTATATATATATATATATATATATATAAAGTGTGGTGTCCACACACATCTCGTGGATTACACATATCAAGTATCTGCAACCGACTGGTATGGTGGTGTTTGTCTTACTTGAACACATGCAGCCACTTGAGGTTCTCCTTGTCCTCATCGTTCATCAGGTGCATGTAGGCTCCGTGCTTGTGCAGGGCTGCATAAAATGCATGGATGAATTATCCTGACTTGTGACTTCTGAAAAGTTTACGTTTTCCGTATCTGAGAGAGCGAGAGGGGGCTGGGCTTACGGTAGAAGGAGTGGTATCTGATGATGAAGAGCCCCGCGGAAGGGAGGGTGCTCTTGTTCTCCTTGGCCACCAGGTACATGTAGTCGTCGTGGCCCCATGACATGAGCACGTTGTCCAGGCCGCAGCCCTCGGAGTAGACACCCAGCCTCGTGTTCAGCTTGGGGTTGTGGTAGTCAGGGTTCTCCTTGAAGTACTGCAACATTCATTCAGTTTGGATTCAGAATTCAGATTTTTCAGTCTGAACATTACAGAGCAGAGCACCCTCAGCACTGGTCGCTTCATGAATCATGATCGCTTTTTCTGCTTACCTTGAAGTGGACGTTGCACTCGTCGAATGCGCAGCCGACGGGGAAGGTGTCACCTGGAAGTAACAAGTTTCAGGTTTCAGTGGGGGAATCTCGAGGAGTTTCTTCTTGTTATCTGAATTAAGGTTTGGGTTTTTTTCACTTGCTTACCAACGACAGCCCACTGATATGGGCGGTAAATGTTAGTAAAAAAAAATAACTAATTAGCGGTTTAGTTGTTGGGTGCAGCAGCACCTTGCCCAGGTCTGAAAAATGGACAATCAATCAATTAACATGTGTAATCAGAGTTAGGAAAGCGTGGGGCCCATGTTTCAGTGAAGACAGTTTGTTTGTATTAACAGCAGGCAAGCAAAGCAAAGCCAAGCAAAGCACCGTGGATGAGGCCTGTGAGGTGGAGCCAGTCCTGGTCGGGGTAGTCCTTGCGGATGGCCTCGGCGGTCTGGAGGAGGTGCTCGATCTGGGGCATGTCCAGGTCCGGGTCGCTGTCGTCGATGAACTCGTTCAGCAGCTCGATGCAGTCCCAGATGCCCATCTCCGTCTTGTCCAGACGCCCGTACTCGCCGCGCATCCGCGACACGAACTCGTACGTCTGGCTCACGTGGTTCACGCGGTAGAACTCCTCCACCGTCTGCTTCCGCTCCGAATCAGCCTCGTAGTCCCTGCAGGCAGCAGCAGCGTCGGTTTATTTAGGATTCCCAGCTCCTGCTTCTTAACTTTTCAATCAATCAAATCAACAAAGCTAATAATAATCCATCCATCCATGATCCATGTTAACTGAGCCACACAGCCCACGGTTAGGAAGGAAAAAAAAATTAGTCGCATCGCTAGCATATATATTATATTATAAATAAATGTAAAAGAGATATTTCGAGAATAATTAAATAAATCCTGAGCCACAAAAATATCTTGGGTGCATGGGGCCACTGCCGTGGACACGACACCCAGAAACCTTCGGGAGCATGTGCCAACCTGTTCCATATTTGGCTTTTTTTTTAATTATGATTCCCTTTCCTTCCCTCAGATACGGGAAATTCTTGGCTTCCGTTTATTCTGAATCATACAGTTTTGATTGCAAAGCATCTAAGCTGATTATCTGCCTGAACATATATACAGTACATACTAACAATAATTTCGGTGCCATCTGACATGGTGGAAGCGGCAGCACAGCCATTTCGAGTCTGATTGATTGGCTACCAAAACTTGCCATACCAAGAATTAGGCAAGCCAAAAGTTTGGCCAAAAAATTACTAAAGATTTGACAACCCAAATGTGAGAAGTTGGCAATTTTTGGTAGCCAACCAAATACTTGCCAAAATTAAGGTTTGCCAATTTGTTGACTTGGCAAATTTTAGTTGCTAACCAAGCAGATCCTTCCTTTGTTCGTTTTTTTTTCCTTGTCATGACAGACAAAGTTGGCAGGCATGGCAGACAAATAATTTTATGCTGCTGCGTTTATGTACAGTAAGTGCGATTATTCTCAATTTTCCGGACTGGCATGTAAAAATGTGGATTTATTAATTAAGACAAGAGGGAGAGAAAAGCCGTCACGCATCTGTTCCCGTCTTGGCCGTCGATCAGAAGGAAAAAAAATCAGAGCACTACTACTGTGCTTTTCCTTCTGCTGCTGCCTTTTCAGTTTTTGGCGTCGAGGTCCCCAACAAGAACACACCGACACCGACAGTAAAATTAGTACCAGGCTGTTGTTTGTTTCACCTGAAGGTATTGCCGAAGGCGTTGGCGTCCGGCACGACGAAGCCGGCGTCGAGCACCAGCTCCGCGGGGTCGTCGCCGGCGGGGAGCTTCCTCTCCGCCACCACATCTGCACCGCACCATGACGACCGTTCATCATCATTCAGGAAACGAATTCATCATTCACCGCCATTAATTACATTTACGCCAGGCAGCCAAACAAACAGGGAGAAGAAATGATCAAAAGAAAACGAAAAGACAGAAGCTAGCTCACCGAGCTGGGGCTGTTCAATGGTGATCGTCATCTTCTTCCCGGATCGACTGCGTGAAGAAGAAGAACAACAAGAAGCTGCAGCAGATATCCTTGACGAGAATGGCAGCTGGAAACAGAGTCCAAGAACACGGCAACAACAGCGATGGCCTGGTTCCGGAGGCGAAATGCGCACGGTATTTATAGCAGGAGGTCGGGGGCCGCGGGGCCCCGGCTGTCAGCCGGCAAGGCAGCTTGCAACAGCTGTGGGTGACGCGGCAGGGGAGAAGAAAAGTAGAGCGCGGGAGATCCCAGCCGATGATCGGCTAGAGAGAGATATTAGTGATGGCGTTATCCGCCGGCGGTGCCGGGGGATCCGGATTTGCGAGGACACGGGGGGTGACTCAGCCATGGCGTGGAGCTGCGTCTGTGGATGACAGCGACACCTCACGCCCTTTGTGGTAGGTACTGCGCCTTCTTTCTCCCTTGTGCTCGGTATGCTTGTTACTGACTAGTCTATTTTTCCTACTCTTTCCTCGGTTTTATTTAATTTCCCTCTTCTTTTCTCAGTCAGTGCTCTCTCCGTTCTAAAATATTTGTTGTTTTCAGTTTTCATACCATAAATTTAATTTATTTATTTTAAAAGTATAATATTATATTTTTAAATAAATTTATTTAAAAAACTAGATTTAAAGATCTTTACAATAGTACATAATACTAACTAATAATATTTAATATTTATAAAAATTACCGATAGTTAATTTTTGAAAAACAAAAATGACAGATATTCTAAAATGGAGGGAGTATGTACTACTCGCATATATTTCGTCCTACTAGTTAAAGCAGCACGTGCACTTTCTTAGCCTCTTGGACGAGGTTCCACGTTTTTTTGAAGCAGCAATAGCAGAGGAAAAAAAGTTCCGGCGCTGGTGCTTTACATATGGCGAAAAAAAAAAGACTCCAAACTCTTCGCTTTTCTTATTGGGAAAAAATATGAGAAAATATATTAACCGGCGGCTGGGCTGCACTACTAAAGCGACGCCGCTGATGCTGCTCCTGCAACGTCCTACTAAAAAAAATTGCTAGATAACCTCTGGATATTTCGGTTTTCTAAAAAAAATTTCTCACTAGATCAAAAATTCCTCAAACCTCTATTCTATTTTTATACGGCACCATAACTCTATAAGATGAGACCAATACTTAAGTGTGGGGACAGATAATAGAGTTCTCTCTCCAACCCAATCGCTGCGGCTGAAGCCACGAGAGTGAGTCTCTCAGAATTCAGCACTTTGATCACCTAGAAGGAGATACCGAGCCTACACTAAAGGTGGTGCTGAACAATAGCAGCCCAAAAAAGTGCACCAAACACACCAAATGCAAGTAGAAGTCATAGATGTGGTTGTATTTTCCTATCTTAATATTACTAATTAAAAACATACCAATATAAGTGATTGTGGAAAATTAATTTAATAACCATAACCTATGTTCTTATATATGTATTTCTAGGTTACCTAAGCTTACCACTATCAAATTTCAAATTACCATAAATGCTATTTTAAGATTTTATAGTGGTCCTACGAGTCCTTTTCTCTCGAGTATATCAATTCCTGCAGTACAGGTGGTATCTCTCACAGCGAAGAGACGACTTTTCGTTCATTGACATATGAGTGCACTACACTACTAAGAGACTGGCCGGGGTGAAACCGTTATCGTATTCGTATGTATGCTCTTCTGTCGTTTACACGTTCTTTCGCAGAAGTCAAGAGTTTATTTCTTATTACTTGAAAGCTTTACTGACAAGCATTTCTTGTTCTTGTCGTTCAACCAGCGGCTCAGCCCTTCAAACATTTGACACGGCTACGACGCTACTCACGACAATTGGCACAAGGCCTGAACGCCATAGCAGCCATGGCGGTGTTACGTACCTGCTGCGTGCCTGCGTGTCACACAGAATCTTATCTGCTTGGCTTGGTTGTCTCCAGCTGCAGGCCTGCAGGGGACCAACGCTTCACTTGTTCAAATAACACGCGTATAGAGGTGACTCACTTGTCGGTCGTGTGTGGTTAATAAGGCTAAATCGACCTCGGACACGAGGTGTGTGGTGCGCGGCGCGACCCAAGCCCCGGCGTTGGCCATGCGCCAACCCGCTTTTGGCACGCGAGGTGGCAAGTTCCAGATCGGCTGTTGTTTGAGTTCTTTTATTTATTTACAAAAATGAACAATTGTTTGAGATTTTTTTACAATACTACTAGTATAGTATATAGTACTAAATGATACCCAACAAAAACAAACGAAAAATAAGTGACGTTAGTCCAACATAGACATAACGGGCGATGATATAAGTCAAATGATAAGACAAGCTACCTAGTTTGCTATGAGAGGAAAATACTGTTCGAACGGCTGATAACATCAGCTCATGAGACAAGCAAACAGGGACGATATATACTGGTGGTTTCTTGCAGAGAACAATTAGTAACTATTTAGATCACAACTTCTCGATGCAAGATCTTTTATAGTAGTTTTTGTGGACAACAAAGATTAATGACACTCATAATACATAAATTATTGGGTAATCTCTCTATACCCTAAGCAACCATATGTAGAAACCAATCTTTTTCGATGTAATATTTTTCTTGAAAAAAATCTAGCCTATCATTCCCTCGTTGCTTCTCTCCTATCTGAATCCTCTGCGCACAACTCTCTGTGACCGACGAGCGGCTTGAGCTCCTCCTTGTCAACGCGTCGGTGGCCGCACCTGCAGCTCCATGCTGGCAGCCATGCAAGGCAGTCCCACGCCGGTGGCCCTGCAAGCAGCTTTGTGCCAGCAACCCTGCGAGCCCTATTTTCTCTTTCTTCGTTCAATTGCTTTCCACATCATCAAAATACTGACGACAATGTAATAAATAGGGATAGAAACCATCTTTGGATCCACATTGGGAATTCCTATTGACTACATGCATGTATAGCAATGGATGCCTCACGACTACATGCATGCATAGCAATGGATGCCTCGCGGTTGTCTTCGCCTGTGTTGACACATGCTCTTCTCCTCGTAGAGCCCTTTGAAGAGGCCTATCATAGTACCATATTGACGCCATGAAACATGGTCGCGAGGCTGCAGAAGGAGGCATCAAACTTAGACACATGATGGCCAAGCACCGCACCATGGACAAGCCACGTCCAAAGCAGCTGTGCTAGCGGGGTTTGCGCACGTAGGTAGTGTTTGATTGGGAGGATTTCCACGATTAGAATAAGATAGATCCATTTTTAAGTGGTGTTTCGGTTTACAGACATACGGAGTGAGGAACATCCCACTTGATAAAAAAAGAACAACCCATTTGAAATAATTATAAAAATTCTATGACTCCATGTATCTCTGCACATAGTCATATTATGTGGGACGCCTGACTTGACACATGAGGAAGAGAAGCCAGGAGCCGAGGCTAACGATGCGCGGGGCCATCAGGTGTGGGGAAGAATGATGGAGGTCCGTGCGATGTTGGCTAGGCTACAACTGCCGTGGCTCGAGATTAGATCTGAGCAAATTGAGTTTTTCCTAGACCGAGCCCGACGTCTTCTAATCCGCCCACGAGCTTGAATGGATAGGGTCTAGGCACAGATCACACTGCTCCAGAAAAATTTCTCAGCTTAAACCCGTTTTGTAGTACTTATTTTAGATGTTTTACAAATCCTTTCTCCAAACCTTCTTATCACTAGTTTCACACTTTACTCACTTAAAGTCCCCCCATAATAAATAAAATCAATTGTCGAACCAAAAATGTGTTGCCAACATATGATAGTAAATGAAGTTGGTGCATCATGCAGCCCTTTGGCTTACTAGCTCTCATTGGCTATTATATTCTTGCTCACTGATATGGATGGGGATCCCATTTGCAACCGTGAACTTATCTTTCATTGTGCTCCATTAACTTACGAAAGTCGAGCCCTACATATCGGATGATGTTAGCGGCTAATATATGCATCGTCAATGTAATCGGTGGTGCAAGTTGAGGCAGCCTTGAGACTTGAGAGCTACGGACAACCAAACAACTTCGTTAATATTTTGAAATATCATCAATATCGATCTAGATGTGCTCATAACAAGTTTGATAATTAAATGACATTCATTCTCCCAACTTATGCTTTGTTTGGCTACACACAAATACACTCTAATCCATATGGTTTGGAGGAGATTGGAGTATATTTTAGTTTAAATCCTACCTCCCAATCCCTCCTAAAGCATATGGATTAGAGTTTATTTAAGTGCAGCCAAACAAACTCTTAAGAGGAGACTGCTTGATAACTTCATCATTAATTGCAATCCTTACAGATACATTGGTACAAAAACAGTTTTATTTCACTAGTGGTTCATAAAGAACATGGTTCACTAGAAATAGAATTGTGTCCCCATGCCAATGAACGTTAGTAGAGATATATTTCTACTAGGGGATTTTCCCAGATTACTACCTGTACCAGTATAAATAATTTGAGACTCATTTTTTTTATTTTTAAGTATAGATAATTTAAAAAAATTTTCAAAGTATCTCAGACGAAGAAATAACCTAACTAAAGTTATAGTATTCAAATAGATCTATAACTTTGTAGTTGATGACCTATTCATTTAAAATGTTTTATTGCTTGAAAATTCTACTCTAAATGTTTAGATTTTGATTTTTTTAATATTTCAAATGGCCTGGATGGAGAAGTGACCTAAATCAAAGTTGTAGTACTTGAAGGGGTCTAAAAATTTTTAGTTCAAATATTTTCAGTTGAATTTGTTTATGATCTCAAACATGCATTGTAATATTTGATTAAGTGAATACAAAATGATCAACTTATTTATAAGTAACTTTGGGGTGTAGTGGTAAGCAAGCAACGTCCGAAAGGTTGTGAGTTTGATCCTCATGTGGGTTGGCTAGCTGGCTAGTGGGCTTCTTCCAGGGTTTTTTGTTTTGCCATTTTTTTTGCCCAATTATAAAATTTTGAAAAAAAACTTGCTAGGGATGATTTATATAAGCCAGTCCCTAATGAAAATATATTGATAATGGTCGTTCTCGAGCTGATGCCAATAGATCATCACTATTTTATTGGTCTTTTACACTGACGGTTCAAAATAATATTAGTGAAAATCCAAAGGGTACCACCGATACAACTATCTCTACTAGTGATAAATGAGTGGTCATGTTGACTACGATGTTGCAAACCGTATTTGATTTGTTTGTTGCAAGAACACCATGGAGTGCAAATTGCACACTTTGTGTTATTGATGTTGTTTCTCTTTACATGTTGTAGTTACATCTATATCTGTTCATAAGTGTATCAATTTGTGGACGTCACCACACTGTGCAATGCATATTTTTATCATTACCTCTCATGACAAAACTACAAATGCAAAATTACGGAACTAGTATTTATTGAAATATTGTCCATGTGAAATCCAGGATACAGTACTATATACATATGCCTAGCCCATTCTGTATACAAATATGAGCAACCCAAATAATTATTCATAAACCAATTATCAAAGTTAGATTGATAATGTGCAAACAAGTTTGCGAATATTCCACAATCTTTTGCGATTTTTTATCTTACATTTAGTTCCAAAATGCTGTGATAGTTGAAGCTTTGATGTACGTTTGTGTGTCAGTATTGTGCTAGATATTTAGAAGCTAATCAAGTTGCATTGGTTGAAATATCTTCTTTTAATATTGCTAAGGAAGGACTATATATGATTCTTATTGCAGCTCTTACATACCTAATCCTATTCACACACCCTGCAAAGTCGTAGCATGATGTACTGTATATTATTTTCTTCAGATGGTAGCGCAGAGTGTGCATGTAAAAATACAATATAGAGAGTTACGGTAATAAGTGGATTCATTTCACTAGTTAGAGAGTCCATGTCAAATGCATTGACCGTTTCACAAAGTGACAAAATTTTGTGATGCACAACAGGCTATGTGTGATGCTACAGATAAATGTTATCATAGAGCTGTCATAGTCCAAGTTGGCAACTAGCCTCCGGCCCAGCTAATAGCCGCGGTTGCTGATCCTGATTCCCGGGGAGAGGGATGCACCAAGACACCACGAATGCAATACATGTGCAAGAATACAAAGCCCCGTGGCCTGTTCCTGTACCGCAGGGTCAAACTGAACGTGCTATCACCTCGAGACTAGTATTCATTCAACATTATTTTGTAGGAGCTGGAACAAGCAATGCCTCTGCTCAGCCCAGCTCGATTAGCAGTTTGACTCCGTATTATTCTTAACGCTTAAGGCTTAAGCACGGACTTTTGACGCTAATAGTGATGCATTGCCAATACAAAAATAAAAATATAACCATATTATATACGAAACACATCTAAATATGAGTAAATTGCACCGTAGCTACTTAAACTATTAAGTGATTCCCAGATAGATACTTCAACTAAAAAACGTAGTACATAGGTCCTGGATATTTTATTTTTTGTTATCAACAGTCCAGTTATATCCATGCATGCGCCAGCAGCCAACGTGGACACGTCACCCATGGCTTAGCCATTTTGCTAAAACCCCTACCGAAACACTACACTTCTACACCACATACATCCTGTTCCGCTTTCACATCGCCTCATTGCGCCATCCTCACGTGTGTTCGGCTGTGGCGAGCTCGTCATCTAGCCTTGCAAGATCGCCCGGACATGGCACACACGGTCAAAGTGGACAGTGGCAGCCTCGCAATACCTGGCTGTTACATTTTTTAGTTGAATACCCATCTAGGAACCGCTTAATAGTTTAAGTACCTAGTTGTTACGTTTTTCAGTTGGAGCACCCATTTAAAAACTACCCAATAGTTTAAGTACCCACAGTATAATTTACTCTAAATAATTAAGAGAAACTCTAACATAAACACTAACTTAAAACACAGCCTTACATTAGATAGTTTTTGGGTGCATCACATAATCTACAGATTAAACAATGTTTAATTTAACAATACTAAAGTTTTAAATCGAAAATGTGCGTACACGTATCATATACAAAAGAATCAACCGTACCTCATCGAAAAGTTTTGAGAGTGACCTTTTTCTACTTGCCCAGATAGTATGGGATGATCGATGATGTTGTGTCGGTTTTTTTTTTCTTTTTAGGGAACACAATATATATAGACATGTATACTATGTGGTCTATAACTATGATTCTATTTGACACAATTCAGCTTTATCATTGAACCCGTTTTATAGAAAAAACAGTTTTGCATGTAGCTTTCTTGGTGAAACTGAGCTGAGCTGTTTTAGAAAAATAGTTTGATAAAACAATTTCACCAACAAGTTCATACATGGCAGAGAGAGAAATGAAGAAGAGAGAAAAAAAATGAAGGATGTTTAGAAAAATAGCTTATGAAGCT
>JADLZL010002544.1:0-42626 GCA_015844335.1 Chrysopogon serrulatus
TTGTCGGAACTAGAGTGTAATAGCTATTTCCTCGTTCTTGATAGTTTTCTAGATTGTTTGTACTCTCTTTAGATTAAGAGTTATAGACTTAGTCAATAATCACTTCTTTGTTCCTTTGGGTTCGATATTAAAATCGGGTTGATCTTGGTGAAGTGCTGATCAAGTATATATATCGTGCGCTTATGGATAATCTGATTATAATTACTATATAGATGCTAATTAATTTATACCAACAGTCCTACATGTGGGGCCCACATGTCAGTTGGTTATATTTAGATTTACGTGTTATTTTAGGGATACTGTAGCTACAATCTCTAGAATATTTTAAAACTTATATCTTCTTAGTATGATCTTGAATGAAGATGATTTTTTATATAAATATTGTAACTTTCAATGATATCTAAATCCACCAATAATACACTTCTAAAAATTTATTTTTTTTTTTTTCATATCTTAATGACCTTAAATTAAAAAACTCAAAATTAGAAAGTTATATAGATTTGGCCGACGGACTACAATTGTTATATAAAGTTCATCTTTATCTAAGATCGTATAAAGAATATACATTTTTGGAATATTCTAGGAATTATAGCTCAGTACCCAAAAATAAAAAATAAATAGAAATATAACCAACTTACATTGTGTAGGGTCGAGATGGCGGACTAGGGAGGGTGAATAGTCCTTTCTAAAAACTAATCGCGGCGGATGACCGAATTAAATGCGGAATTAAAATGATCGGTCTAACCAATACTTCACCCCTCTATCTAAGTTCAAGCACTTTACAAAATAATCCTAGGTTGAGCCACTAAGGTGCTAGGCTAGGTAGTGCTCGTCTATCCAATACTAGGTTGCAAGGTCACACAAACCTAAGCAACTAGTACTCAATTAAACCGGAAAGCACCTACACATACTAGAGAGCAAAGCGCACAAAGCCTAAGTACACTAGTAGTTCTCACTAGCACGGCCACACAAGCCTAACTAGTGAGCTTAATTGCTTAGCTACACAAACTAAGTAATGTGACTAGCAAGGCTACATAAGCCAACTAGCCACGCAATTACTACTTCTAAGGTACACAAGCGAAGATGGTAACTAGCAAGGTACGTAAGCAAACGAGCTACACAAGAGCAACGACTCTCACTAGCACAAGTAATGAACAAGTAAGTACAAACTAGTGAATAGAGGCTTTGCAAACTGACAAGAAGAGTAGACAAGTTGACACGTCGATTTTTTACTGAGGTTCACTTGGTTGCCACCAAGCTAGTCCTCGTTGAGACAAGCTCCAAGGTTGTGGCCGGTCCTCTTGCTAGCGGTGACCCTCAAGTCACGCCTCCCACCAGAGTGCTCACCATGAGCTCTAGCACTTGACCGCGTCAAACCACTTGTTGCTCTTCGTGTCTCCTTTTTACTAGAGTTGCTCTTCACGATCTCCCGCGGGGTGAGAACAATCCCCTTCACAATGTCATCCAACATGACTAGCAATCGGAGCACCACTCAAACTCCGAGCGTGCTACAACAATGCCCATAACCCTCCAAGCCGTCTAGAAAGTGGCAACCTCCAAGAGTAATAAGCACCACCAGTTCTCGACCACCTAGTGCTACACCTTGCAATCTCTTGATGCAACACACTAGCGATCATTCACTCGCAATCGGATGCAATCACTATAAGCACAAGTGAGTTAGAGGTTCTCCTAGCACTCCCACACAATGCCACACGGCCTAAGGGTGCTTTCGCCGCCGCCCAAGGCCCGCCATGGCAACTACTTATAGCCCCAAAGGGCTAAAGAGCCGTTGCCCACGAACCTAGTCAGCAGAGCAGACAAGACGCTCAGCATGTAACAACCGGACGTGTCCGGTCGTAGCGTCTGGTCACACCCGCCATGCCACGTGTCCTCACCTTTTAAAAGTAGCCATTGACGGCGCAATGGCTAAACACAGCAGCCGCGCCACCTTAACAGGGGACGCATCCTATCCATTGACCGGACGACGCGACGCCCAACGTCCGGTCACAACTCAAAGAGCTCCCGAGAGCAGAAATCACGATCGGACGCTGGCCCTCGTCAAGATCGACCAGGACTCTCCCTCGTCCGGTCCTCCTCCTCGCTGGCGCCACTCCTCGCACGCCGACCGGGCCGCGGCTGCACCGGAGGCGTCGTGGCCGCACGGTGTCCGATCACCACCGAAAATGGTCTCCGGCTAGCACTTGGCCGGACGCGTCCGGCCCCACTGACAAAGCATCGGTCGAGTGTTTCTCGCCGAGAAACACTCTGCGACTTTTTCGCCTCCATTTTTTGGCCTCCGACGCAATAGAAAATGAGCACTTCATTCTCCGAAAGCACCGAATCGCATCTCGCAAGCTTGGCGGGGAGGGAGGGAGGATCCCAAACCCTCTCAACCCGGTAAACTCCATCCCCTTTGTAAATGTGCCAACACCACCAAGTGTACATCACCATGTGCATGTGTGTTAGCATTTTCACAATCATTTTTCAAAGGGTTTTCACTCCTTCTCACATCGCCACTCAATCCTAGCAACACGATGCAAAGTTAGATCACTCAAGTGGCACTAGATGACCGATATGCAAACAAGTTTGCCCCTCTTGATAGTATGGTCATCTATACTAAATCCGGTCATCAACTTCTCTACACACCTATGACCAGTGAAATAGAAATGCACTAGGTTATACCTTTGCCTTGCGCTTTCCACTCCATCTCCTTCGGTGTCGAGCAACACATGCATCGACCACTCCACATGAATGATATGATCCACTTCATATCATCACATGGCCTTTGGTCCATCGATCTTGACCTCACTTACTCTTCACCATCGCTTTGGTCCTTCGGCACCAAGTCTTTGCTCAAGCCTCCCGACACTCGGTACCAATGGCTTCAAAGTCCCCAACTTACCCTTCACCCTCGTGACCGGTCCATCAAGCCAAATCTTGTTTTGATCTTCACCTTTGGTCACATGACTCTATGTCATGTATCATACATTAAGCTCCTCCATCACCTGTGGACTAATTCTCTGAATATCTCATATAAGCATAATTAATCCACCTAAGTTGTCACTCAATTACTAAAACCAAATAGACTTTTCAACATATGGGTCCCACATGTAGGTCCACACCATGTCAGCATCTAGAGTCTGTTTGGACTTGTTAGGAGATGGATGACACTCGAAGCCAGGTTTAGGGACATGTGCTATCCTTGAAAGTTTAGGGACCTAGATGACACCCTCTGCCAAGTTTAGGGACCCACATATATCACTTTGAAAGTTTAGGGACCTAAATGATACCTTGATCCAAGTTGAGGAACTAGTGGTGTATTTTCCTCTATTTTTTACATCTATTACCCAACATTTGTCCTTTTTCAATCCTCATACTATATCTCTCCTCGATATTCATTGGCATTCTAGGTGGCCTTGATGACCCTAAAGTGATCATAATCATGCTCATTCCTGATGGATTCTCCCGAGAGGCAATCCTAGGCTTTGTTACGAAGGACGAGCTTAAGATCATCTAATTGATCCCTAGATCGGTTTCATCAATCCTATAGTTTTTTTGTTGCGTGTGGTAGGTTGATTATAACATAGGACGTGCTAGCTCTTGCTGGTGTGTGATCTAGATCTCAATTCGAATTATTCAACAGACATATCTAGATAGGAGCGATGGTCTGACATTGATTGTTTATTATGTAGTAATGCGTGCATTCCTTAAAAAACTAAAAATAAAATCTTACGCAGTTTTTGCTGATCTCCCGGTATGAATCTGCTAAAACTATGTACGTTACCTGCGTAACATTTGGGGGAGGGGGGCATGCACGTATCGTTCTCTTGCACTGCCCAGGCGGGCCGGGGAAAAAATTCTTTTCCAGCTTCGATTCTGACAGGATGCTAGTATCCTAAATAGACTCAAGCATGCAAGCTACTAGATGCAATTCTACCTAGAATGGCTCATCCATGCATGGTCCAATTGAAATCTTTTGCTGTTTTATTTACAAAAGTTAAAAAGAGGTGAAAAAAGAGATATAGGAGTATGAGATGAGATCATGCTTTTTATTTTTCTTTACAGTAGGAGAGACATGGCCGGGCTTTTATTCTTTTGCATGTAACACAATCACAAAAGAATAAGGTAACATTTTCTCTCATGCATATAGAATGCAGGAGATTTTGGAACCTAAGATATCCTTGGAAAAAGAAAGATTTTAAATCTAGCTAAAGCCGCCTTACAGTTACAATCTTTATAGTTACCGCATCCACATGGAATATTTCTTGAAAATGGAACAATTATATCTTGTAGAAATGCAAAAACAATTGAAATAGTGCCAAAAAATGGATTCAAATAATTAAAGTGGTTAGAAAATGGATATCAAATCCCATTCCCATAACAACATAATCTGCTTTACAATTGGACCCGTAAGAATTTTGTATATTTTCCCAAAGGCAAATAGCCTCTCAAGTTGCTCTTGCTCAGTACTACAGCAAAAGGAAAAGAAAAAGGAAATGGTACAGTATACGCAACTCATCAGTGCAAAAAGTGCAAACAAACTACAATAAGAAAAAGTGCAAACAAACTACAATAAGAAAGCAATGAATAATTGTATAATGGTATATATTCTGACTCCGGAGTAATATTAAACTATGGTAACAACATTTTTTAAGGGTGAAAAAAGGGAAAGGCCAGCATGAACCATGATTGTGGTAATGATTTTGCATCGATCACTGTGCACAACCGACGGTTAACTGACCGTTCTCATGTGACGTCACCATTGTTTTATGTCCCCTTGCTTTCCTTTTCCTGATTCTCTCCCTTTTGCTTTCCTAGCCTCCAATATCATCTTTGTCTCTTTAGACATGCATGTAAATTTGAGCACTCAAATGAAACTTCCATCCCGTACGTTATCCACACACACGCATTGGTTGAAGAGAAAGAAGCATATAAGAGAGAGAGAGAGAGAGAGAGAGAGAGAGAGAGAGAGAGAAGGGGGCAAAAAAGGTGAGTTTGTATTTTGTTTTGATATTTTGCCTTTTGTTTGCTTCTATGGAAGCCACTCAAGCTAAAGTTTATATATATGGTACTCCCTCCGTCCCCAATTAATTGTTGGGGATTTGACTTGATTTGTAGAAAATACGTGTAATATTTATATCTCCAAATAATTTTGTTAAAAACTAGACCCAAAGATCTTTTCGATGATACTAATTATGATATTAATCAATAATATTTATTATTTATTAAAATTGCTGGCATTTGTCTCTCGAAGAAGCCCGGCGGTACAGTTATTTAGGGACGGAGGGAGTACGACGGTTTACGCTTATATATGATGATCATATCATGGTAGTAATGATGATGTCTGTGTCTCTGGTTTGCTTTTGGTTGCCTCTCCAAGGTTGGCTGCATGCAACTCAAGGTGGTGGTGGCAGGGATGCTGCTGCTGCTCTTCTACCCATGATGATCCTGCCTGTCAGATGGCCAGAAGGATGGGTACGGCCATCCTGTGGTCTCCTTGTTACCACCTGAACTAGATGCTTCCTGTATGCATGAAAAAAAAGACGTAGAAATTAAATAATGTTATATGGAAAGGTTCAAATTCTTGGAAACGGGGGGTGTGAAGGGGGGAAGAGGACCTAAATTGCTTTATTCTTGATAGATGTGAGTCCTTGCATTGATCTATTGTAGTTTTGATTGAAACTTTTTATAGTCATAGAAAAAAGTGGCACTCTCGATTTGAAAATGATCCCTGAAATACATCTGGGTGTAGGTTTTACTGTTTTAGTTTATTCAATTTAATGTGAGAATGGGTGATCATTTAATTTATTTTTAAAGTTTAGCATGTTATTTTTTTATATAATCAAATCACCATTTTAGACTAATGTACATAAAACTTGTATATGAACATCCAAACTTTTCATAAATATATGGATAGCTAAATTACACAAATTCAAGAAACAGTACCCTAAATCTCATTGATTATTATTTTTTATAAATATATCTCTAATTTCATTCACAGACATATGGATACAGACAATGACATTTCCTTGTGGCACCTAAAGAAGTTTCACGTAGTATTGTCTGAATAGGTACAATTATGCTAATTGAGTAATAGCTAAGAATTTTATTAATTCCTTATAAAGGACTCAGCTGCCCTTTAAGTTGAACTCTCCAGTTCAGCACAGGTACTTGTAAGTTTGTCGAATAATTTTTCTTTTAATGGTATGTAACATGCCAGCCGACGTTTGCATTGATAAACCTGATGTGGTTACTTGTTGTTAATCTCCATATCTACTGACTAATCTCTCATAAGTATATTCATAGACATTAATGTGCATTCATTGTGATGTCTATGTTCATACTACATTGTGGAAAAAAAAAGGTAAATGGCACCGGTGATGTATAAGAAGAAAATAAATATTCTCACCAATTGGCGAACCATTGTTGGTATGTGTGCATGCTTACCCCTCTTTTGGACCTTCTTGAAGTACATCCCATGATCACCGCTTCGAGTCCAGAAGTCGATTGTCCATCGAAATTTCCAGGTTGTTGGTGTAGCTGCTCATCCTCCTAGTTCATTTAATCAAAAATCAAAACATTGATCAAAACACATAATAGGATCAATATTCAGTAATAAACAATAACGCACCAATGGTCAAATAAATGTGAAACTGTAACATTGATTATGAAGTTTTTTTTGACTATTATGCCAATTAATTACTACTACCGTACCTGCTGGTTATGACAATAAGTCATGCCACGGCCATATGCATCTGGATGTTGAAGTACGGCAGAACCATGGTGAATCACCGGCGACGAGGTGATCATCGTGGTAATAGGCTCCGACGGTGTATTGATGTGGAATGCTGTTGCTGCAGCAGCCATGCGTTGGCGTTCCTCCTGGTTGGCAAATTGATGGTGGTGAAGATTATGCTCCGGGTGAAGGTTAAGTTGCCCTGTATGCATTTCCTCATCATGCCTCACAGAAACCTGAACTGATGCTCCCACGTCAACCTGTGTACACATACTCTGTTCATGTTAATATACATGCAAATTATAATTAGTAATAATTTCCTAGTAAATTACTTTTTGCCAATCTAGGTTGTCTTAATTATTGACATACCGCCAATCAGATAAAAAGTACCAAACAGTAGGAGAAACTAGAGGTCATCATAAGGATACCATATTACCAATAGCATGTTAAAGACATTCGAACATTTTTCAGAACTTCGTTTTCTTAGACAAACAATACGTTAAAAATATTCTTCAAATAATTTGAATATATATATAGATATAAGCAAAGAAGTAAATCCAAATGCAACCAGCAGAATGGTAACAATCTATCAAATTTTGAATTGGGATGAATTAGTTTTCCTATCGACAATTCAACTAGAGCATAGCAAGAAATTCAGTAAGCTAACAGCAGGTGAATTATTTTACCAACCACAGGGAAGTTCCCATATATGGTCTGATCTGATGGTAATACGCACTAATATATTGTTACAATTCGTAACATTATGCACTGTATTTCCAAAAGCTCTATACATGTTGGGGGAATGCTTTTTACAATGAACATAGTGCTACTAACTTTACAGTTCATCTGTAGACGTTCTAATAGTAAAAAATGAGGAGAAATTTTACAGACAAACAGTTGGAATTAGATCCTATTTGGATCAATTACAACCTATATAAGAGCTACAGCTATTAAAATGCTGACTAATAAAAAGCCGGAGGTTGAATCACTTAGCTCATAGGTAGCTATGAATCATTTGCACACCTATTAATTGTTATTAGCTGGTTGGGGGCAGCTAATAGACTACTGCTAGCCGGGTTGTTGCTGAGCAATAAGCTGACCTGTTTAGATCAGCTACAACTTTTATTAGTGTCTTTGCGCTGATAACAGGGCCTTCATTAGCCATTCAACAACCTTTTTACCATAAAATTATGAGTCAATGTAGTAAGTCACAACTGTTTTATTGGACATCGTTTGGTAGATATGGAAGGTGGCCAAATTAGGAAAGTAGATTACACGTTGAGCTAATATTGGAGATGCTACGGTCTGATTATACTCAGTCAAGGCTGATTGCTTTTTGAAAAAAAATGTCACCGTACAGCACTCCAGAATTTGATAGTGCACAAATGGATATACATGGAGTGTACCTGTTTAGAGATTTCTCGTCAACTTTATTTTTTGCTTCAGCAAAATAAATTACATGGAAATAACTGGTTATTATTAATTACTTCTGCATCTCATGCAGGTCAGACACGCCAATCAATTTTAGGTAAGACCTCAGTTGTCAATCCTCTAGCTAATCCTGAAGCAATTTTTCTCACCCTACCATTCAACCGGGCCAAGCTGAAAGCACATTTGCATTGAAAACTTATACTCGTACCCAAACCAAAGCATCACATCCCTATTCCTACCACAGTATTTGGCAAGCTGGAAGCTAGCTTGCTGCCCTTGTTATTACAAGCAAAAAGAACTCAACAGAATAGTGAGCTAGACCTAGGCCCTTTAAAATGCAATGGTGCTTTGTTATTAGGAAGGAAAAAAAAGGGCTGTCAAATAAATTAGACGACTCACCTCCTCGAAGCTGCTCCTGAACTGCGCAAAGTTGAACTCATCAATGCCAGTGGCGCCGTGGAAGGCACCGCCGCCGACATCTGGTGGCGGTGGTGCTACCATGCCCTCCGGCGCCGGTGGGTCAGCAGCCTCCTCCACTGTATCAGAGGAGGCGGCGGCTGTGGGGGAAGGCTCCGCCGCGACGCCACACTGCCTGGGCTGCGTCTGGTAGAAGATCTTGGACACGACGAGCTCGCCCTCGCGCTCCTCCTCTTTGTCGCCCAGGTGGTACTGGTGCATCACCCAGTTGGTCTTGTCGGGCTTGCGGTTCTTGCCGAAGTTGGTGTAGAGAACCAGGATCTTCTTGCACCCACGCTGCTGGCCGGCGACCATCACCGGCCGCGTCTTGCCGGTCTTGTGCCACCGCGTCTCGCTCCGCTGGTGCTGCTGCTGCGCGGCCGGCAGTGCGGAGGACGGTGAGCTTGAGGCCTCGGCGGCCGGCGGCTGAATCTTGCGGCGCTTGCGGGTGCCGGTGGTGTAGGCCTTGGACGGCCGGTGGAAGAAGTGCCTGCTCAGGCCGTCCTTTGTCAATCCTGCATGCATGGCCATGGATGGATACATCCCCATGTCAGCGTGCATGCTTGAATATGTAGGTGCAAAATGCATATACCTGCAGTGTCAGAGAGAGCTGGCCAACAGAATGTCTGTTTGGTTGTTTCACTTTGGGACACGGGAAGGTTGATGATGCAAGCAGCCATTGGCTGTTGGAGGATATAACAAACTTGAGAGGATGACAAAACCTAACTTTGGAAGATAGGGGCAGATCCCATGTCACGTTTCATTCTAGAGAAGCAGGAGAAGAGAGTGATGCGCTACAACAGAACATTAATGTCGTATACATGCAGATTCAGAACTATATAAGATTTGTAAGCGCAATATAGCTTTTTTTCTTTATATAGACAGCTTCAATATGCAAATCTACACGCATTAAAACTGTGCACAATAAATATGAATTATCTGGCGTATATATGATGAACGAGAATTATACGCGTATCGTGTATTAATCAAGTACCATTTAATTATATATAACAAAAACAAATGCAGAAATAGCAACGAGTAAAATACTTGAAACGTAACAAAAAAGATGGAAAACTGAAACTACTTTAAATTGAAATGGGGAAAAAATCAGAAACAGAAAGCACAAAACTTAAAAACAAAACCATTGTAGCAGAATGATGAGATAGGGGAACAAAAGAAAGAATCCGCTCTTGAAGAAATTGGCATCACCACACATATATATACACTGAGATCAATCATCCATGGAATGGAACTGCGCTGATGATCAATTTAGCTAAATTAATTCCATCACCTGGCAGTCTCTCAGGATGGGTGTAGCAGATGCCGTCCTCCCCTTCAATGGTGGGTATGAACTCGTCGATCAGAGGGTGCGACGGCACTGCTGCCGAAGCAGGCCGGACCTTGGCCAGCAGGTGCTCAATCAACTCCTGATCCGTCGGGTCGAACTTCACCCCCGCCGGCAGCCCTACCCAGTCCTACAGATATGCATGCATCGTCACAAAAGCAAAGCTCGTCAATCTACATCAAAACCTAGCAAAGTTGTCACCAGTCGTGCTTGTGAGTGATATACCAGCTTCCGGACGACCTTGTGGCCGCACTCTGGGCAGGAGCTCGACTCTGACAGGTACTTCCCATGCTCCTTGATCCTTGAGTCCATGAGGTGGTGGCCGCCACCGCTTCCAGTTGCCGCCGCCGCTGCAGCGCCATCCATGGCTGCTCCCTGTAGTTCTCTTTGCTGCCAAGAGCCCATATGAGTAATAGCAGCGCACCCTTCACCTTCTTAGCCCTTGCATGATCACATGCAGGTGGTTCACAGGGCTGGAAGGGGAGGGAGACGGGATGCACCGCTGCCGCCGGAGCCTGGAGAGAAACGAGATCGAGAGGAAGGGAAGAGGAGGAAGGAGAAGGGGGTTATGGGGAAGTAATTAATAAAGATTTGGGGACAGGAATTCCATGTGCTGATGGCTTTAACTGAAGAAGAGACAGAGAGAGAGAAAGGAAAAAGGTCACCCATGTACACACGAAACACCTTTGGACACACGCTAGACGACCATGCTGTCCCTCGCGCTCCGTCCACCTATCACTAGTACACAATATTTTTTTTTTATTTTATTTTTTACAAACAGTTCTAATTTCGTATGGATATTGCGTCGGGGAAAATAAAAGTAATAAAAAAACTATATATCTCTAATTTCAAGGACAAAAAACTATATATCTCTAATTAGGACAAGGAGCACTGGCGCACTCCATCACCCCCTGAAAATTGTTTTCCGGAGATGGTTTTCTTAACTCAGTCGCCCTTGGAAATAGGTATCTATGGGCGGTTTTCTTAACTCAACCGTCCATAGAAATTTCTACAGGCCGTTTTCTTAATCCAACTGCCCTTAGAAAATAGAATTCTAGGGGTGGTTTTGTTAGCACAACCGCTCTTAGAAATGGATTTGCATAGATGGTTTTATTATCACAATTGTCCTTAGAAAGGTATTTCTATGGACGCGCGGTTGAAAGCCCGGCACCATAAAGGCTGCACCTTTACAATCAATGACGTAGTGTCAATTTTAGAAACCGTCCCTAAAAATTATTTTTGACAAACTCAGAAAACTTTTGTTTTAGTGTATCGTTGTGGTACATCGACTAGGAGACCTCGCTCTCAATGTTTCTAATACTTGCACGAGGTTTAATTTATCAAGTAGTAGAGAATAATAAGTAGTGACGATAGGATACACTGTCAAAGTGTATTATAACATCACAATTATAAAAGAATACCGCATATGGCGATTTAGTGTTAACCTTAGGTATAAATGTGAATATAGCATAACATGAACTAAAATGCATGTTTGCTAGTTGATCTTCTATAAGAATACTTATTGCACCAAAACCTTGTGACACAACATATTATTGTATGTTATTTACAGAAAATTCTTGTTGGTTATAGATATATAATATAAACCAATAATACAATAATCTAGCTATATGTCATTTTTTTACCATCTCTGATATTTTTGGAAAGAGTAGTAGACAAATTAAAGTGTCGTGCTAGTAACACGGAAATATTTTTTTAGATTCACAAAATTTAAGATATGCTAATAAAGAGCACTGCAGTAAATATTGTTAAGAGATAATATTGCAGAGGACCATGCGTAGCACGAATGGTGGGAGCCTGGGGCGGGCTTCTTGCCCGCCAGCGTTCGAGCCCCATGCTCGACACTGGTGTCTCACCTCGAGGGATTTCCCCCTGTTTTTGTTTCCTTTAGGTCCTAGATATTCGTGTGGCACTACAATATATAGGGTATACAACATAAGCGTCATCTCTACCAGGCATCATGCGACTTCATTGATCTCTACAAGGACACGTGTTGTGTATAGCTTGTAAGTTTAGGGTGGGTGCGTCTGTGTCTGGTGTGAGTGTGTATGTAAAAGTTGAAATACTACAGCTTGTATAGTTAGGAGTTCAGGCTAAAAAATGAGACAATATTACATTGTATAAAAATGAGACAATATTACATTTTTGTATAAATATATGTTATGATTATTGTACGGCGGTTTTCTTATCCCTTTGTTCCTTATAAAAAACCTCGGTTGTAAGTTATCTTATTAACCAAGGCGGTTATTATAATATAACCGCCTCATTTATTATTTTTCATTTTAGTAAGTCATTTTAGACTTTTTTTTAGCTCAAATTTTACTATGTACCTAGATGCAATATATATTTAGGTGCATAGCAAAGGCTTAATGTCTAGAAAATTCAAAATGGATTACAATTTGTAATAAGTATTATACCAGTTGCATATGATTTTATGGATACTGTTTTTCAGCTCATACTAGCTAGTTGGCCCTGCTTTAATTAGCTTCATCGTTTGTAAGTAATTACAACATTTGTTCACAATAATATATACTTGCCACTTTATATATAATTCGGAAAGGCATGTTTCTCAGTATATGCCTAACTAACTAACTCTTTTAATTCCCTCCACATTATCATTTCAGATGGCTTGACATTTTCAGTTGGCTTGACACTATCGCTACATTTTGTCCACAATTTATCCGAAAAATATGCCTCCGAAAGGTTGTGTGTTAGGTAACAGTAGCTTGCTTTGACATGGCGGCGGGTTCCACCAGATGCTTGGTTGCAGCAACTATCATTGTGCACGCTTAGATCCTACTTCAACTCGGACAGCAAAACAATCCTATATAGTACCTTCCATTTACCTCTTGATGTTTGCCCCCCCCCCCCCAAATTAAGTACATTTTGCATGGGGTCAGTTTCTATTTCTACATTAATTAATTCTGTAATATCTGGAATAGACACGCAATGGTGAATGGCTTTTTTATCAGTGTTTATGTACATGTTTTTATCTTGCTTACGTCATTAGTATGTGTGCCACAGAACAATTAACCTTGTGCACAACCTAATCCTAGTGGGCCCGCACATATTTAAAAGATGAGGCGTCCTCATAGATAAAGTTTATTTGCATATTTCGCCATCACAGCTTGTGCGGCAGCTGATTTAACTTCTAGTATCTTGCTTGGAGAGGTCATCTATCTCCAGGAATTGTTTCGATAGCGAGTGACTGATGAAGATGAACCTAGTTTCAGTAGCGCATAATATACAAAAGTTGATATTTGTATAAAGATGACACAAGAAAATAATAATCTTGGGGCCCAACAACAAATTAAAGTTTGGCCTCTGATAACTGGGGACCGCTGACCACAGCCGCAGGTTACAATTAAGACGTCATGTATGCACGTGTGTTGCTCTAAGGGTTTGACGACTGTGTGGACGTAGGTAAATACATCAGGGTTATTCCGACATTCATGGATGGATAGTTGGGTGGGTAGGGCAGCTGCATCCTCCCGAGACCACATGACGATTACAGAGATGCAAACACGATAGTTTGGCCACCATATATATGTTGCATCTCTCAACTACTTCCACGCGTTCTACCTGTCAGGTACTTCAACCAGGTGGTTAAACTGAATTGACATGCTGATAAATGCGAGACGTGGATGCTTGGATTGGAAAAGGCTCAATTAACTGGATAAACACTACTACAGAATCGGCTTTCACTGTCGACTATTATTGCCTGTTTCTTACAAACCAGCAGTACTACATTACTAGATTAGTTATCTTTGCTAAGTGTCTAGAGCACTCAGCAAGCCTATACTACACTTTCGGCGGCAAAGGCCACACGACAAACAACTGATCAGCAAAACCGTCTTTGCCGAGTGTCTTTTATTGAGCACTCGGCAAAGCCGAAAAAACCTAAAAATAATAGCAAAAAAATAATGGGGGGAGGGCCCAGGGGGCTCCCGCCTGGTCCGTCGAAGTCGCGAGTCGCAGCATTTTTCACTCAAAATTCATGGCTACGCGGCCGCCAGGATTCAAACTCGATCACGACCTCTCCCTCATGCAGAACCTCCCCTACCGCACTACACACTCACGCTTCCCTAAATATTATACTAAACCAACTGAACAGGCCCTAAACAAATTTAAATAAAAAATTTGTTAACTAGAAAGTTTCATAACTTTTTAAGATCTACAATTTTCATTTAGAAAGTTTCTCCATCCGAGGTCATTTACAAATTTTGAATTTTAAATTTGAGAAATTCACCCATAGTTTTTGTTGACTAGATGATTACAAATGAAAAGGTTATCAACTATAACATTTCATAACTTTTGAGATCTATAACTTTCATTTTCGGTGTTTCCCCATCCGAGATACTATCAAAAATTCAAATTCAATTTTTTGCATATTCTTTTCCTTGACAAAATGATTTCAAATAAAAAAGTCGTAAACTACAAAGTTTCATAACTTTTTAAGGTCTACAATTCTTATTTTGACTATTTTTCTATTCGAGATTGTTTGAAAAATTTAAATTTCAAATTTGAGAAATTCGACAGTACTTTTTGTTAGCAAAATTAATTTAAATTAAAAAATATTCAACTACAAAGTTACATAAATTCTCAATACCTACATCTTTCATTGTGGTCATTTGACATAATGGTGAAAAACATTATTCATAAATCTTTATATCTCTCTTGTAGTTTTATAAACTATGAGAGATGTAAGATTTGTGAAAAGATTTAATTTCACTTTGTCAAATGAAGAAATGACCAAAATAAAAAGTTATAGATCTTGAAAAGTTATATAACATTGTAGTTGAATTTTTTTTTCATTTGAATTACTTTTATCGCTCCAAAATATACTTTTTAAAATATGTCTTTGCCGAGTGTAAAAAACACTTGGCAAAGATCTTTGTTGAGTGTTAAAAACACTCGCTCCTTGCCGAGTGTTTTTTTTTTTTTTTTTGGCCGAGTGTTTTTATTTGGCTTTCGGCATAGAGCTCCTTGCCGAGTGCCCGAAAAAAAACACTTGACAAACAGCCGGATTCTGTAGTGGTAGTGGTTGATGGCCTATCACATTCGGGTCATCACTGTTGGTTTTAGCTATGAACCGGCAACGAAATTAGGTTATCACTGTAAGTTCATGACTTGAACCGACACAAACAGGCCGCCGCGAAAAAAAAATCATAACTTTCTCATATGATGTGCGGCGATGAAGAAGAACTTTATATCAAGCTATAGTACTTGGCGATCTATAAATTTTTTTGTTTGGATGTCCAAATATACATCACAAAATTTTATAGTACCAAAAGAGTTCATATGCTTAGTATTCATAAGTGAGTGTGTAGTGGTAGTTAAGGATTTTGGATAGAGAAGTAACTAAACACAAAAATTGTAGATCTTAGAAAGTTATGCAACCTTTTTAGTTTACAACTTCTTTATTTGAAGTCATTGTAGTGTCGACATATTTGTTCACAAGAATTTATAGTGTTATTTTCTTTGCTAAAAATATTGAATTTATAGTGTTACTATGAAAGGAGTCACTGCTAAAAAATGATTTTGCGAGGCGGTGCCCAAACATTAACCGCGATGGTCAAAAATACAAACATCTTCAAAAATGCTCGATGATTCATAGAGGGGGCGTTTTTATTTCTGAGAGGTGTCACATTTAACCGCCTCACAAAATACATTTACTTAGGCGGTCAGAAAATAACCGTCTTATAAAATTTATTTATGGCCTCCAAGGCGGTTCTTTTCAAATGCCTCAAAAAAGGATGAGGTCCAACAAGCCTAGGCGAGGCCCGATAGTTGTGTTTGTGTATAAATACTGAACTTAGGGTTTTAGAGGCTACTCATCTCCCCATGCCCATGCTTCCCTTTCCCGATCGGGCTCCTTTGAGTGACAGCACATCTCTCCCCTCCCTCCCTCTCTCGTGCTTTCCCTCGCCCAAGCCCGATCGACGGCTCCTCCTTTCCCTCTTCCGAGCTCGAGCGGCGGCAATGCCTACCCTCCCTTCCTTTCTCACAGCGTAGATCTAGGGCGGACCAAACCGCACCCCTGTTGGCGGTGGGGATCCATGGCGAGGCGCCCCCTACCCATAGAGGCGGCGGTCGGCACCACTATGAGCAAGGCGGAGGCGGCGGCGGCGGCGGCGCTAGTGAGAGCGGGGCGCAAGCATGCAGCGGCCGACGCTAGTGTGAGCGAGGGGGCGCCAAAGATGCGGCCGACACTAGTGTGACCAAGCAGCCGGACCCGCCTCCCTCCCTCGCACGGTGCATGGCCACGTGGACCCAAACTCCCTCCCTCACTTGGTGGTGGCACGGATCCGCTAGGTGGCTTCGACGGCGGCCGACACGACGAGCTCGTGCTTGAGAGCGGCAGATTAGGCACGAAAGCGGCGGATCCGGCGAGCGGCGTGTTGCGCGAGCGGATCCGGCGAGTGGGGGCGGCGCACATGTGGATCCGACGGGCGATGGCGGCGCACAAGCGGATCCAGTGGGCGGCGGTGGAACACAAGCAGAGGGCTCATCGATGGGCTCGCTGGATTTTTTATTGATTAATCGAGGCGAGCATTTGAATCGCCATGAGAAAGATCTATTAACCGTGAGCTTCAAACCGATGTGGTTGTGATGCCTGCTTCGGTTAATCATTTATGCCCATCTCCATTAAGTTTTTTTTTACTAGTGAGTCTATATGCTCTAAAGTCACAAATGACTATGTAATGGTAGTTACAGATCCCAAATGGAGGAGTGACCAAAACAAATGTTATAGAACTCAAAATATCATGCAACTTTGTAGTTGAGAACTTTTTCATTGAAAATCATCTATCCAACAAAAAATACGTTTGAATTCTTACGTTTGCAATTTGAATTGTTCAAATAACTAGAAATGACCAAAACAAAAATTAGATATTTATGCAACTTTATAGTTATAACTTTTTCATTTGAAATAGTCTATCCTAAGAAGCGATCTTGTTTATTTCCTCACATCTGAATTCAAAATTTTCAAATAGTCTCAGGATCAAAGTTGTAAATTTCAAAAAGTTATAAACTCGTAGTTGATAACTTTTTCATTTAAATTCAATTAGGGTCCCTCAATTCAAAACCATGTGAACATAAATGGGGAAAAAAAATTATTCCAAATGAACACAAGTGTGCTACGGGTGTAGAAGTTCGAGGAGGAACACGTGAAGCCCGTCATGGGTTCAAGCTCTCCTGGCCACGAGGCTCGCATTTTTCACGTAAAAAATTGCGTAACCGTCTCTCCCCTAGTAGTATGAAAAAAAAAGCTATTTTTCAGACCGTTTTTGTCTCCTGAAAACCCTCTTTTGTAGTAGTGAAAAGCCCCATAATTAATCAAAAAAAAAACCATATTAGAACCCGGAGGATTTCGACTTTCAACAAAATGTTATCAAACTTCTTCAACGACAATGCCAATAAACTAGTGCTGAAATAAATTAAAAAAAACTAAACACGCATGCATGACCTGTCTATCATTATATTAAATTAAGAAGAAAAATAGGACAACACAAGAGAACCCAAACACCCACCCACGCTAAACACCACTCTAATGTTCTGTGATTACTGAAGCCAAATCAAATAAGAGTGCAGGGTTCCAACAAAAAAAAAAAGATCTTTTTTTAAATCTCTTATCCAGAAACAACTGTGGCATCTGTTCATACAAAAACACACGTCCATGCTAATCATGCACGCTGTACATCTTGACTAGACTTATAACATCCACATCCTTTCAGAGATCACCGGGACTATCATAGCTCTAAGGCGATACAAGCATTACAATCCTTTCGTGACTCGAGAGAGGCTGCAGATTCATTATTGAGAACAAGTTCCGGTGAAAAACATAACTGCGATTACTGGGAACTGAACTCACGCCAACAGCGAGCACACCAGCTACGCTATCGTCAAAAAAACACAAGTGCGATTACTGGGAATTGAACTCACGCCAACAGCGAGCACACCAGCTACGCTATCCACACGTGCACTAGCACAGTTCTCACAAGAGAAGAATCTGTTTGTGAAGGATTTCGCAAAACACATCCACACCTGTGGACATATTCAGCAAACGGCAACCAGCCCTGTCACTGATCTTATACAAGAGAGTTAAAAGGACTGTCACAAATATTGGGGACAGAGATGTATAACTGTACTAAGGCTCAATAAAGACAAACCCTAGACTAAGAGATTACACTAATACCGTTGAATATTATACCTTAACATCTCTCAAATGCAACATGAATACAAGATCATTACATTAGGAGAGCCATATAAACTAAACTTCTAATACATCCAAAATCAAAGATGTCAAAGCCTGCAATTCTTGAACAATGTCGATATATTACCATGTTACAAATAATGGGGACTGAACTGATTGGTTGTACTGAGGCCATATAGGGAGCATACATAGAGTACATGAGAAACATAGAGAGGGCAAACCTAGAATATGATATATTACACTAAATACCCTTGACTATTATACCTTATTAAGGACCATACCAATGCCTACTTGTACAACAGATTTTGAAATTTACAATAGACGCCAATCTACTTAATTTAAGTTAGTCGATTCAAAAGAAAACTCACAGTTAGCAACAGCGATATGAATAGATCAAAGCAATGCACGGATCAACTATCCAAAAGTTTATACAGATACCTGCTCTTTTGACTTGCATTTTAACAAAAGAAGAAAAATTAAGATTCCATGCAAAATGCCATATCACAAACATCTAAACAGGGCAGTACGAATTACATGTGGACTGTAGTAGTACAGGTGAAATGAACTCAATCATGAATATGGACTACCCACTGAATGTACACAAAATTTCAGAGCACAACATAAACAGCTCATTACATTTTTTAGAATACAATGACAATGTACATAATGAATGACAAGCTGCACATTGAGTGTTGAAACCCATTTACGTTTTAGAACACAGAAAGAACTCACTGCAAGGCTTCAGCAGACATTCATCTGTGAACTTCTTTTACAATTGTGTCTTCACCAACAGAAGACGTCGGAAGCAGGTGTTTGTCTTCCAAGTCATCTTCGTCAAAGTTATCGTTGCTGGTGGTGTTGGAACCATCTAAATCACAGACAGCGATACGACATGAGACTGGCTAAAAATGGGATGTAGATACACCAGATTGGAGACAAGAGTACGATGTATAGCCATGAAAAATGACAGCAAGGAGATGTATATACATGATACTGTCAGTTATGAATAGCATGAGAAACCACCAGTTATGACAGAGGGAATAGAGCACATCAGAATCTACCTGAGAAACGACAGTCTGCAAGATGCTTTGTCTCAGTTGACTCAAGCCGCATGCTTTCTGGTAGAAGGCAGTTGCAAAAGGCACCTGAAAATAGTTTGGATTATCCTCCATTGTAAGCAATGCAAATTTTCATCCCAATATGTGTTCTTGAGCCAAAAAAAAAAAGTATATTTTTTATACGAAGTTACAAACCAACCTAATAGATCCATGTGTTTCATTTGTCAATGTCTCAGTTACATCCAAAAATGCAATTCAAATCATGGGAGATATTGACATCAAATAATAAGGCTTATGCTTCTGATGTTTTTCACTTTTATAATGGGACCATACATGCCCCATGAGGAAAAACCCTGGTATTTCTGGGTATTTGCCTATTTGGTCAACATACATACTAGAACCTGGACAAGACTAGTAGGAAATGTATTGCATGTGGCAAGGATAACTAGTTGTCATTGAGATCACAACCGATCATGTATTAGTTTCACAATATTCTGTTGGAAAAAAAAAAAAAAAAAGAATCCATATAACTTTTTGTTGGAAACTTGCCAGGTTCAAGGAACTGGTCCTGCTTGTGGAGCTGGAGAATGGTTGAACAATTTGATTTAAAAACTGTGTTCACATTCAATACATGGACACTTCAATAACATGGTGATCATAAATTTAGAACTGTGCATTCTATCATAGTTGGATATTTCCATACACATTTAGGAAGTGATCTCATAAACATTCTTTTGTTTGATCATTCAATAAGTATGTTCACAATGCGAGCCCTTCCTTAGTTCTATGTGATTCATAATTATCATCCTACGAATAATCATTGTACTCTATGTAGCCCATCTCTCTTCCTCTACAAGTCAACAGGTTTCCTCCCATTCCTGAGCACTAAAATAATCCCACACTTGCTTCTGGCATCTATATCACAAGTTCCTCTTGTCATTACATGATTACAGACACTACTGACTACTCCATACATTTCCCTACAGCTTGAGTATGCCCATCTTTTAGCTAAATAAAGTTTAGTAAGCTCATCTTCTACAGTTTAGCATGCCCATCTTCTCCCATCTACAGCTTCTTAACTAGGAATTTTTATTTATAATAATCAAGATAGTCTGAGGTTAGGATTCCAGATACTACAAGATGAATTTCTGTGTTCCCTGAACAATCTTAATCACTCACAACATAGTATACTGAAGGGCTAATGTTGTATGCTTCTGGGCAGTAATAAATCACAAGAAACTTTCAAAGACAATATAGAGGACCACATGTTTTATTACCTAGCCTTGCAAGTCGATTGACCCAACCAGGAATTGGTTTTCCTGTTAATCTGGTGCTAAGATCATTCGTAAAATGGTTACAGTTCTTGGAAATGAGGTGATAGGTGTCTCCATGGTATTCTGAGGCCATCCTCTGAATGAATTCTCGAAATTCAAGGGATTCAGAGTTGTGCGGCCTATGAAAATTGTACATCTGTATATGAACCCTGGGCAGTTCTTTGGTTCCACCTCAAAAACACCACTTGATGGGTGATCATGTGCTCCAAAACTGTACTCCGATCCATGGACTGTTGAAAGTAACAAAACATAAACAATTTGGACAATTGCAGAGAAAATGCTAAAGTGTAATTTATGAACCAAATGTCCTAAATACAGGATTAAATGATTTGTCAGTTTTGATCTTCAGGAAAAAAAAAATGGTGAAAATTGTATCATAGGATTCATGCATATTCAGGAATCCAAGAAAAAAGAAAGACTTCCCCCTCAAAAATAAAAAAAGAGAGATGACCCGTTAGTGGTAGAGCACTTACTATCTGGGTAAACAATTGTCCCTAAAAGATCAATGGTACTACTTACAAGTTTGTCATCCTAACCTTTGGATACACAATTCAGTAATAAAAGGACAAAAGCTGCCAACAGTTTTACAAATTTACCTTTACCAAAAGAAAGCTGCAAACATATGAACGCACTGGAAATAGTTGAGTTGGTTGATAGACAAAGCAAAATGATAATAGTTTAGCAAAATTATAATAGTTTTCATGGCCCAAATAAACTCACTTTTCCTACACGTCAGACGCCTGAGTTTTGTTTTCTGTTCAGGCAAAACCTTAGCCATTGATCTTGCTTGAGTTTTTTTGCTCAATCAAGCTGAATCTCAGGTTGGTTTTACTTGAAGTTGGATCAAGTTAAGACCAAGACCTGCTGACATGTAATGGCACTGCTCCTCTCCTTATTCCACACGTTAATTTTGTCTTTATCTTGGTTGCATGTCCAAATATCTTGGTCTGAGGGACAGGAAGAGGATAGAAGGTTGATTCCATCTACATCGTGATGTACCAGCAAACGCCCTTGACCCCAGGCTGGTGATGTTGCCTGTTGAGGCTGTTCTGACAAAGCTCTAGTGAATGTCTAAGTATGGTTGCTCCCCACTCTCCTTGTAGAAGTTCATGTAATTTTTTACTTTTTTTGTGTTAGAAACACTCATCAAATTTGTCCTTGTTTGACCATAAAAAGCTGTTTGTTGTATCTTGTATTTTGTGTATTTATTACCATCCAAAGCACTACTCAAACTTTTGTATTATATTTGTAATGAAACACAAGGTAATGTGATTGTTTGACTAGAGAAAAAATCTGGATTGTGTCTTGTGACTTGTTTTCAGTTCAAGTTGGAATGGAAATGCTAGGCGTTTTTGTCCTTGTTTGACTAGAAAAAAAAAAAAACATTGAATTGTGTCGTGTGACTTGTTTTTTAGTTCAAGTTTACACTGGGGTATTTGTCCTTGTTTGCCTACAAATAGAAACTGTTTAGTGTATCTTGTATTTTGTGCAATATAGACTACTCAAATCTTTTGTTAAGTAATTGTAGGGAAACACTAGCTAACTTTGTGATTATTTGACTATACAAAAAAGATTGTGGATTTTGTAGGCACTTTGGTCCTTGTTTGGCTATAGAAAAAAATGTACAACTTTAGAAGGAAAAAAAAATGAGGAAAACATAGGATTACGATTTGCTGAATTCCATAGTATAGTGCTGAGTTTATGTACAGTGATGGTATAACTGTATAATTACAGTTTTAACTAACAAAAATTACACTATGAGTCTCTGCTTCTCTATGCAACTGTGATTCCCAAGAAAAGAGAAGTATGATACATGCTTTTTTCTGAACATTTGTTACAAAACACAAATGAAGCACTTATTAGTACTTCACAAACAAATGGTCCAATACACATTTTGAATCCAATTTTAGCTACCAGGTGGTACATGATTACAGAATAAAGGAGATGAGGAAAAACAGGTAACTGAAAAAAGAGTTTCCAGGTAAGTTAGCAGGCCAGTTAAGAAATATACAGAGTTATCGCCTATCGGGGTTTTAGCTGGCCCATAACACTTTAGCTATACAAACAGATGTAGCTGTTAAATCTTAATCCGATGGTTAATATCATTGCCTGAAAAATGTACTATTTAAGGCATCTGAAATATAGCAATGCCCTAATAAAATGGATTGCAAATAGTAATACTTAGAGAGTGGTACACTTTTCATGAACTTGCATTGTTACAATTTTAAATATTACTAATAAAGCATGTAATTAAGTAGTTACACATCAAACAGTCTAAGAAGATGAAACCATGAGCATAAGAGACAAAAAGAAAAGGAGACAAGTTTTTTTATCAAATGCCATATGAATGTCAGTCTCATGGATCTGCAAGCTTCAACTAATAAATCTCATGAAGGGCGCTTTCAAGTAAGTGGAATGAATTATAACTCTATCTATTGATAAACCAGCAAAGGTGTATTATAAAAAAAAAAGTTCAATTATATAATTTTCTACAGATTCGTTATTGCTAAATCTAGCACAAGACCACACTCTAAACTGACTTTCTAAAAACTGCAATTCTACATAATGTTTTGCAAACTACAGTTTTAAGCATTCTCTAGCCAGCCTCAAAAAGGTGAAGAGACAGTGCTAAAAGGTTAGGTCTTGAGAAGCACTACACAAATGGAAAATTTATACACATAGAAGTGCTAAAAGGTTTGGTCTTGTGAAGCATTACACAAATGATTAGTTCAAAGTACATGTCTGTTTCATGGCAGCTTTATTGTAGTGTAGTGAATTTTATCCTTTTTTCTCTACCTAATATTACAGAAAGGATGATTTATTGTTCCATTATCGCTCACAACCATCCGATGGATGATCCAACAGATCCAATCTCTCACGTACCTACACAAGTTAGAATAGTGTGTCTAAGCACAGGGCGGAGTCCTATTCCAAAATGAATTAGAATACGGAGTGTTTCCATGGTCCGCCACTCTCTGCTGTGCACCTATTGAGTTAGAGCAGACTGTACAGGCACGACACAGAGTTCGATCCCATAACAAATTAGAGCAGAATGTGATGTAACCATATAGCTAAGCTAGGAAAGTAACATATTTTTTTCTAAAAGAGAATAAAGTTCTATTGGGCTGAAAAACGCTCCTTAAGCACAAAATAAAATATCTATTGTGATAGCAACAATTGATATGTCCAGTCTCAGCCTTATACTAGGAAATACTAGCAAATCACATAACCCGTCCATAGCCCGGCAGAGGCCAAAAAAGCAAAAAGGGTGGATTAACAGATTTGATCTTTCCCTTCTGACTCTTCATGTCATCAAGCTTATCTTAACTGGAACAAATACCCAACAGCATCCAATCTCAACTGGAACAAGTACCCAATGGCATCCAATCGACCAAACATCCTGTTGTACCCACCATTCCCAGAAGCAAACTGGAACAAATACCCAACAGCATCCATTCTCAACTGGAACAAGTGCCCAACAGTATCCAAACATCCTGCTGTACCCACCGTTCCCAGAAGCAACTCGCTTTTTTTCACCAAACAAAAGCATATAGTTCCAATAAAACTGCATCTAATTGTAGAGCTCCAATAGAGCTGCATCTAAATGTAAAGTTTTGACACGACAGAAGTATAAATATTGCCATTTCGGACCCGGCGCTTACCTTCGACGGCAGAGTGGAAGATGCCGAGCCCGCACCAGTGGAGGTAGTTGTTTATCGGCGTGAGGTCGTACACGTTGAGCACCACCGGGTAAGTCGCCGCCCCCGCCGCATCCCCAACCGCCGCGCCACCTGAGATCGCCCCGCCCATCGGCCCCGGCCGACCCTCACCGCTCTGCTCCCTCCCTCTCGGAGGAGATCTCGCGCGCGCCCCGCACGCCGGAGACTACTGACTGACCCGGCGCGGGCGCGGAGTCGCCTCCGGCGCTCGAGGCAGTAGCTACTCGAGGCGAGATCGCGAGGGGGGGGCGCTGGGTGGTGAAGGGGAAGGAAAAGAGAGGCGGATGGAGACGACGAACCAGTCGACACGATGACGACCAACCGAGCGGGTCGAGAGCGTGTTCCGGGAGAGGTTCACGGCACATTCACTGAACGGTGGGGTCAGGAGGATGTGGCCCAATTGGCAATAAGAAGGCCCTTTCTAGCATTTTGCTCTAACATGGGCTTCACTTCAGAAGGCGTTACTGAAGTGAAGCCCATATAGCAGAAATCTATTCACCTGCCTCTACTGATTTACTTGAATGATCAATTAACTCCTCGAGGCCCTACAGAAGTGAAGCGACTGCAGGTTCACAGGGAACAGACAGGGGATTCTATTCCAGAAATTAAAGGCCCGGTCAAGAGTTCATTGAATGTCAGCAACTCATCAGCTGTTACCTGCCTACCAGCTGCACTTGCAGGCCCCATCAGTCATGAAGCTGCTCAGGCCTTGTTTAGATTGGGAAAAAAAGTGAAAAAATTTTAACTTTACACTATAGCATGTTTCGTTTGTATATGGTAAATATTGTCTAATTGTGGACTAACTAGGCTCAATAAATTCGTCTCGTGATGTACAACTAAACTGTGTAATTAGTTATTTTTTTACTTATATTTAATGCTCTATATATGTGGGTAAAAACTTGATGTGCTGGAGAGAGAGTGAAAAAAGTTAGAATCTAGATAAGGCCTCAGTAGTAGTGGAGTACCACAGTACCAGCTCTGCAAAGATCGATAGATGCGGTAGTAGTAAAAATCCCAGGATCCGAATGCAGGGACACTGGTTGATGTTCATGTCATGTGCCCCGTTCGCGCCAAACCTGTGGTACTACCCCATGCGCGCAGCGGCAGTAGCTTAAATTCCCGCTGTAGTACGCGCGCAGTTATTGTAGTCTCTCTCTCTCTCCCCCCCCCCCTGTAACCTACTACTGCGCAAACCTACCAGCATTGAATCATCATCAGTTCATCACCAAGCAACGACGATGCTGGGCCTTGTTTAGATACACCCAACTTTCCCTCCAACTTCCAAGTTTTTCCACTCTCTCTCCATCACATCAATTGTTTCCCGCATGTAAATAGTATTAAATATAAATAAAAAAATAACTAATTACATCAGTTTTTGTTGTAAATCACAGAGCAATCGCTAGTTGCAATGATTGGACAATATTTACCACAAACAAACGAAGTCTTCTGCTGGCTTGCTCAATCTCTCTCCTCTCATAAATTTGTTGCCGCATATAAAGAGTATTAAATATAAATAAAAAAATAAATAATTACACAGTTTTGTTGTAAATCACGAGACGAATCTTTTGAACGACGGGCCACGATTGGACAATATTTATCAAATAAACCGAGTGCTACAGGAAACGGCTAAAAAACTCACGTGTATCTAAAAAGGCCTCATTTCACACCTGCTGGCTGCGCGCGGCTGCTGGCTGCTCTCCTATAAGTAGCAGTGCCAGAATGCGCAGCTACGACGACCTCACCGACATACAGCGCGCAAAAATATTCAGCAGGCTCAGCCGCTTGTCAGTCCATCCATCCATGGAGAAGCTCGTCTACCTCGTGGCCATGATGTCCTTATCCATGCCGCTGCTGCTAATGCCACTCGGCGGACAGTGCGAAGCAGCGTCAGCTGCTGCCGCCACAAGCTGCCATGCCGGCGGCACCGGCGCTGCGTCACCAGCAGCAGCGTGCAGCAGGCGGAGCTGCGGCGTCGGCAAGGCGGCCGGGAAACAGCAGCAGCAGCAGCCGCAGGTGGAGGGCATGTTCGTGTTCGGGAGCTCGCTGGTGGACAACGGCAACAACAACTTCCTCAACGGCTCCGGCGTGCGCGCCGACTACCTCCCCTACGGCGTGGACTTCCCGCTCGGGCCCTCGGGCCGCTTCTCCAACGGCCGCAACGTCATCGACGCGCTCGGCGAGCTCCTCGGCCTCCCGGGGCTCGTCCCGCCCTTCGCCGACCCGCGCACCCGCCGCGCCGGAGCCGCGCTGCGCGGCGTCAACTTCGCCTCCGGCGGCTCCGGCATCCTGGACCACACCGGCCAGGCCACGGTAGAACGCGCGCTGCAGCATTGGCTAGCTAATCAATGAGAATCGATCGCTTACTATTAGCAGCAAGCATTGATTGATGATTGGTGTTCGTTTCATTCATTCAGGGCGAGGTGGTGAGCCTGCGGCAGCAGATCACCAACTTTGAGTCGGTGACGCTTCCTGACCTGCGGGCCCAGCTGCGCGGACCAGCCGCGGCCGCCAACCACGGGATCAAGGGCCAGGATCGCTTCCACCAGTGCTACCTCTCCAAGTGCCTCTTCGTCATCGGCACCGGCGGCAACGACTACCTGCTCAACTACTTCAACCGCCCCAAGAAGAAGAACAACGGCACCCCGCCGCCCTTGTCAGAGTTCACTACATCTCTCATCAACAAGCTCTCGGACCATCTTCAGGTACACGAGCTAGCTCTTCTTGCCTCTTGTAAGTTGTAACTGCACATTCTTTCAATGCTTCTGTTCCTCATCATGCTCTGCCTCATGTTAATATTGGCTTATTTTCAAGCGCATTTAAATGTGCTGCACCAACTAAGCAATTTTCGTTGTATGTGTGGTTGTCTACCACCTCTTAATGAAATATGTGCTGCAGTGCGTTCGAAAAAAAAAATTAGTAGCTCTGATCGAGTGCGTAAAAAGAAGCGGAATTGGTTCCAAGTTCATGTGAAAGTAAAGACCGTACAATAACCATAAAAGGTTTAATTAAGGTTTAAGGTTTCTTCTCTGATACATGCACCGTACCACATGCTACTGGCATCCGCGCTGGCTCCTAAATTCATACTCCCTCCGTCCACAAAAGACCGCCATTATAGGACTTTTAAAAATCATGTTTGACCACTCGTCTTATTTAAAACATGTATATATATTACAAAATAAATAAATTGTTATTAAAATATCTCAACTAATAAAATAAATCGTAATAAGATACATGACATTTGTTTCAAAATTTTAAATTAGACGAATGGTCAAAGATGTTTTTTTAAAGTCTTATAATGGCGGTCTTTGTGGACGGAGGGAGTATACGTAGATGGTCAGTTATTGTAGTGGTACATACACACCGATGAGTAACGATGTACCGTTCCTAGCACATGTGGATATAAAGGCACAGCACGGTAAAGAGGACACTATTTACCATGACTCTATTTATTACACTAGTACACAAACCATTTCTCTTGACATCGGCATTTTATTTCTACTGGCGGTTTGTCTTTAGAACAACTGTAGAAATCGACCCTATTTTCTGAGACGGTTCTCTTAAGGAACCGCCCAGAGAAAATACGATTTTCTTGGCGGTTTTCTTAAGGAACCGCCAGTAGAAATCGACTATTTGTACTGGCGGATTTCTTAAGGAACCGCCGGTAGAAATAGATCTCTACCTGGAGGTTTGTTAAGAAATCCGCCCAAGTAAAAATAGATTGAAATTAAATTTTTTGAGTTTTTCAAACTTCCTCGGATGGAGAAACTCCCAAAATAAAAGTTGTAGATCTCGAAAAGTTATGAAACTTTGTAGTTGACAACTTTTTTTTATTTGAAATCATCTTTTTATGGAAAACTATTTAACGAAATTTTCAAATTTGAAATTCAAATTTTGCAAATGACCTCGGATGGAGAAACAACCTAAATGAAAGTTGTAGATCTCGAAAAGTTATGAAACTTTATAGTTGAATATTTTTTTCATTTGAATTCGTTTAGGCTCTCAAATATTGAATTTTCCGTCGGATTTGTATAATATGTGGGGAATAAAAATGAGAGATAGACACAAGTGACCTGTGGGTGGAGTGGTAGAAGGGGGTACGCGCGAGAGGGAGGTCGCGGGTTCGAACCCCCACGGCGCGTAGCAGAAGCCGCGCGATTTTACGCGAAAAAATGCGCGTAATATTTTTTGCCTTTTTTAAAAATATTTTTTTGCAATTTTTTTTCGTGTTTTACGGACAACAATTTTTACAGGCGGTTCCTTAAGAGAACCGCTTTGTAGAAATCGGCTGGCGGTTCTCAACCATCCGCCGGTGGAAATCGGCTATTTTCACCTGGCCTCTCCCACTGGCGGTTGGAAAAAACGCCGGTGAAAATCGTTGTCAACCGCCTCTACTAATGTTTTGTGTACTAGTGTTATATCGGTTTTCCTTTTTACTCTCTCCGAAACAAAATATATTATAGTTTTATCTAATATAAGTCAAACTATCTTAGATTCGATAGAATCTGTGTATATATCAATAGTCATGTACATCTATTTTGTTTTGTATCCTAAATATTATATATATCATTTCTAAAAAAAATTCAAACTTAGAATAGTTTGAGTTAGGACAAAATTAGCTAGAGTGTCTATGTTTTTGAGACAGATGTAATAACTCTTTTATGGATAAGTACACATGTTTTGCAGAAACATGCCTATTTCATTAAGAGGAGGGCCAGGGCCGGGATAAGTACACCTGTTCAAACACAGGAAGTTTATTAAAGCACTACTGTAGTCTAGTAATTCCAAGGCAGATATTCCCTCTGTTTCTAAATAGTTGTTATTCTTACTTTCTGAAAATATTTTTTTAAAATATACATGTATTATATATATATGGTACAAAATTAATATAATAATTAGATAGATCGGTGAATCTATTTTCTTAATAAATTTATTTGGTGATGCAAATGTTACACATTTTCTATAAATCTTGAGGCTTACGGTACGGAAGGGAGTACTCTAGCTGAGATGAATGAAATAACATGAACCAAAAAGTCCTTGTTATAATAATGTTAGTACAAGCATGCAGGAGCACGGCCTTCTGGCAGTGGGTTCAGCACGCATCACGCGCGTTCTTATAAATGTTTGATAAAACTTATGATCACAGAGGCTGTACGGCCTTGGCGCACGGAAGTTCGTGATCTTCTCGATCCAGCCGACCGGGTGCACCCCGTGGTGCGGGCGTCCCTGAACGTGACCGGCGCCGCCTGCATCGAGCCGGTGAACGACGCGGTGGCGCTCTTCAACTCGGAGCTCCGGCGGCTGGTCGACGGCGCCGCCGCGAGGCCGCCGCGCATGCCCGCCGCCAGGTTCGCCTACATCGACTCGTACAAGATCATCAAGGACATGCTGGACCACCCCGCCAAACATGGTACGGTCGATCGAGCTATATATATAAATGCAAATGCGCTCCCTCTCCTCGCTGTACTGTACCACTAGCTGCACATTTAAAGACACCATCGTCACTGATTTCTTCCAGTACGTGTATCTATGAATTCAAATACCTACAGTGGTGGCAAGTTTGACTACTTTTTTTGTTATATTTCGTGTGAAAATGAAAATGAATGAAACAAAAATTCCTCGCAGGCGTTAGGGAGACGAGCAGGGCGTGCTGCAAGATGTCGAGGAGGTCGTCGGGCGTGCTGTGCAAGAGGCAGGGGCCCGTGTGCAGGGACCGGACGGAGTACGTCTTCTTCGACGGGCTGCACCCGACGGACGCCGTCAACGCCAGGATCGCGCGCATTGGCTACGGCTCCAGCTCGCCGGAACACGCCTACCCCATCAACGTCAAGAAGCTAGCCATGCTCTAGCCTACTGTACTGTACTAGCTAGTGGCCTTGTAGTAGTTGTATTGTAATGGTTAGAGTACTTACTACTATACTAGTAGTAATTCTCAGCGAATTAGTCAGGCCATCCAATGTATAAGTTAAGTGTTAGCTCTGGACTAGTATCTATTCGCCGACCCTGGTGGAAGCAAACCGAGCGCCGACCCCCCTTGCCCGCCCCTCCCCAAAAAGAATAATAAAAACCGTCACGCGCGCCAACTGGGCCGTTTTGCGGCCCATGCTACGCAGCATCGCGCCGACCAGGCCTTCCCCGCCTTCACAAGTCCGTGAACTAAAACGAGGAGGAGAAATATTAAGCAAAAATAGTGTCGAACAAAGCACCTATTAAGAGATTCGCTCTCCACCACTACACCATGCTACTGCTTTGATTAAGATGTGGAACTTTGTTTAATATAAACTGTATGGTTCCATTTAAGTCAAAGAAAAAGTGTTACACTCTTATAGAAGGATAAGGTTCTAGACTAAGATATACCATTTGACATCTTATGAAATAAATATAAAAAGGAATAGAATAAAAACTACATAATAGAGAAAACAAAATAAAAATATAAAAAATAGCATAATTGAAAATAACCAAAAGTAAATAAATCTAAATAAAGCATATCATAGAATAAATACATACTGTGTGCAAAATAAAAAAACGACATACACCATCACATATATGGTGCTAACTAAACATCACAGACATATCATGGAAAATATGGGAAAAAAAAAAATATGATAGAACATACTCCAAAGAGAAAACGAACATCACAAATTATATCATAGAACATCAAATATATAATATGTGGATATTACAAAATATATGATAGAACACCACACATATCCTACTTGATATATCGCAAAAATACATTATAGAACATTACATGTATACTATGTGAACATAAAAAATATATCATAGAACATCGCATATATATACTACGCAAACATCACATCTCATTGAATGTTGAAACTAAGAAAGTAAAAAATAAAAAGCATTAAAGTAATTATAATAATTATAGAAAAAATAGAAAAGTAAGATATGTCCAGGAAAAGAATTAATTATAGTAAAATAATAAATAAAAATGAAAATGAGAAATTAATAGAAAAGGGCTATGTATATTATATGAACATTACAAAACATATGATAGAGCATTACATGTTTAGCACGTGAACATCACAAAAATACATTGTAGAACATCACATGTATGCTATGTGAACATCACAAATACATCATAGAACAAGACATGTAAATATATCGGAGAACATTCCATATATACTACGTGAACATCACATATAAGTTATGTGAACATCACATACAAGTTACGTGAGCATGACAAAATAAATTATAGAACATCACGTATATCTAGAAAAAAAGAAAAAAACAAGATTATTAAAGTGATTAATTAGAGTAAAGTAACAAAAAAGATGAAAATGAAAACTTAAACAAAAAATGATAAACATATAGAAAAATAAATAAATATCTTACATAAGAAAAGAAAAAAAGAAAATTAAAAGTTCCACAGTTATACTACGCAACATGACATGTATCTCATGTAGCATATAAAATTGAAAAAGGAAATAGAAAACTAAAGCATGAAAGTGATTAAAACAAAGAACAATTAGAGTAAAATAAAAATATAAAAATGAAGACCAAGATGAAAAAAATCCACATAAAACATAAAGGGTGAAGTAACACAAAGAAAACAAAGACCATGAAAATAAATGATATCTAAAATTATTGATTAGCGCAAAAGAAAATGAATAAAATGAACATCATACTATAAAAAAGTGAAAAGAACACAAAATAAATAAAATAAAATAAAAAGGAGAAATAAACTACATTTTTTTTTTAAAACGAGGCAAAAGCCACTGTTTTTTTTATAAAGCAAAACATAGCAAGTACAACCAAGATCTGGGGAAACCAGATATCCAGTTCAGAAGCTTGAAACAGAACCTGAAACTAGAAACACACCTCTAGCTCTCAAAGACCCAAAGCCTGATGAAACTTAACCTCTAAGACTCAACCCCCCTAAACCTGATGAACCTAAATCTCCACTACATCAGAAAGCAGCTGTTGAGAAGGCTTGAACTGCTTCATCCAAGAAGTAATGCGAGATGTCACAGCCTCCAAGCTCCCCTGATCCTTTTCCTTCAAGCTAACCTTCCATTTCTGCAACAGGGACAATGCAACGAATATGACATCAGTTGGCGCTTTAGGAAACACCTTTTCAATAGCCATCTTGTTCCTAGTAGTCCAAAGAGCCCAAGCAAAACCTGCAAATAAGAATATTGTTAACTGAATCGATAAAGGCCCCTTGCCCTTGAACCAACCACTACACAAATCATCCACTGATCTAGGAATATCAGATAACTGGAATACTTCCTTGATAACCCCCCAACATAATCTAGCAAGGTAACAGTCAAAAAGAACATGGTTCACAGATTCTGGTAAATCACATAGGCAGCAACAAATGTTCCCCTTCCATTTCCTTTTACTCAAGTTAACAGCAACCTGTAACTTGTCATGAATCACTTGCCACATGAAGAATTTAATCTTCATTGGTATTTTAGCTCTCCACAACTGACCTGCAACCTGATTAATCGATCCACCATCAGATCTAAATCTATACAAAGATTTGGAAGAAAATATCTTCTTTGGTTCTAGAACCCAGAATACCCCATCAGCCCTGTCTTCAGACAGAGAAACGTCATTCAAGGAACTAACCAAATTAAGCCAACTATTGTATTCTTCACTTGACAAACTTCGTCTGAAATCCATAATCCAATTATCCCCATCCCAACAACTAGCTACAAGTACAAACCGGGGTTCCTCACAAAATTGTAAAGATCCTTATAGAGAATTTTAAAAGGAACATCATGAGCCCAACAGTCTTCCCAAAATCTACAAGATCTCCCATCCCCAATCTTAAACCTAGCTCCCCAATTGAAAAGGTGTTTAACCTTATGTAAACCCTTCCAAAACTGAGACCCTCCATGATCTTTGGACTCAAAATAACTTCTATCACCCATATATTTAGCCTTCAAAATCTGAAACCAAAGTTCATTAGGTTTCTGGAAAATTTTCCATATCCACTTGACCAACAAGCATTCATTCATGTTTAGAGTATCAATAATCCCAAGCCCTCCTTGGTCCTTGGGTCTACATACAGCCTCCCATTTAGCCATATGGTATCTGAATTTGCCATCAGTACCCTGCCACAGAAATTTAGCTCTAATACTATCCATCTGAGCATGAACCCCATCCTTAAGTCTATAAAAGCCCATACAGTACAATGGTATACTGCTCAAACAAGAATTAGTTAAAATTTGCCTCCCCCCTGAAGTTAGCAATTTCCCTTTCCAGGGATCAAGTCTCTTAGACATTTTTTGGATTAAAGGGTTGAAAGACTCCATATTCAAATGTTTAAAACTAACAGGGATACCTAGATAGATCATTGAAAATTCCCCAAGTTTGCAATTCAACATATTTGCCATAAATTGCTTTTCTTGCTCAGACACCCCCAACACATAGACCTCACTTTTATGAAAATTGATCTTAAGGCCTGTTAACCACTCAAAACAGTACAAAATGAGTTTTAGCTTAACAATATATTCAACCTCAGCTTGTACCATTATAACAGTATCATCGGCATACTGTATGTGTGATATACCCCCTGGAATCAAGTCAGAGAGAACACCAGCAATGTGACCTTTGTTGATAGCAGATTTTAACATGACCCCTAGAGCATCACCACAAGATTAAACAGAAGAGGGGACAAGGGATCACCTTGTCTCAAACCTCTAAAAGTTCTAAAGTAAGGGCTTCTTTCCCCATTGACATTGATGCAAACCCTACCACCTTTTACAGTTTGCATAACCCAAGCAATCCAATTACTGGGAAACTTCTTGCCTACCATCACTTGCTCAAGAAAGTCCCATCTTACCCTATCATACGCTTTCTCAAAATCTATCTTCAATACAAGGCCCCTTGCCTTTGATCTATTAAGCTCATGAAGGACTTCATGAAGTACTACCACCCCCTCTAAAATATTCCTACCTTTGATGAAGCCGGGTTTGTCGCTTACTAATTGACTTTTGAGCCACAGGGATCAATCTGTTAGTTAACACTTTAGTAAAAATCTTATAGTCAACATTGAGCAAACATATAGGCCTATACTGTTTAATGGTATTAGCTTCCTTAATCTTTGGCACAAGGGTAATCACCCCATAATTCAATCTCCTAATGTCCAGCTTACCATCCCAAAAATCCTGAAACATCTTCCCTAAGAGATTCTTGATACATTCCCAAGCTTTCTTAAAAAGCTCACCACGTAACCCATTAGGTCCCGGTGCGAGTTCTCTTTCATCTCCATAGCTAACCCAGACTTAATTTCCTCCATGGAAAAAGGGCTATCTAACCTAGCTCTATCCTCATCATCTAAAGACAGTTCCTCAGGCCAGAAGTTCTCTCCTAACCTTATATTGCAAGAATCATTATGTCCAAACAAAAGCTTATAAAAGCCTACAATGTGATTGGTAATATTGACTTGCCCTCTAATTCCCCCTCATCTGAGTTCAACATCACTATATTACTTTTCCTCCTTCTCCCATTCACAAAATGATGAAAAAACCGAGTATTTGAGTCACCATGTAAGACCCAGTTTCTTCCAGCTTTTTGTTTCCACTGCAGGTCCTCTAAGAAAGACATCTTATCTAGCTGCTTTTCCAAAAAAATTCTATTTTCCCATTCTTCAAAACTAAGTAATCTCTGTTCAAAGCAATCAAATCAATATCCTCAATGTTTTTAACAATATCCGCCTGACCTTTTTTTTTTGGTCCCCAATTCTCTTCATATTCCAGCCCCTAGGAAATTGTCTCGTAGATTGTAGGCAACCATGCTATCTATTTAAAGAGTAAGAGTTATCAGATGACTTAGCATCACTGTCAGCCCATTTTCCAGCAATCATGGACCCAAAACCTTCTATATGCCACCAACCTTCTTGAAAGTAGAAATATTTGGTTTTGTTCTCTCGCTCGCTCTCCCAGAATCCAGGATCGGGGTGAATGATCGGACCCAATCCTTGCCTTAGACCGAGGCAAAACAATGGTGAAAATGACATTCCCAACATGTTGTGGCTAGAATTCTATCAAGCTTAACCATGGTTGGGTGTTGTTGTTTGTTAGACCAGGTATATTTGAGGCCACTCACATAAATCTCTCTAAGATGGCATTCCCCTATAAAGTCATTAAAGAGAGACATCAACCTAGGATCCCCCTGACCCTGGTTCCTCTCATTGTTATTCCTGATCAAGTTAAAATCCCCCCCAACAAGATTGGTAACTTTTCATTAGCACAAAACTCTTGTAATTCCTTTATGAACTCAAAAGAAAGAGCGTGCTGAGCCGGCCCATAGATGTTAAGAACCCAAAACCTGTAGTTATTCTTTCTGTTTCTTATCTGTACACCCACAAAAAACACCCCTACTTTGGATTCTTCAACCTCAAGATGATCTTTCTTAATCCCTGTAATGAGACCACCAGAATGACCCTTAGCAGGAGACCAAATCCAATGGAACTCCAAATTCCCAGCCATCTCTCCAAGTTCTTTATCAGAGAAATCTATTTTAATAGTTTCTTGTAAAGCTACCACATCTAGATCTTCTTCTAGGATGTGATTTTTGACCCAACCTCTTCTATATGATTTACCCAACCCCCTGATGTTCCAAAAAAGGACTCTCATGGCTAAATCTGTATTTGATGCCCCACCCTTGAGGCAGAATCCACAATAATATCATTCCCCTCCATGGGAATAGATAAGTAAACAGGCTCACTCCTATTCTCTGTAGAGTTACTCAGTAAAATGTCATTCCCATCCATGGGAGACAAGGACTCCACAGGTACATTCCCAATATTACCAAGAGCATCCCCCTCCATGGGAGACAAGGACTCAGAAGGAGCAGTCCTGTTTCCTTCAGGACCCCTTCTCGAAGGTCTATGTTCATAGAACCCTCTCCCAAAGCATTATCAAAACCATCAAGACACACCTCCTCCTCTAAAGAGACTCCCATAGGCTTATCCCTCTCTTTTTGTTTATCTATGAAAACTTTATAATTCGCCTCAGCAATAGCTGCTCTGGCCCTCTCTTCTAATCTAAAAATATCTATTTGTTCCTCAAGATGATCCCCACCAACACCTAAGTCTACCATCACTTGTTTGCGATGCAGTAGTAGGAGATTGATTAAGCACAGTAAAAGGGTTAGAAAATTTGGATATACCTGTAATGTTGTTCCTTTCCATCATCCTTTGGGCAGCCTTCTCAGCAATTGGAATCCCATCCCTCGAAATTCTCTTGCTAGTCCTGGTAGCCAGCATCACAGGTTTGTTCTTCTTCTTCTTCCTTGTCTTCTTAGTTTTGGGAGATTGCCACCCTTGGCTACCCCCTCCAAATCTGAGTCTCTACTAATGTTCGACAATGAATCCAGCAAATCCTCCTCACCCCCCATCTCAAAATCCATAGAAGAGAAAGCTTGAAAATCAGATCTAGGATTGTTCCTATTATCAGTTTTCAGAATGGATTCCTCTTGAGTAAGTGACTCCAAGTTTTCCTCTGGTAGGGTTAGATTGGGCCATTTATCCTTGTCAAGAAGGTAAGCTCCCTCTGCATTGTGAACTACAAAGTGTGTAGCTGTTTCCATTAATTCAAGACCTTTGTTTGGATCATCCACCTTTGGGTCAGAAGCATCAACCTCCCCTTCTAAACTATCGACATTTGTAGTAATCGGGCCAATGTCGGGGTGAAAGGCACAATAGGGGCAATATCTTTAGCAAGGTCTTTTTCCTTGAAGGATAGCTCCAGACCCCTCAACCTGCTCCTCCATGGACTCCTCATGGCTTGAATCCATATCCCTATCTATCTTGCCAAATCTATCAAATTTGTCTCCACTCTTCCTAGACCCATCTCCTTTGTAAAATCTGTCCCTGTCCTTATCAGATTTGTCATTAGGATTTCCAGGACCAGGAGGGTCACCTCTTCCCCCAGAAGGACCAGACTTCTTATCATTCTCCACCTCAAAGCCAATAGGAGTGCCAACACCATTAAAGAATATTTCTATAGTTCCTCTTATAGCTCCTAGATTCCTGCATCTTGCCTGCACCCTGATAGGTCCATCCCTAATCAAACTTAGCTCATCCACCACAATTGGTTCAGCCACCAGACTAACTATCTCCCTAGCAACCTCAGCTTCTCTAGCAAAATCAGGAATGTCATGTACTTTTATCCATACAGTATGGAGGATAGAAGAAGTTTTCACATCCCTTTCAGTCTTCCTGATTCTCACTTTGAGGCCATACATAGCCAACTGAAGCTCAGTAATTTTCGAGAAAGTATCTAGGGCAGTTTTGTTGGGGAAAACCACAAGATACTCTTGCTGATCAATCCTTCTCACCTTGAAATCCCACTTTTCCTGAACTAAGTTTTTCAGCTCTTGATCTAATTTGACTTCATTAGCCTCCCCTTCAAGGACAGTCACCAGACTAGTATTTTGATTGGCTTTAACACTATTATCAGGCAGGTTAAAGGCATAAAAACCTTGCCCGGGGATTCCAAACCCATACATCCTCATCCTCTTTGCTTCAGAATTCTTACAGTCAACAGCCATATGCCCCTGCTGCTTACATTTGTAGCATACAGGCTCTTTGTTGCAATCCACCTGCCTGTGCCCAGTTCCCCCACATCTGAAACATCTGACTTCAGGAGCAGGATTGTGGCGGTTACCTTCAGGGAGATTGAAGTTGTTTCCTCGATCACGCACTCCATCCCTATTCTGGATTTGTCGAGGATCAGGTTTGTTCCAACCCCTTTGTTGTCAGAAATAAACTACATAGAGTAAAGGAAAAAGAGAAAAAGAAATAGAAAAACTAAAAGGGGAGAAAAAAGAGAAACTCACCTACCTGAACCTACAGCGCATCGCAAATGAGTAGTCAACAGAAAGAATGCCTTATCACGTGGGTGGAAACGACGTGAGCTATCGTGGGCCTCCGCCTGGGCCATCTCGCACTCCCTTGGGCTGTCATCGCGTGCACTCGAAAATTCGTGGAGGGGTCGGCGGAGGGCTCCCGTCCGACTGGTCGGCAGGGAAGATTTCCGGTATTAGCTCTGCTGCTCTGGACTGGTTGGACGACCGACGAGAAGAGTTGGGCCCAGCTCTGCTAGGCTACTAGACGTCTACTAGAACAGTGTTTGATGGGCTGGATCCAACAACTATCTCTCTTAAGCATTGCTTTCAGGCCCAAAGGCCTTGGAGCAAGTAGTACTACTCCTTGTGATCTAGTGGTACTCCCGGTAATAGTCGGTCGTTTCTTCCCCTTGCTACGGTTCAGCCGGCGACACAAGGGCGTTTTCGTCTCCTCCGCCCGATTCGACGGCTCCCTTGCCTCGGCGCCCTCGCCGGCGTTGGAGGTGAAGGGGATCGGGACGAATCGGCGGCGGATCTGTGGTTTCCCTTCCTTTAGGTTAGCTTTTAGGGGTTTTTTTTAGGTCTTCCCGGTGGCAGCGGTGAGATGCGCACTGGTTCTTTTGCTTCTCCATGATGGCGCCGGAAACCGCTTGGCGGGGGTGGTCTTTGGCAAGCTGCGTTGGCATCATCGACGGCGTGTTCTTCGGTGGCGGTTCATGGAGGTCCGGGTCCCAAGCTGGTGAAGTGAAGGACGGCGGCATCGGTGGACTCGTCTGCCTCTTCATCGACCCAGCTCGGAGGTTAGTGCTAATAAAGCGTGCTTTTGTCGGATCTGGAGTCCTGATAGGTGCTCTAGTTCTCGATGAGTTCGTCTACCAACTTGTGAAATCGGGTTGGTTTTCTGCTCCCACCTTTTCTGGTGGTTTACTTCCCCTCCGGGGTGGTCTGTTCGCCGGCGTGCCGGGGTTGTCGGTGGTTGAAGTGCCAGGCTACCTGCTGTCCGGCGATGCGATGGCTGCTGGCTATCTTGTTAGGCCTGTGCGTTCAACGGGTAAAAAGCATGTTGGTGCTGCCGGTATGCTACTCTTGGTGCCGCTTAAAACCTTTGAACATTCTTCGTCGGGAGGGTGGACGGCTTCAACGCGTCTGTTCCGGCCGCCAGCGATGAGGATGACCGGGAAAAGCTTGCAAGCACCTGAATGTTATTTTCTTTCCTTTCGAGGGTGTCGTTGTAAGCGTTGGGTTGTAAATCATCCGAAATATTAATGAAATATATACCTGGTTTCTCAAAAAAAAAAATAGTGGTACTCCCGGTGATCTTGTACAAAGGTCTTTGTATGTTGAACTAGTTTCATTATTTGGATCTAGAACCTGTGCGATTTCGGACATAATTTGGCAAATAAATGCACACAAATCCCAGGCCAGAAAGAACGACAAAAATAGATTTTACCCATAACTAATTTATTCCACTATGTTCCAGTTACTCTCCCTATTTTTAGATAAATCAATATCTATAGTTGTCCTAAGTCAAATTTTGACTGGATTTATTGAAAAGGCATCAATATTTATGACAAAAAATTAATATTATTGGATACACTATATGTGTATAGGCAGTATAGGTTATCATAGACAAACGAATATTAGAGAGTATTATGTGTACCGTAGAGAGTGCGCATGTACAAATTAAAGATAAGTTTATCTTGCATCTATATCTATACCAAAATATTGAACAACAAAGTAAAGTTTTTTTAGTCTGTCTTCTCTTATTTGTAAAAATTAGTAATAATATTTATGTTGTTTAATAAGTATTATTAGATTGAAGATGAATATATTTTTTATAAAATATTTATTCAAGGATACAAAAGTTGATACTATTTTATACATTTAGTTAATAAACTTAAAAACTTGAATTATTCTGAAAAGAAAAATACATACATATATGATCTATTACAAGACAAAGGGAGCAGCCCAAAAGAAGCTGAGCAGTACTTTCGGAGGCTTAGTAAAAAGAGAGAATTAACTCTATGGCCATGGAAAACGCCTCTTAGGTGTATGGCTTTATTTTTTCGAACTTTGCTCTATGGCCTCTAAACAAATTTTCTTTAGCTCTATGGCCTTCCATCCATTTTAGATAGCTAACGGTGTTAAGTCGAGGAGGCAAAAAACTGTTTTACCCCTAATGAAAATATCAAATAAATTGACACATAACCACATATAACCAATTATACACACACACACACACACACACACACATACATTGCAATAAAATGAGCATATCCGGTTAGCTATTTGTTCATTTTATTGCAATATATGTCTAATTAATTATATGCGGTTATGTGTCAATTTATTTGATACAATAAAAAATAGAACTCTGTAATTTAGTTTTTTCACCAAGGGCAAAAACGGTTTTTAACCCTTGACTTAACACCGTTAGCTATTCAAAACGGACGGAAGGCCATAGAGCCAAAAAAAAAAAATCATTCCAGGGCCTTAGAACAAAGTTTGAAAAAAATAAGATCATATATCTAAGAGGCGTTTTTTTTCAGGGTCATAGAGTTAATTCTCCCTAGTAAAAAACTGGCAGAATTCTTCTCTTTGTGCCACCATATGTTACATTTATTATCCGTCCATTGGCTGCGTCATTTTACAAATAGCCACGTTGGAACTTACCGGCCCACTGACCACTGTGCTCTGTCCGTCGTCAAACTAGTTGCTTTCACTACTCTATCAGTCCATGTAAAAAATGTTATCGCCGACGACGAATCTTCTCCGATGTCCAGGGACTGGGGGAATTTTGCAGTTATGCATAGAGACATCGGCACATGAGACGGCAGATGAGATGAGCATCATCAACCCGTCCATCACACGTTACGTACATTATTACGGACCGATCATCCACCGTCGGTTGGATGAGAATCTAGTGGCGATCCATCCGTCGCATTTCACATCGAGTACGCTGATCACACGATGGGCCAAAATATCGTGCCGAGCGGCCAGCGTTGCTGAACACGCGCGTGCCGCGTCCGTGCCATTTACTATTGTTTACGTACTCTAGTTAGTATATGAGAGTTGTTGGGTTGCGTCTATCAGGACACCACTGCACGCCCAACATGTCCATTAATTAATTATTATTCTGTAGCCGGCGGCCTTGTTTGTTTGTCTGTGGCTTGTCTCCTGCACGCATGCGTAGTAAGGCTATCCGTACTCATCGTACTCTAAATTTGTCCTCTAAATAGAATATTCCATTCTGGTCATCGAGATTCTCTCCTCTATAGCACTTTCTCCCGCACTCATCCATCCTCCATATCTATACTCTATATCGATTGGGACCCGCGTATCGCTTTTTTTTTTTTATTTTTTCCTCCCCACCGGACTCCTTCCCTCCCACTCTCTCTCTCCTCTATCCTTTCCCCTCTCTCCCCATTCCCATCGCCCCGCCTCCTCCCTCTCCTGCCTCCACTCCCCATCCGCTTTTTTGCCCTTGGCGCCTACGCCTCCGGGCGGGCGGCCATGGGCAGGCCTTTGCGGTGGTGGGGGCGGCCTCAAGCTCACGGCGCCTCGTGCGCCTCGTGCGGGCTGCCCGCGGCGGCCTCGGGCGATGGCGCGGGACGACCCGGCCGCGGCGTTCTTTGCGGCTCCGCCCTCGCGCCCATGGCCCTACGCCGTCATCGTCGACCCGGCCGCCATCGGCGGCCCGGCGTGCCCGGCTACGGACCGCTTTATGCGGCCGCCTCGACCCGCCGGCTCATCCCGCTCCAGATGCGGGAGGTCGAGCTCGACGGCGAAGCGAGCGGCGGGGTCGAGAGCGCGTGGCGGCGAGGGCGGGCAGCGCAGCAGCGAGGCCGAGCGAGCGCTGGTCCCGGCGAGCGCTGCCGCGGCCGAGAGCGCTTGAGCCCGGCTCGGGCGAAGCGAGCTCGCGCCGCGCCCAGCGGCACCCGCCCCGGAGCGCGCGGCCAAACCTCCCCTCTGCGCCTCCCTCTCCCTCGGCGCCCTCCGCCGGCGGCCTCGGCGAGCGCGCGACCTGCGACGGCGGCGGACCTCGTCCCTTGCTCCACACCGGCTCCATCTCGTGCCTCCACTGCGGCGGCGGCAAGCGGCACGAAGCGGCAAGCGGCGGCGGCTCCCCTTCCCTCTCTCTCTCTCTCTCCCCCTCTCTCCCTTCTCTCTCTGTTTCGGCGAGCGGCCGGGCGCCAGCGTGGGGCCAGCGCCATGCCGGCGCTCCCGGGCATGCTGCTCCCGCGCCCAGTTAGCGTCCGGGGAGCGAGATTCGAATCTGCGTCGGCTCCCCGGACCGTGCTGACTCGTTCGTCCGAGTAAGCGCGTCCCGGGCAACTTTCCGGACCCAGTGCGGGTAGCCTAAGAGGTAGAGCTTGGATAACCAGGTGATTGGGTAAATTTGCTGGAGATATATATAGACATGTACAGTACAGTATAAACTCTTTAAAGAAATGACTCACTGCAAACAAGTAAGACGTACAACGACATATGTGTGTGTA
>JADLZL010002545.1:0-197054 GCA_015844335.1 Chrysopogon serrulatus
TATTGGTAGAGAACTTCAAGTAATCATTCTTCACAGAAAACTCATTCAGATTTCCATTCGTCACATCCCTTTCATTATGCTTGGGAGGTAGGAATGGACTTTCTGGAAGTCTATAGCTTTGGGCCATTTGTTTGATTATTGTGCCTTCGCCTATACAAGCTTCAGGATCGAAATTGCCCCCCATTGACACCCTTTCGGTGTACTGAGAAGCTGATGTCATATTTTCTGGAATTCTATAACTACTAAGCATCTGATAATGTCTGGGTGATTTTTCTGTACAATCTTGGGATGTGCTTATGTATTGGTCAAAATTGGCTGAGGGGTGTTGTATATGATCTACCAAGCTAGTGAGATGAGAGACACGTCTAACTGGTAGGCTAGAAATAGAATCCAGTAACTGATTTGTTTGAACCTTTTGTCTTAAACCAAACTGGAAAAATTCTCTAGAGCTGTCCATTAGACTAGAATAATTGGTTGGCATCTGACTTGCTATAGAATTGTTCAGATCAAAATTGACTCTTTTAGGCATGCAGTCTGCCCGTAATCCTTGTATATCAACTATTGGGTCAACTGAACTAATAGAACTGCTTGCACCACCCCAATGGCATGATACCTGGACATTACTTCTTTTAACTCCAGATATTGATGGCTGTGTGTCCCTAGGACCAGTCTGTATCTCCATTCCCTGGGTTTGCGATACCAGATCCAAATGTCCATGCTGGTCCTCCACATCAAAGTCCAAACATCTTTGGGCTACTCCTGGTTTAGCTCTAGTGTGTCTATCAGCACCTCCTGATGGAATTGGTTCGGCTGGTGCGCTTAGTCCCTTCCTCCTGACATACTTTCTCCTTCCAGTAGGCTGGTTCCCATTTTCCTTGGGAGGCTTTGGAGTTTTAGGCTTCTGCACCTTTGCTGATTGTCCTTCTTTAATGACCTTTGGCCTATGTTTTTTCCTCTTAGGTTTTTGAACCGATTTTCCATTCATGTCAGTACCTTCAACTGCTCCAGCATCATTAACAGCTTGTGAGTTAGTAGACAGCTTTTCAGATGCTACAGGGGGGTTTACTTCTCCGGTACCCAGCTCGATGGAAGATTCCATCTGAAAGGGGACAGAAGAAGTTGCAAAACACAGATTGATACCACGGGGTACATGCATCCTTTGCCCTAGCCCCTCCTGCATATTTCTGTAACTTATGGTGCCAGTCAAACTGTTATCCAAATGAGGTACATCATATGAATCGACTTCACCTGTGAAAGTCATGAAGACACAATACAGTCACATAATATTTGAAGGGTCACAGTTTATATTATGAAAAAAACAGTACAGTGAGTCAGTGCACTTTCGTTACAAACTTGAAACATCAATGCAAGAGACTCTAAATAATATCGATGGCCCTCGAGTTTTGTTTAGCTTGCTGACAAACTCTGACTGGTGTTGACATGATCACTTTGACAACATTCAGTGCTCGAGGAGGTATCAGTAGGTGCCACAACCAGTTTCTTGAGAACCTTTTTTATGTGTACAAAATAGAACTGTACATATAAATTGTGAATTATCGGCACCAGAAGTTAATATCAAAGTAAAGCAGATTTTCTCCAGAAAATTTAGTTCTACATATCGAAGAGAAAACTAACCATGATCACTCAACTTGAAACCCGAATGGGCAACCAAAAATAAGGGAGAACTCGAATTTGTTTCCTCAAAAGTGAAATTGAAGAACCTAAATAGCGCACCCATAGTGAGGCAATGCCTAAGCTTCTAACAAGATGCAGTTTGCCTCATCCAAAGGCAGGCAGTCAAAGGTTCCTTGCTGCCTCACTCACCAGAGTTGAAGGGAAATGAAGCAAAGGATGGCCTCTCTAGTTGTTCTTCAGTATATATATTTTTTTGTGTGGATGTAACTTGAGTTTTGAATGTAAGTCATTTATCACATTCACCTATAAAGGCTAGCTTTAATTTATTTCACAACTAGCAGGACATTTATGAGCTGTCAAAGCACAAACTTGTCATTTCTTTTTTTCAATAATAGCAGATTAATTATATGATTTCTACAGAAAATAATGTGTCAACCTCATAGATTATTACATAAACAAAATAGGCCAAACTTTAGTTGAACAAAAAAAACACCTTATTTTTCCAATTTTTAGTTGGTACAATGAAAAATGATATCACATCAAACCAAACGTGCATGTTAGTATTTAAAAGGTACATCAATACTGTACAAAATATACACTTAATAAATCTGACAATATGTGAAAATCTTGTTCATAATCAAAGGGACCAGTGCAATATGCATTAATTTTGAACACTTAATGAGGAAATAATAAAATAGGAAACCACATATTTATAATAGTGGTTTTCCTTGACATATTTCTTGAGGCATACCAGAAACATCATGGTTTGATTGTGATTCTGACCATTGGTGCAGGATTAAGCATTTTATGAGAAGCTGTCCTAACGAGCTATGTCACAAACCCCTTATCATCTTAGGTAATGCAGCTTGCATAAATGCCTGGATTCAAAATTAAGCTCTAAAAGTAAGTTCCAGCAAGCATGGCAAAACCAAGGCTCCTATTCCAACAGTAGAATGAATATGGATCCTCACATCTAAATGTCTGGATTCAAAATTAAGCTCTAAAATTAAGTTCCAGCAAGCATGGCACAACCAAGGCTCCTATTCCAACAATAAAATGAATATGGATCCTCACATCTTCAATTTGAAGCTAAGCTTGTTCAAAAACCATTGTAAATACACAGTGCCCATGGTTTTCTACAAGTACCTCAAAATTAAGCTTCTAGACAAATCTCTCATGAACCATTATCATACAAACCATGTCCAAGCCCAATTCTCCAATCAACGCCATGTCTACATTATTTATTTGCTTCAGAACTATGTCTTTATAAGAATCTGTGGTTACCTGTATATTATTACACATGACCTCACTGGGCCCCTCTCCTTTCAAAAGCACCAAAGGCTTTGCAACCAATGGAACTGCATGTGTTCCCAAGTCACACTTTCTATTGAAAAAACTCGTGCTTGCAACGCTTGAAACTAATCTTGTATTGAACTATTTGGCAATCTACAGAATGACCCACACCCCTTAGTCCCAATATTAAATCAGCACCACGAACAGCATGTCCACGGGGCTTCACACGCATGTTACGGGTAACTGAAAAAAAACTCCTTGGACGCTACATTCATTCTTCACTCAGGAAAGCTTAAAAGGTGTGCATATGTCTTTCTCTGCATGCTATAATCTATATATAGACCAATGGCTGTGGGTTGTCAGTTGTGACAATGTGTGGAAGCAGTTATCCAACTCTTCACTCAGCAATGCCAGCCACTGGCATGGAGGATTTGGTCATTAGCTTTGGGACTAGTAAACTTTATTTTATTTTATATTTTTATAACTCCTGACTATGAGGAGGAGACCACAAATAATGTCACAGAGCAAGCATATCATATCACGATGACACATACGCAATAGCACCAAAATCAAGCATTTGATAACCTATGGAAACTAAGGAACTTAATTTAGCTCCCGCAGTTTTTCAGGACATGTTCACCCTGGCCCACACTTTTTTTTACAACTGGCCCGACGATTTTGATTCTTCAACGACTAAGGATGCCTCAAAACTCCAAATCCAAACAACATGGACATCGCGACACTCTTTGACGCGACTAGACAACAGCACGACGAAGCTGCATTCGATCGGAAATCCAAAAGCCTTGGCCTGTCTCTAAACCCGACGCCTCCCCTGTTCTCACGCCTCTAAACCAAATCCTACTACGAAACTTTGAGAATCCGAGCCCAAATTACACCCGCCCAGGCGGGCAAAACACGATTCACCCACCAAAAACACCTCCAGAACGAACCAGAACCTGTTCAGGGACTCATAAAAAAAGGGAGGAAAACAGGAGCGGGGTCCTCTCTCATCCCCAGGCGAAATTACCTGCGAGGCTCTCCGTCGCACGACCCGCATTTCAGCACGCCGGAGAGTGGAACACGAACGCAGACCAACCACCCCGCACTGCCCGCCGCCCTCCGCTCCCTCCTCTTCCTACCCGCACCGCCCGCCAGAGCCGGGAGGAGCGAAGGAAAACGAGAGGGCAACGAAAACAAGACCAGCGGAAGAGAGGGGAACGGAGGAGGTTGGGTCCTTGCGACTTTGGGTGAGAGAGACACCACAGTCTAGTCTAGAGAGAGAAAAAGAAAGGGAACAGAGAAAGAGACTGGGTACTAGTAGCGGTACAAGCTGTACAGGTAAGAACCTCCCACTGCCGTGTGAACCCTCCACTCATACAGTCGTATCGGGGGGCGCGGGGCGTGCGATGCGAATGCGATGGCTTTCACCACTAGGGCAGCCGACAAGCACGACATGTGTTTTTTACCTCGCGCCGAGGCGGGGCCCATAGGCAGAAGCTGGAACCGCGTGCGGTTCAGGACGGGCTGGAGGGCGGCCGCGAGCCACCAGCTGTCGCCTCGCGCGTGCCTTAATTCACCTGCCCGATTCACCCCCCACGACCGTTCAAGGCCTTCCGCGATCTACCCCCGCCTCGGTGGGTGGCGAGTGATGGCGGCTTGCGGATCGAACGGCTGGTTGGGCAGGGTCGATTTTTGACCCGAGTTCGGTGGGTGGCAGCAAATCTGAGAGTTATGCGAGGCGGTGGATTTGGTAGGGTCCGCGGGGATTTTACGGCAGGTAGGGAACTGCGGCTGGCCTGTGGCTACCGAGATCGATACGAATCTCCCGCTTTTAACTCGGAAAAGGAAAATATAGCGGAGAGATGGCTTGCAGCTGCCCACTAGCCCGTCCTCAACCGCACGCGGTTCTAGCTTTCGCCTGTGGGCCCCGCCTCGGCGCGAGGTAAAAAAACATGTGTCGTGCTTGCCGGCTGCACTAGCGGTGAAAGCCATCGCATTCGCATCGCACGCCAGCGCCGCCCCGATACGATCGCATTTGCAGTGGAGGGCCCATACGACTTGATGGGAGGTTCTTACCTGGATAGCTCGTACCGCTACTAGTACCCAGTCTCAGTCTCTCTCTGTTCCCTTTCTCTTTTCTCTCTAGACTAGACTATGGTCTCTCTCACCCAAAGTCGCAGCGACCCAACCTCCTCCGTCCCCCCCTCTCTCTCTTCCATTTGGTGTTGTTTTCGTTTCCTCTCGCTTTCGCCCGCTCCTGCGTGGGGAGGAAAGAGGAGGGAGCGGAGGGCGGCCGGCGGTGCGAGGTGGTTGGTCTACGTTCGTGTTTCGCTCTCCGGCATGCCGAAATACGGGTCGTGTTGCGGAGAGCCTCGCAGATAATTTTGCCTGGGGATGAGAGAGGACCCCGCTCCTGTTTTCCTTTTTTCTCTGGGTCCCTGAACAGGTTCTGGTTCATTCTGGAGGTGTTTTTGGTGGGCGAATCGCGTTTTTGCCCGCCGAGGCGGGTGTAATTTGGGCTCAGATTCCCAAAGTTCCGCATTAGGATTTGGTTTAGAGGCTTGAGAACAAGGGAGACATCGGGTTTAGAAACGGGCCAAGGTTTTTGGATTCCCGATCGAATGCAGCTCCGCCATGCTGTTGTCTAGGCATTTTTCTGATAAATTACACTTCCAATCGCATCAAAGAGTGTCGCGATGTCCATGTTGTTTGGATTTGGAGTTTTAAGGCATCCTTAGTCGTTGAGAATCAAAATCTGCGGGCCAGTTGTAAAAAAAGTGTGGGCCAGGCTGAACATGTCCTGAAAAACTGCGGGACCTGGATTAAGTTCCATAGTTTCCATAAGTGATCAAATGCTTGAGTTTGGTGCTATTGCACGTGTGCCATCGTGATATGATATGCTTGATCGTGACATTATACGTGGTCTCCTTCTCATAGTCAGGAGTTATAAAAATAGAGAAGAAAATAAAGCTTACTAGTCCCAATACTAAAGATCAAATCCTTCATGCCAATGGCTGGCATTGCTGAGTGAAGAGTTGGATAACTGCTTCCACACATTGTCACAACTGACAACCCACAGCCATTGCTGAGCAAAGTTTGGGCCTACATATATAGATCATATCATGCAGAGAAAGAAATATACACACCTTTTAAGCTTTCCTGAGTGAAGAATGAAATGTAGCGTCCAAGGAGTTTGTTCAGGTACCCAGAACATGCATGTGAAGCCTTATAGACATGCTGTTCGTAGTGCTGATTTAATATTGGGACTAAGGGGCGTGAATCATTCTGTATATTGCCAAATAGTGCAATAAAAGTTTAGTTTTGAAGCGTTGCAAGCACTCGGAGTTATTCAATAGAAAGTGTGACCTGGGAACACATGCAATTCCATTAGCTGCAAAGCCTTTGGTGCTTTTGAAAGGAGAGTGGCCCACTGAGGTCACAGATTCTTATAAAGACATAATTTTGAAGCAAATAAATAATGTAGACATGGCATTGATTGGAGAGTTGGGCTTGGACATGGTTTGGATAATAATGGTTCATGAGAGAGATTTGTCTAGAAGCGTAATTTTGAGGTACGTGGCTGACACTTCTGAAATTTGAAGAGTTTATTCTTATAGAAAACCATGGGCACTGTGTATTTACAATGGTTTTTGAACAAGCTTAGCTTCAAATTGAAGATGTGAGGATCCATATTCATTGTACTTTTGGAATAGGAGCCTTGGTTGTGCCATGCTTGCTGCAACTTCCTTTTAGAGCTTAATTTGCTGCATAACCTAAGATGATAGGGGGTTTGCATCCATCTACACCATATTTCATATGAGACACGAATCAGTTTGGATTAGGCACAAATACCATACTGAACTATTCCTAGCCATGCATATACATGTTTCTTTGGCTGAACATAAGCACAAGCGGGCCATCACATGTGCACGAAAGTAACCATATATGATTAATTAAAATATGGCAGCAGCAAGGGCAACTGATCTATTAATAAATCTCAACTAGTCTATCAAACTAATTCATCTAAAGTTATACACAATTCCTGATCTAATGCATCAATAGGCAATGCAAGTCATTTGCATCTTAAACATATATGCTGCAAGTCATTTGCATCTCAAACATATATGCTGCAGGATGAGAAAGTAATAATACAGGCATAGCTACTTAAGCTCATCATCAGTGAAAAGTTGTAAGCTGAAATCAACATATTGTAGCAACAACTCATCATCTATATTGCATAAATGATAGATGGAAATATTTGCAGACAATTACCTTTGTGATTTTTTTCGAGCAATCTTTGATTGTCTAGTCTGATTCCAAGTGCTCAAAAAAGATTGGCCAAGATTTGTTGTTTACAAAGCCAGAGAAAAACAACAGGTTCTGGATTAGATAATTTATTATTACAGACTATAGTAGGCTAGATAAACAACATCATTGGGTGCAGCACCAGATCGAGAGGGATGGCCAAGCAACAGGACAAACCTGTAGAAGGTGCATTCGTTGGGTTCCTATTTTTGGAGGAGGGGCAGCGGCAGCATATCTGTCCAGGTGAGGGGGAATAGGAAAAAAAATCAAGAACTGAAATGATCGATCGATGTGGTGGCCGGCCAGCTCACTGAACGAGACGAACCTGCTACCACGCACAAGAGCCGGATAGGGGAAATGAAAAAAAAAATAATCAAGAACTCGGCATCGTTCTTACCAGGTGAGGGGGAAATGGGATCTGCTTGTTGCTCCTTCAAGAACAAATCTACAGGTTTCTCCTTCAAGAACCGGATGTACTAGACACAGGATTCAAGATTAATTGCCAAAAAAAAAAGACAAGAAACCTCTACGGGATGAAGAAACCCCAATTCTTTGCAAGGGGAGTGTGCTTACTGAGTAGATTCGCCGGATTGAAGCAGTACGGGGAAGGAGAAAGAAGGAGTTGTCTCGGGCGTGACCTGAGAGCACGCCGCCGCCGCCGCCTCTGCCGCGTCCGCCCCCGCTCAGTTCGTAATTTTTTTTTTTTTTTTACGATAGCACTCGGCGGACGGCGTCTTCCGGTTGTTTCGACGGGATGATGATGATGACCCCGTGACGGCTTTATGCCAGTGGCATGACCCCGTGACGGACTGACTGATTCGCTCCACCGAACCAAACGCCGTTCAGGTTTCGGATGTAGACCGTCCGGTTTCTTGAACCAAACACGCTGTAATTCGCCTGCTCGATTCGGTCCCCGCCGCCGTTCAAAGCCTTCCGCATCTGCCCCCGCCCCGCGGGGGGCAGGGAGTAATGGCGCGCCTCACGGATCGGGCGGCTGGCTGGGCGGGGTTGATTTTTGGTCCTTCGGTGGGTGGCAGCGAATCTGACTGTTATACGAGTCCGGGGGTTTGGTAGGGTCCGCGAGAGTTTTACGACAGGTACGGCACTGCAGCTGGTCTGTGGCTGCATAGATCGAATCTTCCGCTTTTAACTGAAAAAAAAAAAAAGACCGCAGAGAGATGGTACTCCCTCCCCTTTTTATTTGTGGCTTTGCTTTCCCGGAGGCAAATAAATACTTGGTAATTTTAATAAATAATAAATATCATCGATTCGTATCATAATTAATATCATCGAAAAGATCTTTGGATCTAGTTTTTTAACAAAATTATTTGAAGATATAAATATTGTGCGTATTTTTATAAATCAAGTCAAACTTGTGGACGCGTATCCCATGGCGATAAATAAAAAGGGACGGAGGGAGTACAATGCAGCGATATCAACACCAGTAGGCTCGTCACCCGATGTATTTAAAGGCTCAACAAGATTGCCTCTATTTCAGTGTCTATAGTATCGAATGTTTTTTCGACTATAGTAATATCTAAAAATCGATAAAAAAAACTCTCTATTATCTACTTTTATTACCGTAGTTTATGAAATACTCCCTCCAGTCCGATTTATTAGGCGTCCGTAGGTTTTAGAAAAAAGTCCGTATTGTTAGGCGTCACCACACACGATTGCACATGGATCGATATTTTCTGTTGTCCTCTCAGCTTCTCTCATCTCTGGTTCGTTCTAATTGAAGGCTGCATGCATGCATGCATGGAAGCCAGGGAGATGGCTCCAATAGAAACTCGGGAGTGACATTTTCAATTAATGCAATTTCACGGTCTTCCTCCATTCCTTGGTATCTGAAATTTCATTCCATACGCCTAACAAACCGGACCGGAGGGAGTATATTAAAATATGCACTTATTTCTGAGTATAAACTAGCTATTATGTGTGTACTTCTACACACAACGAAAAGGCAGAGGCATGGGTGTATAGCACAGCTCGTATCCTTGTTATTAGTGTGTATCCCTGACTACGTTGGAGATCGAATGTCGCAAAACCATTTACCATAGCAGGTACCTTTAAATGTGACTGGCACACAGTCTAGGGCACCCTCTGCTCACCTCAGATGCCTTCACTATTTCATCATGTCACCCATGTCCGTTGTTACACTATCCGCGCGAGGTGCTCACTACCTTGTGCTGCTCTACATCTTTGCTTGCGAAGTCCCATCACATGTAGAAGCCTGCTACTCTCGCCCTGACAAACGTGCCTGCCGCCTCTACACCGACTAGTGACCTCAATCCTATAAGAAAATACGCATGCACTCATCGCCATGCCATCCCTACCAACACTCCTTGCTTCATGCCCACACATTTGTTGCACGAGAAGTCTGCAATCACCACTTTGACCATTGCATTGACAACCTGTTGGCAACCTGTCCAAGGAGGCACCGGCACTCACGTTCACCGCCGCTACTTCCTCCTCGTGTCAGCATTATTTCTAATCATGTCTGATTGCATGCTAATTTCCCGCACCTTATCAAGTGTTTAGGTAGGATTGTGCGGATGGAGCACCGATAGCTAGGCTATTTAGAACGTGATTTGAAGAACAATTCGCTAGAGGTTGTCGACAACTGGATGGGCCCATATGCATAGAAACGTGTCAAATGATATATGGAAGAATCCTTCCTAATTTAATGTTAAGTATAGATATAGATTGATACCACCGTATTTTAACACATTTGATATTATTAAAACTCCTCCCAAAGCAAAATTAGTCGGAGCAGGTGGTCGGCGAGTGGCGATGAGCGCCGGCGGAGACGAGCGGCGAGGCGAGGCGATGAGCGCCGAGTGGTTGGAGCAAGCGGTCGGCGATAAAATCCGGCGGCAAGCGGCGAACCAATTGGTCGGCGGCGAAATCCGGCGCCAGTGGTGCAACCACGGTTGGCGATAATCCTCATGTTCTTCTAGACGATCCAGTCCTCGAGCGTAGAGAATAAGTTCGAGCGTAGAGAATAAGTTCGAGCGTAGAGAATAAGTTCGAGCGCAGAGAGAGAGGGTGGTGGACATCCTGCTACTCGTGGGTTCAGTCAGAGCTTATTCTCTGCCAGCCTCGACCCACATGACCCCCCGGAGCGGGTCACAAGTGGAATAGGGAAAGGAGGGGCGGACACTTTTCCCACCAGCCATGCGTTCAAACCACGCATTGAATAGAGCGGCTCCAGCGACCTATGTCGCCCGCAGGGCATGGGCAGCCTCTAACCCACTGTTGACATGCCTCAATAGTTGGTTCGTACACAGATGACCATACCTAAACAACACGATACTATTACGCCTAACCTGGTACGAAGCACGTCTAAATCAACTATAACGCCTTACCATGTACTGCGCATGCATGGACGATGTTACCAGCGATACGACAAGCACAGTCAATGGCATGGACCACCAACCTGCGTACAAGAAGAAGGACGCACCGACCCCAAGCACGAAGGCGAACTACCCCATCGTCGCTTTTTCTCTTTCATCTTTTCCGCTTTTTTACATACTCACCATCTCTCTTATCTTCTAAACCACGCAGGTTTCACTTGTGTTTGACCCCCTCCCTTCAGTCTATAAAAGAGAGGGAGAGTCGCCTTGCCAAAAGGGGGGTTGAGCACCACGCACCGCTCAAACACACCCGCAATACATCGCACTATACACTCAGAGACTTGGGAGCCCCTCTCTCTCTCGAACCATTTATAACCAGCCCATTCGAACTGGACATAGGGCATTACGGCCTGAACCGTATAATCCTTGTGTCCTCTTAGTGAACCATCTGGACATAAACACGCATCTAGAAATTTACTATTCGGTACGAATCCGAAACACCAACAACTACTACATTGTGGGATGGGGATGGCTACTGCACCATTTCAAATTACCTGATTTGCAGATGACTCTACCATCAAAATGTCTCGCTTGACTCTTTGAAATCAAAACCAATATATAAACTTTGAAGAAAATGAATATGATGTCACGTTAAGAAAACAATTTAAAAACCATATCTTAATTTCACTATACAATAATTTTAATAAATCTGTATGAATTTTCCCACCTCTATACATTGAGACGATAAAAAAAACTCGATCAGCCACCGAGTATTCCGGTTTAAGAAGATATCTTGTCACGTAGATCGAGAAAACCCCTCAAACCCCTATCCACCCTTACACAACGGCACCGCAGCTAACTGAGACGATCAAGTGTCTTGGCGGATTTATTTTTTAATCCTAGCCTAATGCCCAAACAAGCTGTCAAATCTCTTCTCTGAATATCACAACCATAAACACGTACGCGCTACATGTGCATGGCTACTCTATACTATGTTCCAAATCACTCTTATTTTCCTTGGAGACACATGTCATAATGCTTGCTATAAAGACTACAAACAATACGTCTCTCAAAAAACAAAGATTAGAACAATAATGTATGTCGCTCAAAAAAAGATTAGAACAAAAATGTTTATCAGCAGATTAGCCCTCCCAACTGGCACACACCCTTCGGATATCGTGTGGTAACGACGGCGAATCTGTCACTACCACTGGTCTGGTACAATGCAACTATCAAGGCAAGGGGGGCCCCTTGGATGCAGAATCTATTCAATGGGACGGAGTTGATGCAAATTTGTCCTTGTCTTTAATTAATCCTTTTCAATTTCCACAGGACAATTGTCCCTACTTTTGCCAGGACAAATGTCACCGTCAGGCGCGTCCATATCATCCACCCAGTACTACCTGCTCCTCTCGTGTAGTACTACTAGAGCAATCATTCGTTCGGTTTGTGCCTATTGACACGCTAATCAAAATAAACAAACTCAAGCAGCAATCGATCGCTAGTAATAAAAAGGTGTCAGTGCTATGGCATCAACACCGTCCAGAGTGCTGGGGTCAAGGAACCTACCTACAGCTACAGGCTACAGCCAGAAAAGAGGATCACAAAGCTTAACCAGCTTTCGTCCCATCTTATCCCGTAATCCACGCACGCTTCTACTGGTCTGGCCTCGGCCGGGGCACTTGCCGCGTCGGGCACCTCGCAGACGAGGCACGCCTGCACGCCCAGAGCCCCCAACTCGTTGCCAGAGCAGATCGCCGCCGACGCCACGAATCTGATGCTCCCGTCCCATCTTGTGCTCATCATCAGCTTTTGTACGGTCTGTCCCATCCCGTCTTGTGGTCATCATCAGCTTTTGTACGGTCTGTCGGGCCCAGTGCGTCAAGGAAAATTAATTCAACAGCCAGCCAAACCAGCTGATAACGAAAAAGTTACATCAGCAGCGTTTAAAAGATTCAGATACTCAAGCATAGGGGCACGTCATGCTAGTCTTATCAGCCGGATTTATCAGCTATTTCTACAGTATTTTTCTCTCACACTAAACCAGCCGGCTTGTCTTATCAGCCGACTTATTCCACCGACCGAACACCCCAATGATGTTTAGAGGCGTTGACTGTTTATATGATGCTCAAACAAGTGCATGTTCAGTGAGTGATTTGACTAGGGGCACGTCATGCTAGTAGTGAATCACTTTGCCTTGGGTTTCTCCTCCGCACTGGCCTTGGCAGTCTCCTGGCTCGCTTGCAGGTTGCCAGGCACAGGCTGAATGCGTTCGTAGCGCTTCCTGGTCAGGGTTTCGCCCTTCAGTGCAGCGACGTATCTGTCGTTCGTGTCCTCCTTCCGTTGCAGCTCGCCAAGAAACTCCGCCAGTCTCTTCCTGTTCACTTGCCCCATCATCTGTTTGCCAAGTGTTTATCATCAGAGACCATGGGATCACGAATGTAAACATTTCATAGCGCATCAGAACACTAAGAAAACAACTTGCATACAAAGTGCAAAGACAATAACTGGATGCAAACGAGTAAATGATTAAACATAGTAAATTTTATCTGTTTGGCAAGCAGTAAACCAGTAATACAATGTGTCATAAACACCTCCCAAGAAAACAACTAGCATGTCTGCTAGTGTCTTTCATGCTAAAAGAACATGCACCACATAAATATCAGTAAAATGGGTGTAAGCTGGAACTTTCAATAAAGAAGTTTTCAAATGGTATAAATAGTAATTGTTCCAAGGCAGGCAAATATAAGCTACCGATTCACCATGAATCCCAGGTAACAAGAATGGTTAACTATTACTAGGTGTTCATTCAATTTCTAGGGCCCTGAATGCAAAAACTAAGGAAATCTTAAAATGGGCAGTGCATCTATTCCTCTTTCCTAAACACCAGCAAGGAGCTGAACATGCTGCATCTAGCCAGCCAACTATAAAACCCCTCCTCAACTGTCCACTACCTGTCGGCTGGCCATTGGTTCGTGGTGGTTAGGGCTCATGAACTCAGGATTCCCAAAATGGATTGCTCGTCTCTCTACACTGTTAATTTGCCCAGGATTCAAGCTCTCAAAAAAATAAGCAGGCACTTTTTGCACATATTAATGAACTTCCATCATTGTTTGTTCCCTTAACTATGATTTGATTATCGAGCTCCTCAAAATTGGAGGCTGTGGAAGCAAGAGCTCAGGTTGCTAGATGGTTAGTTCCATTGTTTAGTGGACTGTAGAAACAGAAAAACAGCACTGAGCCATCTGATTTGGTTTTTAGTATGCCATGGGAACAAAGCTCCACAACAGCAAGCTGCTTGGGTTTGCACAGATGAACTATTTTACACAAAGTGTGGTTTCAAATCATGAATCAGATGAAATTATATTTTGATGAACCAAAAAACAATAAACCACCATGGCACAAGAGCAAACAACTACCTAAAAAAGCTAGATAGCAATATCAAGACATACATAACACAATTTGAATGCTAAATACTCCAATATTTAGACTCCAAATTTTGAAATCCGTGGTCGTGAGGAAGGCCATCGACTTTGCCAGTCCCAATATGAATAATACCCAAAGTAAAATAAACAGTCCCAATATGAATAATATCCAAAGTAAAATAAATGGTTAAATGGACTGACCAGCACCAGAAGCAGAAGAAAAAGCAAAATTAGTGGTAGGTGTATTAATATACTCTCTACAGAATACCAGTATCTTACTACTGCAGCCTGCTGATACGTAGAGATTGCTGCAATAGCTCTAAAAGCAAGCTTGAACATACAACAAGAGAGTTAACTACTGAAACAACACAGAACTGTAATATTATGTGTCTTGAATATTTGCTCCACATCTTGTAAATTAATATATTGATTGATTCTTCAATATTAGCACTTGATTCATACAGTAACTAGGAATAAGCATTGTAACAACAGGGTAACAACAGGGCACCCCGTCGACTTATGAGCATAACAGTCTTTAGCCAAGATTACTAATAAACAGAGATGTTGAGGTACTCATTTACCCTACAACAGATAAGAACATTGCTTGGACTGTCTAACAATACAACTGTTGACATTTGGTTATTATTATTTCTAACACTAATAATTGTTATTGCTTGGGCCATTCCCTTTCTATCAGAGAACTATAATTGCACAACTGTTACACTACACTGCCATAACTGTTCACAGTGCAACAAAGATTTAGGTTTACAGAGAGTTGGCAGAAATAAGGCACACTTATGCTGCTTTTGACACATTGACTAACCATCAATAATAATATTTACCAAGTATGATTAAAAAAAAGGAGAACCAAAGCTAGCTGGTTTGCCACTAATCATCCCTCGTGCTGGCTGGCAGGTATGGTTATTATTAACCTGAACTGTAAATGGAATGGAATCAAACTATTTGAACCAATACAACCAATAGTTGGCACCTATTGTTAGAATACAGGCGCCCTCTAGGCAGGCCATGGGCCAGGCGCCCAAGCCCATATGGCTGGGCTGCTGTCCTGGATTAGGATAGACATGATTGTTTAGGCAAGGATCCTGATTGATTAGGCAAGGATCATGATTGATTAGGTGTTTCTATAAACCTAATGATCCTTGCCTATATATGTAGCCCTTGTACTCAATGTCTATCAATCAATAATCCTGAGATCTAATTGCTCTCATGGTATCACACGCCTAGGTTAGGTCCCCCTCTTCCGCTGCCCACCCCCCATCGCGCGTCGGCCCTTCTCTCCGCCCGTGTGTAGCGCCCGCCGGTCCTCCCCGTCTTTGCGCCAATGGCCACCCCCACTGGGTCTCCCAAGTCCCACACCACGGGACTTCGGGACGGCGTCATCTCTGCCCGCCTCGACAAGGGAGCGGCGAACGCCCGCCGCCGCGGCTGCCCAACTCCTCGAGAAGGGCGCTGGCCGCCTACGGCCCGTCTTTGCCGAGGCGGAAGCCGAGGTCGCCGCCAAGGACCGTGATGCGGCTACTTGCTCGCGCAGCTGAAGGCGAAGCAGCGGCGGCCGCGTCGCCGCCCCGGCCACGGAGGCGCCTCCTCCAAAGACGCGTCCTCGTCACCGCCCAATCGGCATACGCCATGCTCCTCCATGAGGCCATGGCGCTGCTGCAACTTCACGCGCAGGCCGTCGCCGTCAACAACATCCGGAACCACGTCACCATCGTCCTCGGCGTCGACTCGCAATTTCAACCATTGGCGCCGATCAGTTCTTGCTCATCCCGGCAAGTTCTCCCTTGAGGATCATGTCCGCGCCGATCCTCGGGATCCCATCTCCCCCGACCGGACCCGGATGGATTGCGTCGTCAAATCCTGGATCGCCGTCACCCTCACCGGCGACCTTCTTGAGATCATCTACGCACGAGGGCTCCATCGCTCGTCATGCTCGGCTCGCCGTCGAAGTCGCAGTTCCTCGGCAACCAGGGAGGCTCGTTCCATCCACCTTGAGACACGGTTTCGCACCTTCGTCGGGGTGACCTCTCCGTCACCGACCACGCCGCCCGGCTCAAGAAGATGGTCGATGACCTCACACCCCTTGGCGAGGTAGTCACCGACCGCACCCTCGTCCTCAACGTCATCCGTGGCCTCAACGAGCGTTTCACCACGTCGGGGCCCTTCTACGCCACACCGGCCCTTCCCCACCTTCCCGGGAGGCACATGACGACCTCATTCTCGAGGAACTCACGTTGGGGAACAAGCGGGACACTCACCACGCTCTAGCCGCATCTATCGCAGCCTCTTCACCGATAGCCACCGCTGGCTCCGGGGCACCGGGCGGCTCCAAGTCTCTCAATGGCAACCGCCGCAAAGAAGCGTGGCGGCGGTGGCAAAGGGGGCTCCAGCAACAACAAGAACACCTTTGGAGGCCGGCGCCCTCCCTGCGGTGGCGCCAGCAAAGCAAAACCAGCAGCCCATTCTTTGGCGCCCAAAACCCTGCGGCCCGGCCATTCATGGCCTGCTTACTACAACCCAAGGATGGGTTCTATCCAGATGTGGCCCGAGGGCCCCTCGACCCCCCACCACTGGCTCCGATCCGGTGCCTCCTCATCTGCAGGCCAAAGCACCGGGCGCAACAAAGGCGGCAAAGCAGCAAGCTTTGCTTGCATAGCGGCGGCAAACGACGCCGCCCTCCGGCGGCCGGTGCTGCCCCCGATGCTTCTCGTCGATGGATTGCCCCCGGTACTACAACCCGGTGGCTGGTCTGCCCTCTTGGGACCCAACGGCTCTCGCCTCCGACTCTGATACAACGTCGCTGACCCCTCCTTCGTCCAACGAGTGGTACTTCGACTCGGTGCTACTTCACATATGACATCTCGGTCCTCCTCTCTTTCACATGTTTTCTTCCCGCGGTACCCTACTCCTTCATCCATTGTTGCGGTAATGGCTCCCTTCTTCCATTATCGCCACCGGCACCATAGAGTTATCCCATAATTTACGTCTAATAATGTTCTTGTGTCACCTCAGATTATTAAGAACCTTATCTCTGTTTCGCCAATTTACTACCAACAATAATTGTTCTATCGAGTTTGACCCCCGCGGGTTGTTACGTGAAGGTTCTTCCATCTCGGACCGAGATCGTTAGGTGCAATAGCTCGGGCCGCTATACCCCCCGCGCCTACCTCCAACACACTCCCTTGTCACCGGGCGTCCCTCCCATTTGTGGCATCGGCGTCTCGGCCACCCGGTCATGAGGCTTTGTCGAAGCTTGCGTCTAGTGTCTCATGTCATATTCTGGACTGTTCAGATTTGTGTCATGCATGTCAGTTAGGGCGCCATGTTCATTTGCCCTTTCATGAGTCCACCTCTCGTGCAGCTACCAAGTTTGATCTAATACATTGTGATTTATGGACCTCTCCAATTGTTAGTATTTCTGGTTATAAATACTATTTGGTCATTCTTGATGATTGCACTCATTACTGTGGACATTTCCCTGCGTCTCAAATCGACACGTTCAACACACTTACTCACTTCATTGCCCACGCCTCCACCCAGTTTGGCGCCCGTGTCAAGGCCGTCCGGTGCGACAACGGGGCGAGTTTGACAACTCCAGCTCTCGTCAATTTTTTTCGCTTTCGGGGCATTCAACCGCATGTCACGCCCCTACACTTCATCTCAAAATGGTAAAGCTGAACGCATTACTCGCTCTATCAATAATGTTGTTCGCTCCCTGCTTTTCAGGCGTCCATGCCTCCGTCCCTCTTGGGTAGAGGCTCTGCATGCACCATCGTTCTCGCTGAACATATTGCCCACCAAGACCTTGCAGTTTTCACGCCTCACCTTGCCTGTTTGGCAAGTCACCCAAGATATGATCATCTACGAGTCTTCGGTTGCAAATGTTACCCCAACATAAAACTCTTGCACCTCACAAACTCGCCCCTAGGTCTGTCCCGTGTGTCTTCCTAGGCTATTACGCTCATCACAAAGGGTACCGCTGCCTTGACCTCTCCTCCAACAGAGTCATCGTCTCTCGGCACGTCATCTTCGATGAAAGCGGCATTTCCCTTTGCTGGCGACATGGTCCTAGCACTCCGGCAGCCCTACGGTTCCTCGATAGCGATACTGCGACCTGTGCTCCCTCCTATTGGACCGATGCACAAGTTTTTGTCTGCGAGGAACACCGGCCGCCACCTCCAGCGCCCCTGCCCGGTCCCTCCCGCCCCGTGCCTGGGCGCCCTTGCTTGCCGTCACCACAGCGCCCTGCCAGTCCCCTTGCGGCGTGCCTAGGGCGCCCCGAGATCTTGCTGATCCCACAGCGCCGGCGCTTTACATCCCACAGCTGCGGGTGCTGGGGACCCACCGCGCCGCCACAGCGGCCACCGGGGCGCCCTCTCCCACGCCCACGCGGGCCACGGCGACACCAGCCAGCGTCCGGAGCGGCCTCCCCGCTCTACATCCCCCGCTCTGCGTGCGGGTCCTGGTCCACCGCCCGGGTTCCCACCCCCGCCCGCTCGGATCGGGCCTTCTGTACCAAGACACGCGATGACCTCGCCCGCTGGTTCCTCCTCCACCACCGCTTTGCGCCCGGCCGCCGCCCCACCGACCGCGCCCTTACATAAGGGCGCCGTTCCTGTCACTCCAGTGGAGAACCAGCATGCCATGAGCACGCGGTCGAAGCGTGACTATCGGATGCCTGCTGCCTACCACGCCGCTTGTAACATTCTAAATGTTAATCATATTGCATTGCATTTGCATTAATGCATAAGCATCATTTTGTATTTAATCTCAAGCATGAGCAATTGCAAGTTCCATGTGTGCTTTATACATGTTTGAGTAATAATCTCAATAGTTGCTTAAAAATGTCTAGAATGATGTTTGAAATAGGGTTTATATACAACTTTTTGTTAAAACATGCTCACATGTGATGATAATGTCAATTATGCTTATTATCAAGTTACTAAGTAGCTTAGCATGTAAGTATATGATTTATTCAGTTTTTGGGTATAAGCCCTAAATAAAAGTTGAAGTATAAATTATATGAAACAACTTTTATTTAAGGTTCCAGGACTGAATCCCACCCTAACATGTTCAAAAAGTGACATTAACTTTGAATTCAGCAAGGATTTGGTAAAGGACTTGGAAATTTTGTAAGTACTGATTTTCAGTTTCTCTTTTCAATATTTAGGGCTGTGTAAGTTTACTTTTCATGAACAAATTTCTGGAATCTGGTTCACCACTTGTTGCTGCAAAGTTTGTACTATTGAATAGTGGAGTTGGTTGAGTATAGTGATCTGTGGTTATTCTTTAATTAAATGTCAAAACAGCTAATCAATATGTTCAGTGTTGGGTTTAACTGAAACTGAGTTTTCAGTTTATTTTTGCTTATGTTTAGTAATTTGTATCTTGCAAATCTTTGAGTTTCAGTGTATGATCTTTTAAGCAAAGTCGTAGCTCATATATAGGGGATCAACGTGGTGCAATTGGATTGCCTTTTAGCCTCCTGTATAGAGAGAAATCGAGAGAGGAACCTACCTGTTTCAGTCGCTACAGTGCCAACGTGTTCCATTTCTCCTCTTGCCCATACCGCCACTGTCTCTGCCGTCGCCGTGGCGTTTCCCGTGAATTCTCCGGCCGACGTGCGCAACCAACCACGTTGTCGAGGTCGTGAAGCTGCTGGCCACCTTGCCGACCTTCTCCTTGCTCCATATAAGCCACCGCCGGCTTTGTCTCTCTCTTTTCTCTCTTCCTGCTCACATCGGCCGAGCTCCACGTTTCTGTTAAATTCGTCCTCGTCGCTGAACCAAAATCCAATTGCACTTGTTCTTAGCTCCACCAGATCCTTGCGCGCCGATTACACCTTGTTGCGCCGCTTGAAATTACTCGAATCGCCGGAGCGGCTATCATCTTCTCCGCGGCCGGCATAACACCGCCGCATCGCACTCCACCGTGGGTAAGCTGCTCTGGTGAGCCGGTTACCGTACCATCTCTTGTTTCGAACTTGCTTTGGCCCATGGTTTGTGATCTGCTCAAATCCCCTGTCTCTCTTGCATAGGGCGCTTCGGAACGACCTCTCTTCGCCCGTCGAGGTTCAAGCCCGCCGCCTTCGGCTCCAACGCCGACGACCCAACCCCGCAAGCGTCCCGATCATCTTTGGTTATTGTGTTAGTCTCGGGGTGAGCTCCTAATCGTTACTCCGTCGCCTGCCTAGCCTGTATCGTGTCCTAGTGGCCTGCACACCACCGCACGGGCGAAGCTTCATGCCGCCCGAGCCGCCGCAACCGCTGACCAACCATGTTGCCGCCCCTCACGCACCAAATTAACGCCCGAGACGCGTTCGCGGAGTCGAGTTGCATTAGCCGGAGTGGTTAGCGCTAGCGGAGAAGCTACCGTCGGTTGCCACCGTCGAGCCTGTGCGCCGCCGTCCACCATGGCCGACGTCGCACGCGCTCCGGTGCTAGTAAGGGGGGATAGTGGTACCAGGAGGTGTGGGGAGAAGAGGGGAGTCCACCGGTGAGGTCGCCGTCGCCGGTGAGGTCACTGTCGGCGGGGAACGAGCCTGGGTCGAAACCGTCGGCCGTCGGAGTCGTCGGGCGGGACTCGGCCGAGTCGCCGGCATGGGGGCAATTTGTCAAAGCCCAGCGCCAAGACGCTTTGCGCCGTCTTTGGGCCAGGTCGCAGGTTGGGCCGAGCCGGGCCAATTTAAAGCCACGGGTTTTCCCTCTCTTTTTAAAATGTTTAAACATTTTCCATGGAAATGAATAGTGCTCCATTTTGTGAATTTTATAGGAATTTGTATGAGTGTGATAAAATTTTGAAAATTTCTGTATAGCCTCTGCAGGCTAGAGTCTATGTGAGAAAAATATAAAACTTAGAAAAACAATAAATTTTGTTGGATCAAAAATTGCTCCTTTTAATTGTAAAATGAGCATTCCATAATTTTTAGAGAATAAAATCTTGATCCAAAAATTATGAAAATTGTTTTGCATGCATTTCATGATATCACCAATCTGTACAAAAAGTTTGAGATGAATTTGAGAATGTTTCATAAAATCATTTTTTCCAAAATTAATAATAAAAAGAAAAAGAATGTATTTGATTGCATGTTGTGTATAATTGAATAATTCAATTGCATAACTATTCTGTTTACCATCATAGGATACTGTTTATGTATAAAGAACTCTAATTAGAGAATAGATGCTTTATTATTGTATGTCATGATTGCTAAGTGTGATGATATTGTTTTCATGTCTTGTTTTCCTTTTCCAAATAAAACAACCATATGGTATATGTATAGTGCTTGTGTGACCTTTAGGGTTGCATGATGGCCTTGGATTAGGAAACCCCTTTGATCCTCGGCAATTCTATTGCTTAGTGAGAATGATCATGATTCACTAGTTGATATCGAATAGTTGTTGCTCTCTAGTAGTTACACTATCTCTTCCAGAGAAGAGATATGCACATACTCAGTGTATTTAGAAACAATTGATGTTAGTTATTTTAACCAACTCTGATAATATAGTATTGTCATCAGAGAAAGAGAATTGCACACATGGAACCTTATGTAGCTTTCCATTCTTGTCAATTCCCATGATCATGCCATCATGTATCATTTCATGCCATAGCATCCTGTCATCGCGTATCCTACATGCATTCTTGGTATTCATATATCGCATACATTCATATAGGATCGGAGGAAGAGGCGTCCGTCGAGTACGTGGTGACCAAGGAGAAGGATCCACAGGAGTTGCCACCCGAAGGCGAAGGACGAGACTCTGAACCACAGCCAAAGTGCACTAACCTCGGATCCTCTACTTTTCGCCGAGGCAAGCCCCGGAGCATTCTATGAACCTATTCTCTTTTAAAATGCAATTACTCAATTTTGATACTTGTGATGTGCATTACGTTCATAGGAATTGTGTGATACCGTTGTTGCATAACTACCTTATCCACTAAAATGAACCTGGTCATAATACTAGATTGGATAGATAGTTTCATGCTTAGCCATGCTTAGATCATTAAGAAGCCGGATGATTTCCTGTCATCCGCAACCTTTAGACTGGTACATGTGATATCCTTAAACATGAGGTGAATGATAATTGGAGACCGGACGGGACACGGTGTTGGAGATGCTACAAGACATGGAGGTTTTGTATGCTTCTAGTTTTCCCGTCTGAGTTGATTAAGGACCGTACCATACTCTGGTCTAGGTGTGATATTGAACGTACCTTCACATAACAAAATTTAATAACTCATTTCGACTGTGAAACCAATTAGCTCGTTCGAGGTAGGTATTGAACTGTTAGCATTACCGGGAGGAGAGCAAAAGGTGTGAGGGGGATCGATCCAAAATCCAAAGAAGAACTACAAAGGCCACGGGTCGTTGGGGTACCGACCGGTGAGGATCGAGGACCATGAGTTTTTGCGTAAACGGTTCAATCCTATCTTTCGAATAGAGTGAACGGTAATCTGCGCGGGTGAAGTACAAACTCGTGTGGGTGTGTGATACGGGCTTACCCAGCTGGTGTAATCGATTTGAATCGCCGTCTCTCCCGGATAGTGAGAAACTTATACCTTGTCGCAGAGACGTAGTAAAAGAGATGGAATTCACTGTTGATATTGAAAGGATTCTAATTGGTACCTCATCTGTAGATGAATGCTTGTTATAACTCAAGTGTATGTTTTAGAAAGATGCAAACGTAGTTATGGATAGCATCATAATAATTTTGCCGCCAACATATAAAACTTTGGAACCTAATAATAAGCTTTTGCGCAATAGCTGCTGGCCAACAAACCCCACCATCCATAGCCAATCATTTATCCTTGGAGTCTTTTCTTTTATTCTCTGTCGGGTAAGTCTTGTGGAGTACAATTGAGTACTCAGGGTTTTTACCCATCGTTGCAGGTGACTTGTTGTGTGAAGAGTATTGCATCACAAGCGTTAATCCTATGGATGACAGTGCCTAGGCCATCGGGCATGGCCATATCTTATACGCTCTTCTTCATGCTGTAAATGAGGTTTGAATAAAGCTGGTGTTATAAAGTAAATTTCTGGTATTGTATTTGAAACCAAGAATCACTTTCATGTATTATATTTGAACCACCTTTGTAATCACATAGAACTCAGGATGTACTTATTTTCCGTTGTAAACTCTGTATACTGATGTATGATGTTTACTTAATCATGTGATCCTGGATGTAAGTTGATTTACCGAGGTCCTTCGTGACACTCGGTGGACTACCGGGTTCATTCGAGAAGCGGTGTATACGTGTCAACGTTGTTAACGGGGACAGTTACGCTTAATCTCGGATGGATTGGTCGGTTCTGTCACCAGCTGGCATCAGAGCAGGATTAAGGATAATATCATCATCAGTGTATTTTTAAACAAAAGATTTTGGTTTTGAAAATCTTAATTTGCAATAAAACTAGCCCAATGTAGGTTTTTGATTTTGAATCTACACCAGTGTCAAACCTCCATTTAAGCCCGTATAAGGACTATCAGGTGGCTATCACTAACTCTAGGGGTTTTCATTCATTGCATGTGTGTGAATCAATGCCTCTACGCTCAGGTAAGAAGGTAAGTATGAATGGTTATCTTGTCATCCGATGACCTAAGGGTGGTGGTGACCTCATATGGAAGTATATGTGTATATTTGTATATACATATATAGAAGTATGCAGTATAAACTGTCTTTTAAATTATGCAACGTCGTACCTACGCCGAGGTAAGTGTAAGTTGTGAGAGCATGATCAGACAACCGCCGATCTAGGGAAATGCTAGTGTGGTTACCGGAATATTTACATGTTACACACATGTTCATATGAAGGTACTTAATTGCGGGATGTGATGATGAATCGGGTAGTTTACTGCTACATGTATGTATACAGGGGTATACATATGTGGGGAGCATTTAATGTTACTACTTTCATTGTGTGCGATGCATATCATGTGGGGACTCGAGCTGAAATGAATTCTCCTGTAGGTACGCTAACTACGAAAACGTGTAGTAAACCGAATAGATACAATTTGATGAGAGTACGTAGGAATGCCACCGCTTATTATCGATTAGAAGTCTGCTCTTTCCTAATTCTGTGAGGTCGGATAGGATCAAACATGCATCATGATCATTCATTTCTCATTTTATTGCATCAAAGTCTTCCCCCTTACAAATTTGTAAAACAATTAAAAATTTAATTCTAGTAAGAATTAAAGTGCCCACCTAATTGTACTTTAAATATGATGCAGATGTCGAACCCTCGTTCCAATGGTTCGGAGAGAGACAATTCTAGACCTTCGGACTTGCCACCCCCACTTACTGCAGCAGAAGCACTGTCTCGCTTGATAGGTGGTCAAGCGAACATAGAGGCCGCTCTGCAACAAATTGCTCAGAATACAACACCAGGGCACTAGAATCGCAGTGATCAAGACCCACCTGTCACTTAAAAGGAATTTCTGGGTACCAATCCACCGGTGTTTACTCAGTCAGAGGAACCTCTGCAAGCGGAGGAATGGCTTAACACTATTGAGCAGAAGTTTCGTCTTCTTCAATGCACTGATACTCAGAAGGCTGAATATGCAGCTCAGCAATTGCATGGTGCTGCTGGTATTTGGTGGACCAGCTATTTGTCCACTTTGCCTGAAGATGCAAACCCTATGTGGCATGGGTTCAAGTAAGTTTTCTGTGAATAATCGTATATACCTGAAGGCATCATAAAAATCAAGAGGATGGAATTTTTGAAGCTGACCAAAGGCGCCAAAACTGTGACTGAGTATGTCCATGCATTTAATCATCTTTCTAGATATGCCCCTGAGCATGCGGATACACCGGAGAAGCGAATGGGCTATTTTATGCATGGGCTTTCTCTTAGACTCCAAGATGACTTAACTCTTAATAAGTGTACCACGTATAATGAGCTAGTTAGTAATGCTATTATTAAAGAAAATGCCCATCGCATATATAAGGAGGACAAGAAACGCCATGAGTTCTATTTTAGTGGTCCATCTCAATCGTTAATCCAGAAGGTGCAAATGCTCTAATATCGTCCACCACCAAGCAAAGATATGCCACCTCAAAGAATGTAAACCTCAACAAAATACCCCGCCTCCAAATTTTCAGCACATGAATACAACTAAAGGTTTTTAAAGTCGCTCCAGATTCCCTTGTTATAATTGTGATGGATTTGGACATCTTTCTCGTGAATGCCCTCAGCCCAAGCGTAGTTATGCAAAGACACCACGGGACCCGGCCGAGGTCCAAAGAAGCGTAAGGCTAACTCTTCATCTCAAATTTTCAAGAAGCAAACTTCGGTACATATGTGGGATGTGTACATTATACTACTATGGAAGAAATCCCAGTAGGAGAACCAGTGACTGCAGGTATATTTCTAGTGAACCAAAACCCTGCATGTGTCTTGTTTGACTCTAGATCATCATATTCATTTATAAGTCAAGCTTTTGCATCCAAGCATCAGTTCCCAATTAATACAATGAAGAATGGGTTTTTCGATCAACTCGGTTAAATGAGACATCTACCCAAACACATAGTTTGGAATGTTGTAATTGAAATTGGAGGAAGGAAGTTTTCAACACACCTTATTGTGTTGCCAAATTTGGGTTTACATGTCATTTTAGGCACAAACTGGATGAAGGAATATGAAGTAACTATCAACGTGCCCAACAGAATGCTCAAGTTAAATTCACCAGAGGGCAATGGTACCTTAGATGTGTCACTTTCTATGGATCCTAATCTGAGGAATTCATCTTTTGCTACCCAGACCATCAAGTTAGAAGATATTCTGGTGGTGTGAAAATTTCCAAACGTATTTCCCGATGATTTACCAGGTTTACCACCAGAGAGAGATGTTCAATTTGCTATTGATCTTGTACCGGTAATTTGCTCCTATCTCTAGAAGGCCATATAGAATGCCACCAGATGAGTTAGTTGAATTGAAGAAATAAATACAAGAACTGTTGACTAAGAAATTTATCAGGCCAAGTACATCTCCGTGGGGATGCCCTGCCTTATTTGTGAAGAAGGATGACACTCTGCGTATGTGTGTTGATTATCGACCACTTAACGCAGTGACCATCAAAAACAAATATCCACTACCTCACATTGATATCCTATTTGACCAACTAAGCAGAGCTAAGGTTTCTCTAAGATTGATTTGAGATCAGGCTATCATCAGATCAGAATCCGACTAGAAGATATTCCAAAAATAGATTTTGTAACCCGATATGGTCTATTTGAGTACTTGGTAATGTCTTTCGGTCTTACCAATGCACCTGCACATTTTATGTATTTGATGAACTCAGTTTTCATGCCAGAGTTGGACAAGTTTGTTGTGGTATTTATTGATGATATATTGGTATACTCGAGAATGATGAAGATCATGCCGAGCATCCGAGAATAGTCCTAACTGGACTCGGGGAACATAAATTGTATGCTAAATTTAGCAAGTGTGAATTTTGGCTCCGTGAGGTCAAATTTTTTGGGGCATGTGCTATCGAGAAAATGGTATATCAAGAAACCCCGATAAAGTTCGGGAAGTGTTGAATTGGAAAGCTCCAACCAATCGTCTCGAAATCCGGAGTTTTCCGGGATTAGCCGGTTATTATAGGCGATTCATTCGGACTTTTCAAAGGTCGTTAAACCCATGACGCGGTTGCTTCAAAAGAATGAAAAGTTTGTGTGGACACGAGTGTGAAGCCGCTTTACGCACTTTAAAGAAGTTACTAACTACGCTCTGTGTTGGCACAACCCGACATAACCAAGCCTTTCGATGTTTATTGTGATGCTTCGGGCATTGGTCTCTCGGCAAGCGCCCTAATGCGGGGAAGGTCGAGTCATTGCCTATGCCTCGTGACAACTTCGAAAGCATGAGGTCAATTATCCTACTCATGATTTAGAACTGGCTGCAGTGGTACATGCCCTACGGATCTGGAGGCATTATCTATTGGGAAAATTATGCCATATCTACACTGATCATAAGAGCCTTAAATATATTTTCACTCAGCCGGAGTTAAATATGAGACAGAGAAGATGGTTAGAGTTGATCAAAGATTACAATTTGGAAGTGCATTATCATCTAGAAAAGGCTAATGTAGTAGCCGATGCTCTTAGCAGAAAAGCTCATTGTAACTACATGGAGTTACTCTCCGGAGAAACTTTCAATCTTATGCATCCTGCAGTGATCAATAATATCGTGGTTAGTTGCAATCTGGAAAGCCAAATCATTGAAGGTCAAAAGACCGATGTGGGTATTTTTCATATCAAGCAAAAGATTCAAGGGAAGGAAACCAAGCATTTCCGAGTAGATGAAAATAGAGTATTATGGTTCAATGATCGCTTGGTAGTTCCTAAAGATGAGAAATTGAAAGATCAAATTTTGTCTGAAGCCCATTTCTCTAATCTATCCATCCATCCTGGTAGTAGTAAAATGTACCAGGATTTGAAGCCCAAATAGTGGTGGACCAAGATGAAAAAGGAAATAGCACGGTATGTTGCTCACTGTGATGTGTGTGGAAGGGTAAAAGCAGATCATTTGTGACCTGCTGGACTACTCCAATCCTTATCTATTCCCTGAATGGAAATGGGAAGAAATAGGTATGGATTTTATAACCGATCTTCCTAGAACCCAGAGAGGATATAATTCCATATGGGTAATTGTGGACCGTCTCACTAAAACGGCTCACTTTTTACCTGTTAAGTTTGGATACACTGCAGAACAATATGCAGATTTATATATCTCACAGATTTTTGCGTTTGCATGGCGTTCCCAAAACCATCATATCCGATAGAGGTTCACAATTCATGGCTCGATTTTTGGGAGCACCTTCATAATTATCTTGGTACCAAACTAATTAGAAGTTCTACTTATCATCCTCAAACCTCCGGCCAAGTTGAAAGGTTGAATCAAATTTTAGAAGATATATTAAGAGCTTGTGTGTTATACGCTTCGGGATCTTGGGATGAATGGTTACCATTGGCGAGTTTTCGTATAACAATAGCTATCAAGAAAGTATTAAAATGGCACCGTTCTCAAGCACTTTATGGCAAAAAAAATGTAGGACCCATTTAAACCGGGTGGAGCCCGGGGAGAGGAGGTACTACGGTATTGATTTTGTGAGACAAGTGGAAGAACGAGTCCAAAAGATACAACAACTTCTTAAAGCTACTCAATCCCGTTAGAAAAATTATGCTGACAAAAGACGTAGGCCAATATATTTTAATGCTGGTGACTATGTCTATTTAAAGGTTTCACCATTTAAAAGTGAACGTCGATTCGGAATACAAGGCAAATTAGCTCCTCGTTATGTGAGACCATTCAGGATCATAGCTCGCAAAGGAAAAGTGGCATATGCCTTGCAACTTCCACCTAGCATGAGTGCAAAGTGTTTAATGTCTTCCATGTCTCCCAACTAAAGAAATGTTTGAGAGCACCCACCGAAGAAGTCCATTTGGATGATATTAAACTGGAATCAGACCTTACATATAAAGAAGGACCGGAAAGAGTTTTGGAAGAAACAGAAAGAGTGACCCGAAGCAAGATTGTGAAATTTTATAAAGTAGTATGGAGTAACCACACGGAAGATGATGCCACTTGGGAACAAGAAGATTTTCTTCGCACCAAATATCCCGCCTTCTATGAACAATGGTAGGTCCTGCAAAATCTCGGGATGAGATTTTTTTTTTAGGGGGGAGGAGCTGTAACATTCTAAATGTTAATCATATTGCAGTGAGGGGGACATTTCTATGTGACAATGAAAGTGCCGTGAAGATCACCACCAATCTGGTTCAACACTCAAGGACAAAGCACATTGACATAAGGCATCACTTCATTAGAGATCACCAAGCAAAGGGAGACATTTCTATTGAGAGTGTTGGCACCGATGATCAACTTGCCGATATCTTTACCAAGCCACTTGATGAGAAGAGATTTTGCACATTGAGAAATGAATTGAACATCCTTGACTTCTCCAACATGAGATGAATGCACCCCCAACTATATGACATGCCTCTCCTTCGACTAAAGCAAAGGTGAAATTGTTTGGCATGATGCATTCATACTTATTAAGGACTTGATTAGAGCATATAGACATTTCTTCTAGTGATATCTCTTGCTTATTAGGCTCATTCATGAAAACAAAGCGATTTTGAGTACATATGATGCCACTATTGCTTCTATGTCTTGTATGATCTAGTGGCTAAATATGACGTTCATGAGAATGTGATCCTAGTGTTTGATCTAGTTAAATGAGCAAGAAAGTATCTAGTTCAACATTGACAAGATAACCATTGAAAGATGTGTGAAGAAGCTTGTCATTGGTTCAAACCGAGCTAGATTACTTATGCAAGTTTACTAGTTTGAACCACAAGAGAAGGAAGTTTATGGAAACAAATGATCCTCAATTTTAAGTGATCATCTCTCTACTCCAAGCTCCTTCCGTGATTTCAAGTCTACACCAAGCGTGATCATATACCTTTGTGGTCATTGATGATAAAGGGGGAGAGAATACAAAGATAGCTGCATCAAGGAGAAGAGTAGATCAAGCAAGGGGGAGAGTAGATCAAGATTGAAGAATGGAAAGGGATCAAAATTTTGAAGCACACAAGTAGGGGGAGCAAGCTCATGAACACAATTGATTGCATTTGAATGTACATATCCATATGATTGCTTGCATTGCACTTAGGTGTGTTCATTTCATAAGTGGTATCTCTCTTGCTTGTGTGGTGCTTGCTAGTATAGATCTTGATTGATGAATTGATTACTAGCATGCATAGGTTCTAGCTAGAAGTAGCATTTTTCTTAGTACTTTCCAAATGGTATCTAGAAACCGTGCTCTTAATGTTGATCTCACGAGGTTTCTAGCTATTTTACATTTCTAGCTAGAGTTGGTGCTAATGATGGTTCATGATGTGCACTCCGATGGTATCACGCTTCAAAGGTCCATTCTATACACCTTAGCATCAATTTGGTAGAAATGACTCTCCTAAAAACCGATTTATCTATCATGTGTGCAAAGCTTCTAATCTAAACTCTTAGCACACATGTAGGGGGAGCCATAGCTACCAAATAGGTTTTACATGACTTGTCCAACTCTTTTTATAAGCTCATATTGCTTGGACAAGTGGTGCAAAGCCAAAATTGAATTTAATTCCTATCTTTATGGAGGTTGTCATCAATTACCAAAAAAGGGGAGATTGAAAGCCCTAGTTTGGTTTTGGCTAATTGATGAAACCTAGGACTAACCCTATTGCTAAATGTGTAGCATTAGAGAAAGGGGAGGTCCAAGCCAAGTGGTGGAATGGTGATCAAGTTGATGGAAGTAATCAAAGATGATCAAGTGCCACCCTTGGAGATGAAGGAAGATGAGAAGCAAGATGGAATGCTAGAGGCAAAGGTATATGCTAGGGCATTTCCATTTTGCCGGCCATAGGTGAGTAGAGAAGTTGATGGCCGGATTTAGGATTGATAACCGTACTATTAAGAGGGGCAATGTCGCGCAATATCGGTTATCTAAGTGCCACTAGGTGAGCAATGACTTTGCATATGCATTAGGGACCTAGTGTGCTAACAATCTCTTGCAAAATTCATTTGTAAAGGCTAACACACGTGCACAAGTAGAGAGACACTTTTGTGTTGGCACATGAGAGCAAGGGTTGATGGTGTTTGGGTGTAAAACCCTCCCGCCGAGCTTGCGAGGCGGGACTCGAAGGTTTTTGGACAATGAGTAGTCACTCGAGAGGTGACCGGACACGTCCTGGAGGGGACCGGACAGCGTCGGTCAAGCTCTAGCGTCCGGCGCGTTTTCCCGAACGATCGGACGCTGGTCACCGGACTGTCCGGTGCCAAGGGTCGTTTGCGGCCAAGTTGGGCAGAGAATGGACCGGATACGGGGCGCGTCCGATCAGTAGGCAGCGGACGCGTCCGGTCGAGAAATTCGCATTCTGGACCTCTCTGGTGGGCGACCGGACTCGCCTTGTGCGGCGGCCCGTAGTAAGACGTGACGCAGCGTCCGGTCAACATCCGACAACAAGGAAGTGATCGAGCCGTTGGGCCATAGAACGGCTATTTTCAAATGAGCTTGACACGTGGCGTGGTAGAGGGACCGGACGCTAGGAGCGGACGCGTCCGGTCGCCACTTAACCCACGTCCGGTCGACGCGCAGAAATCTGTTCTTGTGAGCAACGGCTATGTGATCATGTGGGCGCCTATATAAGTGAATTGGCCGGCTCTAGGGAGTCTCTCTTGGCACTTTGACATTCTTGACATCCCCTAGAGCTAAGCAAGCCAACTCCCTCACTTTGCATGCCTCTTGATTGATCTAGAGAGTGATTGGGAGAGCTTCTAGTGCATTTGCCTTGTGATTGAGCATCTAGTGGCACTAGTGAGCGTTCTTGCTGCGATTGAGCTTATTACTCTTGGTGATTCCCGTCACCTAGATGGTTGGAGCAGCGAGCCGGAGTTGAGCAAGGTTGAAGATTGTTCTTGGCCACTCCGGAGGTGATTGTGAGGGGTGTTGATCCCACCCCGCGGGAGATCGCGAAAGGAATCCTTAGTGGAATCTCGTGTCATTGAGTTACCCTCACTTTGTGTGAGTTCTTGTGGCGCCCGGTGAGGGCTTGGCTTGTGACGCCGATTAGCCACCGAACTACCGAGTGTATGGTCGACACAACGAGGAGTAGCGTGCCGACAAGCACGTGAACCTCGGGATAAAAATCTTGTGTCCCTCGGTGTTCTTGTGTGGTTTGATCCTTCGAGATCAACTTGGATTCATCTATTGGATCATCTCTTCGGGTTTCATTGTATTGACAAGACGGTGATTGGTCATCATCCCGAAGGCACGGTTTGCATCCCTCGGTTCCTACCTTGCGATTACATTTGTGCAAAGTAGCTTCTAGGTTGTGTAGTGTAGTTTGATTGATTAAGGTCATCTATCTTAGTGTGCCTAGTGTATTAGGATTGCTAAAATTGGATAGGTTGGCTTGCAACCCCCTCTAGGCTAGCGCAACACTTGCTTCGCCATTTGTTTTACTAACCGGTTTGTTTAGTGCTTTGCGAGATTTTTTGTAGGCTATTCACCCCCCCTCTAGCTATTTAGGACCTTTCAGCAAGTCTGGCACACTTTGGCCGCCTGTCAGTTTGCTGACGTGGAGGATACCCGGCGGGCACTTTCTGTATGCCACATCGTAAGACGTTCGACTCAGGAGGTCTCTATATGCTTCTAAAATCAAGAGAAGGCATGCCACTGCCAGCATCAAAGTTCGTCTGGCAAAGCCATGCCCCAAGACGTGTGCAGTTCTTCATGTGGCTGTTGGTCCAAGGCAGGATTCAGAGCAGGTCCAGTCTCCTAAAAAAGCATGTTGTGGACAATGCAATCTGTGAAGTATGTTATCAAGCTATGCAGACTGCAGATCATGTCATCCAGTGCACGTTTGCAACTGAGTTTTGGGATAGAATTGGCCCTGATTACTTGACACTACCCAATAGCTCACCCTCGAAAGCACCAATCCTGTAGTGATGCTAACTTTGTGCAGGCACAGATCAGTAACTCTGAAGTGAATTTTCTAGATAATGAGTTTTTTTTTTTTTTTTTCTGAATAGAGACTTCCTATTTTGATTTTTTTTTTTGAAACAAAACATATTTGATATTTAGATGCAAGAAGTTTCTGTTTTCTGGTTTAGTCTGTACAACATGGTTTAGTACTGTAGAATACTACATCATGTCTGTTCTTTATCAATCCCGCCATGAAGCCTGTGCCCAGGGTGTATATTTGTTATACTTAAGCACCTTTGAAATATGGGAAAATTTTCCTTTTCCTGTGAAAATGAATTGATTTCTGTGATATTCCTGTATGGTTCCTGTGAAATTCCTGCGTTCCGATGGGTCAGAAAATACCAAATGAGTGGAAATCGAAGCTGCTTTTTCAGAAGCCGCTTCTTCCGCTTGCATTACTTCCATAGCACCTTGGATACTGTTTTTGACTTCTGGCTTACGTATACATAAAAAATGCATAATCAGAGTTTAAGAAACATAAACAGACAGAGAAAATGAAAAGGGTTTCAAGAGGGCTTGTAGCTGGGAACTCCTATTGAGGGAGCAATAGCATTGAAGAGTAGCTGGGAACTCCTATTGAGGGAGCAATAGCATTGGAGATGAGACTGTTTCATGCTGTTCAAATCAACCAACTCACTAAAATGATAATTTCCAAGAAGGGAACCCCTAGCTGATTCTTGAAGCCGACTAGAATAGCTAGACTAGGCACCTGAATGTTTTTTAAGAACAATCCCCAGCAAGCTTTGCAGCAGGAATAAGTGTTTCATAGATTCTTTTCTGCCATCTGGACATAAAACACGAGCAAAAGATGAGAGATCCATGCTTCTTCTTGACAGTTCTCTTGTACTTGACCTATTTTTAAACAATATAACCAAAAGAACACTTTGTGTTTATGACTTCTTGAGCCATTTGAAAGCAATTGGAACTTCGGTGTGACCAATGAAATGTGTGTAAGCTCGGGCCGAAGAGTAGATTACCACTCTGTTCCAAGTTATAGATTGTTTTGATTTTTCTATGTATGTTGCTTTTATTATGCACCTAGATATACGATATGTCTACATAATAAAGTTATGTAGCTAGAAAAGCTAAAAGGACCTACGAATTGGAACAGAGGGATTACATTTTTTTGGGATTAAAACATTGACCAAATCTAATGTACTATATGCAAATGTAAACGTGGATACATGCAGCTAATCGATTGGTCGACCTGAATGTTTGTATATATCTTCGTTCAACGACGTAATGCGACGTTGATCACTAGACGGTCCGGTCCATACCATTGATTGCTGTGTTTACCCGTAACCTTAACCCAAAAAAAATAGTTCAAGAAACGACTGGCTTCCTGTTGTAATTACGTGGATCGTTATGCTCTAACAGAGGCTCATGCAAACAATTAACGTCTCTTGACCAAAGAGAAAATGATCGAAGAAACGTCGCCAATGCCTGCATGGCTACTCGCCGGTTAGAGACTGGGGGCAGCGCACAGCCACGTACGCGTACGCCACTCGCCGGCCGGCCGCCCAGAGAATCATCCGGGAAATTTCACCACCGGTCAACACCATCGTTGAGGCGTTGACATTGGCTTATTTTAATATATATACACAAAACTATATATGCATCACATACCAATCAATTGTTTGGGTCCAAGTGAAATTAAAGCTATAATCCAGGAAACGTAGCACACTGCAGGCACATGGAGGGGTCGATGAGGCTACGACGTTTGCTTGCGGCGGCCACGGCTCTCTTCTCTGTTTCTTCGCTCATGTTATGGAGACCGGCGGCCGGAGCACCGCCGGCAGTGGCAGCGGAGGCGATGGCAACCGCGACGACGACGACGAAGGTACCAGTCGGCGTCGTGCTGGACCTCACGAGCCACGCCGCCGGCAGGAAGAGCCTCGCCGCCATTTCCATGGCGCTGGAGGACTTCTACGTGAATCGCCCCACGCGGGTGGACCTGCACGTCAGGGACTCACGAGGAGATCCTGCCACGGCAGCGCTTGCTGGTAATCATGACCCAATAATATCAGTAAACTTTTAACGTTTTTATTTTTTACCCAAAATATGAGGGCGTGTTTGGTTTGTGAATTTTTGTGATCCATATAAAAAAAACCCAGAACTTTCGTTTCACTTTTTAGTCATTAAGAGTTCACTACCACAGGAGTGCTGAAAACCATTTGATGTAGAGCCGCATGTGGATCTCTAGAAATTAGTGATTTCCATAATTTTAAAATTCAACCATAAAAAGTGGCAAAAATTGTTGTCATCCGGGAGAGAAACCCCTTAAGATGTACAACATATTTGAGATCCTAAATAAATTTAAATAAAAAGTTTGGATTTCAAAATTTTGAATCTCAAGTGATCTACCATAAAGATGCATGAGCTTGTTTTCTTGCAAGAATACGCTGTTGCGACTGCTGTATCCGCTTATATCTCTTCGAGTACTATATCTTTGGTTTAGATCATTTATATATAGAGGTACATTAAAAAAAATTGAAAGTTTTTTAAAATGATTTTTGGACACTAAAAGATTTCAAATGAAAAGGTAATCAACTGCAAAGTTACAGATATCTTTGGTTACTACAACTTTGGTTTAAGTTGTTTCTCCATACAAGGTCATTTTTTTTAAGAAAAACAAAACACTGATTCAAAATTATGAAAAGTTAGGTCCTTAATGATTTATAATGGAGAAGTTGATCAAATACAAAGTTTATAGGTCTCTTTGAGTACCATAAATTTGATATAAAGTTTATCTTCATTTGACTTGATTTGAAAAAAAAAGCTATGAAATCTAGTGTGATGTATCTATTTTTATTGGCGGGCTAGATTGCCAATCGATTCTAGAATCCATTTTTGGAGAGTAGAGATGGTTGGAATTTCAGACACTTTTAGAAATTCCTCTATTTCATGGGGCACTTGCTATTTTTAGAGATATTTTAGCTATAGCCGCCTTTAAAAATTGATTTTTGGAGTTCAACCGGCTTAGGAGTCTTTTTAGAGTTAGATTTTGATAGACCTGTCTCTACCCAAAAAAGGAAGATGCCTCTGAAAATGGTTTATGCAAGCTCAGAAACCTTTGTAGAGTTAGATTTGGATAGAGCTGTCACACCAAAAAAAAGGAAGACGCCTACGAAAATGGTTTATGTAGGCTCAGAAACCATTTTAGAGATAGATTTTGATGGAGCCATCTCTACCAAAAGGAAGACGCCTTCGAAAATGATCTCTATTGTAGTGGTTGTGGGTGATGAAATGAAACAAAATCTATCGTACACGGTTTTGTTTTACAGTTCCATAGGTATAAATACTTAAATATGCATGGTGTTGTGAAATCAAGATTTCAATGGTTCAACGCGTGGGAATGAAATGCGTTGGTAATAGTTCGTGTTTTGTTTTATCCAAAAAAAAAATTCATTTCGCCTCTCTCCTTAAAATTCTCATTAAAGGTCCCGTTGGCATGGCTCCAGCTAGAGTTGGGACTTGGGCCAAGACATGGTCTTTTAGCACAGCGCAAATGACATTACACTAAAATATTTTGGGTCAAATTTTGGATTGTTCTTGGGCCAACACGGAAATGGCAAATAAGCATACTTACAATGCTACAAAGCAGTTTCGAGTATTTTATCTTATTTAATTTTTGAATGGATTATAAAATCATTGAAAAAATTACCATGAAAATTATATATACAAAATAAGTGTCATTTGTAATCTGGATAATCTTATAAAATCATTAAAAAACTATCATGAAAATGATACATAAAAATCATTGAAAAAACTATCATCAGGACATGGAAATTTTTTTTCGAATACGCAAAAGGCTTGCGCATCATTGTATTAAGAAGAAGAGAATTTTTTACAACGTTTTTTTGGCGTTCGGGGCATTAAGTTATACAAAAAAGCGGCCCCAGAGCGTGAGTCCGTAGATCGACTACTCGCGGATTAAACAACCTAGCTTGGCCGCCCGGCTTGGATCCACCGATCCGCGGTGGCCTTTATGATCTCTAGGGACTGGGCTACGCTAGAGCTGGTGCCTCGAAAGCATCGCGCATTCCGCTCCTTCCATAGCTCCCATGCTGTCAACGCGAAGAGGGAGTCTGCGCCACTCCTCTTCTCACCTGTCCAGTGACTGCGCCAGGAGTCCCACCATTGCGTAGTCGTGTCGGCGCCTACGGCATTTGTCGGTCTCCCCAAGACTACCAGCATGGTGTACCACACCTGCCTGGAGAAGGAGCATGAAGCAATTATGTGGTCGATGGACTCTGCTTCTTGATCGCATAGGTAGCATTGGTCTGCGGCTTCCAGTCCATGTCGCTGGCGCCGGTCCGCCGTCCATAGCCTCCTCCGAAGTGCGAGCCAAAGAAAAATCCTGACGCGCAGCGGTGCCCAAGTAGTCCAAATCCGGTCGAAGTCAGCTGCTGGGTATGCTGGTAGGAATAGGGCCCGGTATGCTGATCGCGAAGAGTAGGACCCGTCCGATGACCACCTCCAGACGAGTCGGTCTTCCTCATTGCTCAGTGTTGTTCCTTGCACGAGATCCCAAATCCTGAGATACTCAACGACGCCTTGGACGGGGATGCCACCCCTGATTTGAGATGCCCAGGCGTTGCCGTCGATGGCGTTGCGCACTGATGTAGTTCTGGTGTCCTGCATGCTGATGTGGGAGAAGAGGATGGGCGCCAGGCGTTGGATAGAGCGGCCGTTCAGCCATCTTGCCGTCCAGAACAACGTCTTACGCCCGTTTCCGACTACTGAGAAGGTAGAGGCCTCGAAGAACGCACGAACGTCCTCGCTGATCGTGGTTGGAAGGGACGCCCAGGCCCGATTGTCGTCCGTCTCTCGTAGCCATAGCCATCGTGACTGCAGCGCTATCTATGAAAGTCTCAGGTCAGGGACACCCAAGCCACCTAGCTCCTTTGGTCTGCAGAGTGTCGGCCAGGCCACCATGCATTTTCCCCGGACCGACCCATCCTTTCCTGCCCATAGGAAACGGCGGCAGATTGCGTCGATATCTCGCCTTGCCCAAGCTGGGAGGCCGTCCGCGATCATCGAGTAAATTGGGATTGCCGTGAGGACCGATCTGACCCAAATGAGGCGACCACTTCTTGCCATGAGCTGGCCGTGGCAAGTCGGGAGTCGTGCCGCGACCTTGTCAACGGTAGCCTGGATGTGCGCCTTGGGAATTCTTTTGGTGCTTAGGGGCAGCCCTAGGTAGGGTATGGGCAGCTCTGCCACCACGCACCCAAAATAGCCTGGAGCTGTGGTAGGATTTCTGTGTCCCCGTAGATGAGGCTGATGGTGCACTTGGCTAGATTTGTCCGGAGTCCTGATGCCGTCCCGAAGATGTCGAGAATCTCGATGACGGCTGCTGCGTCGGTGACATGTGGGTCGATGAATAGGATGGCGTCATCGGCATAGAGGCTACACTGGTGCTTGACCGCATCCGTTCCCATGGGGCGAATGACTCCGCTGCTGCGTGCTGTCTCGAAGAGCCTGCCGAGAACCTCCATGGCTAGGATAAATAGCATTGGGGAAAGGGAATCACCCTGTCGCACCCCACGGAGGTGTCTGATGGCCGGTCCAGGACGTCCATTTAGCAATATTTTGGACACCGCCGAGGACAACAAGTTAATCACCCATCTCTGCCATGTTTCACTGAAGCCGAGTGCCCCCATAGTGTTGAGGAGGAATGGCCAAGCTACGGTGTCGAAGGCTTTGGAAATATCGAGCTTTAACAGCACCTTCGGGATTTTCATCCTCCGTAGATGTACCGCCGCGCTTTGCACGAACTTGAAGTTGTCGTGGATCGTTCGGCCCCGGATGAACGCGTTCTGGTTTGCTGACACTAGCTCGTTTAGTTTAGGCGCGAGCCTGTTAGCTAGGAGCTTAGAAGCCAGCTTGGCAAAGCTATGTATCATGGTGATCGGTCGATAGTCTCCGGGTGCTCGGGCGTCGGCACGTTTCGGAAGCAGGACCACGTATGCGCTGTTGAGCCTGTGGAATTCTCCAGGATCTCCAAAAAAGAGGGCGTTGATGGCCGCTAGGACGTCATTTTTTATTACCGGCCATGCCGCCTTATAAAAGGCCCCGGTGTATCCGTCGGGCCCTGGCGCTCTGTCCGACGGCGTGTCAAGCACAGCTGCATGGACCTCCTCCTCGGTGAATTGACCGTCGAGACCGGACAGGTCGTGTGGGGCCATCCCGAGGGCTGCGAAGTCGATCGTGTGGGTGCCAGGCCCTGGTTGGCCGAAGACCCCGCAGAAGTGGTGTGCGATGGCGCGCTCCATGTGCTCGTGCGTGGAACAGATGTTCCCGTCAGCGTCGTGTAGTCGCCGGATGGTGTTCCGCCGTTTGCGGCCACGCGCCAAAAGATGGAAGTATTTGGTATTGGCGTCCCCCTCTGCTAGATGGCGTATCCGTGCACGCTGCCTTGCTATTGTGCGCTGCAAGGAGGATAGTCCGAGGCACTTTAATTTTAGCGATTTCCGCAAGTCAGATTCATCATCGGATAGAGGCTGCCGGTCACTTGCTTGGCCGAGTTTGAAAATGATTTCCCTAGCCATGAGCAGCTGCTCGCCGACGTTCCCAATCGTGGTGGCCGCCCACGCCTGTAGCTCCCTCTTTAGGTTGCGTAGCATTGCGTCGAGTCGCACGAGAGGGTTGGTAATGGAGTCAGCACATTTCCATCCCCTCTCAAGTGCACCCTGGAAGCCGGCTGTTCGCGGCCAGAAAAGCTCGAAATGGAACCGGGCCTTGTGGTAGATGGACAGGTTGGTATGGAGCAGCAGTGGGCAATGGTCCGAGGCGTCGGAGCCAAGTGCCTGCAAGTGGCAATCTCTGAACAGGGCCTCCCATTGGAGCGATACGAGGGCGCGATCAAGCCTCACCAGTGTGGGCGATCTGCGTTCGTTACTCCAAGTGTACAGTCGGCCGTGCAGGTGTAAGTCCAGAAGCTGGAGTTCATTCACCGCCTGTCTGAAACGCCGCATTGCCTGGCGATTGACGCGGTCGTTGTTCTTGTCGGCTTCATTGAGGATGATGTTAAAATCTCCAATTATTGCCCAGGGTCCCGGACAGTCGTCCCGGATGGTCTCAAGCTCCTCCAGGAAGAGTTGTTTGGCAGCGTCGTTTTGAGGCCCGTACACTACGGAAAGCCACCATGGCTGGCCTGCGTCGTCATCCGCACCCACAGCGGTGGACACCTGTACAGTGACCGAGAAGCAACCAATGCGAGGGCTCGTGAGCCGAATGTCCGGACTCCGGCCAGCTACAAGTATCCCACCCCGAGTTCCGGCGGCTGGCACATACGCATAGTCCACAAAACTTATACCAAGCATGGAGAATACAAGGTTTGGGTGCACGGTATTTAGCTTTGTTTATATGTCATGAATGGACAAAGAAAACTAGAAAAGACATTTTGAAGCTCATGTGCTTTGGCCAGCGCGACCAGCATCCCACACCAGTAGGGTCCCATGTATCTCGCATGCTTAGAGGTCACGAACTCACGATCCGAAGTGACACCAAGCACAAGAGGACCGTCCCGTCCCAACACGGCACAACCAAGTCTCACTTCTAGCTGTAGCTTGGACTTTTTTGGATTTTGGCGTGCAGCCGTGCCAAACAAACATCTAAAAAGCGGATCCTTGTAAGACTCCTAGAAGAGTCAGGGTAGTTTTTGTATCGAGGATCTGGAGCCATAAAAACATAGCCTCTTATGGCTTCTCCTCACAAACTCAACTTGAATTATTAAAACTTACCACCGGAGACTTTGTGCGAAACATTTGTTAAGATAACTTTAGCTCCACCAGATAAGCTACTCCTTAAGAGGAGTTGAAGCCAAAACCATTTTAGAAGGAGTTGGAACACTTCCAAACTAGTCCTAAATGGGATGGGAGTGAAACTCCCATTGACTGGCCTAGCTAATCACCGACATGGTTGCCACCTCATTGAAGTTTAAAGGAAAAGGTCTAATTAACCTCCCTTAATTATCACGGTCGCTCGATTTTCCTCTTAGATCTATACAACTAGTTTTTTAAGGGCCTCAACTTTTAAAAACCTTTTATTTTTACACTAAGTGGTTTTGATGATGATTTTTTGATGTGTGCCATGTCAAAGGGGTAAATCAGACTATAAATATTTTTAATAAAAAACACCTAGAAATTCATAATTTTTAAAAAATATCCAAATATATTTAATGCAATTAAAAATCATAAACTCTGGTTTAATCCTAGAAAATTCATAGTTTAACTTGAAAACTTTGCATGAAAATTCATAATTTTCTGTGCTAAAATAAACTTCTTATATTAATCTGGATTTTAGCTTTTTAATTACAATATTTTTCATATAAAAATATATTAGTTATTTTATAATTTTTAGATATTTTTAAAAAAAAATAATTTTAAACTAATCTGTTTTCTTGGATTTTTAACATAGTCTGGTTTATCTCTTTTCACATGGTGTCATATCAACAGAATCACTATCAAAGTTACTTAGATACAAAAATATGGTTTTTAAAAAAGTTTAGGAGGTTAAAAATCTAGCTTTATTTTTTTTTGCGAGACCCGATTCATGACACGCTCACAAACACGAGCACACACTCATCCCTATGAACACACGCACACACACCCTACCTATATAAGTACCTTCGAAGAACCGAGTTGGACCGACAAATCTCGAGATTGATCAAGTCACCACAGGCGTCTCATTATTGATGGGCACATCGCCTATCACTGAAAGAATAACACCGTTAAATTCTGAAATAAATCTAGAAAAATGCAACGTGTCAAGTCTAGGACTTAAATCCGGGTGAACATATTCTGTCACAAGTAACTCAACCAGCTAAGCTATGCTCGGAAGATACCGATAATTGAGGAAGATAAATTAGATTTTTTATTTTTTTTAATCTCTGTTTTTTTTAAACTCTATCGACCTTGGGCTTGGGCCGTTCGATTTGGTCAACTGAACGAAAGCATTTGGTGGCTTAGTCTTGGTGGTGCGGCAGGCCGCAGGCGCCTCTGGGCCAAGCAAGTATTGCGTTCTGCCGTGCTCGCCTGCTGGGCTACCGTGGCTGCGCCATTTCCCTGGCGACTTCCGGTGACGGTGAGACAGTCAGAGAGAAGAAGCGAGGTCCTGTCGTGGTAACTCCCGCACTTCGTGAGAGAGTATCACGGTCTTCTTGAACCTCGGCGAACCCCTGTCCCCTAGCAGTAGCATCTCTACGTGGTCACACAAAGGGCAGCGTGCCGGTAGGGTATCCATGTTTGGCGACCGAGCGTTCCGGGGAGGAGGGCTGGACGTCAACGGTATCCAGTGAGCGCCACCTGTTCGATATAATGTGTCAACTGGTAGGAATTTCATGGATGTTTTTTTTTCCTTTGAAAATGTATGGCCCTTTTCAGTCTCTGTCCTTTCCTCTCTTGGATATCTGGTTCTTCTTTCTATGTTCTGCTCGTTGTAACTTTTCTTGAGTTCTTTTCAGTGAGCAGGATTTGTTCCCCAACAGCTATGACCAATGGCTTTATGACATATTCGAGCTTGTTTGGCCAACCAGGAAATTAACACAGTTTGTCTCTCCTTTTTTTTTTTTTTTTTTGAGTGTCGACGGGGGATCCCCTTTCAGGTCATCAGATAAAAGCTTTACAAAACCAAATGATTTGGTTTGCTTTGGGCATTTACATTGCCGTATTAAAAAAATATTGCACCATGAGTTTGCAATTGATCTATCCTTCTTTGGAAGTCTAAATTTCCAGAGTTTGTCTTCCAAGATGCAAGTTGAGAAGAACTGATTCATCGAAGCAGCTATATAATAGGCAGGGAATGCATAGCCACCCTTGGCCTTTTGTTTTGTGAATCTGTAATTGTCGAATGTGTCTCATCAAAAGGTAATTATTTACTAGACTAATTCCGTGATGTTATGGTGTACACAGCTGAGGACCTGATCAAGAATGCCCTGGTGCTAGCCATCATCGCAGCACCTCAAATGTCTGCTGAAACAGATTTGCTTGCCCAACTGGGCAGCCGTAACTGCGTTCCAGTCCTCTCGTTTTCTTGTGTTTCTCCAACCTTGCATCTGCCCACGGTATCTTACTTTGTGCAAACATCACCCAAGGACTCCTCTCAGGTTGCACCCATTGTCGACATTGTCGCCTCTTTCTTAGGACATGAAGTTGTCATCGTGTGTGAAGATTCACCTTATGGAATTGGCATTCTTCAGCCACTCACCGAGGCACTGCAGAGCAGCAGTGTCCACGCAGTTGATAGTGTGGTTGTTCCAATTGGTGTGACTGATGATCAGTTTGACCAGATGCTCTATCGCCTCAAGGAAATGTCGGCAAGGCTGTTCATCGTAAACATGCGCCCGTCTCTTGCTGTCCCTCTATTTTCTAGGGCCAAGGATGCTGGCATGGTGACTGAGGATTATGTCTGGATTGCCACTGGTGCTCTAGGCAATTTAGTGGATGGCCTCAGCCCTGATGACATCGATAACTTGCAAGGGATTTTGACACTGCGGCCTTATGTTCAGGGTACAAGATATGTCGGCAACTTCTTGGCTAGGTTCAAGACAAGGTTCCACATGGAGAATCTGAACACTGACCATGTGCACACCCCAAGTGTTCTGCTGTTTTGGGCATACAACACGGCATGGGCTACTTGTATAGCAGCTGAGATCGCTGGGGTATCCAGGTTGGCTATCCGGGATTTGAGCAGACATGGTGTGTCTGCAAACAGAAGAGCCGTTCTTGATTCAATTCTCAACACAACATTTGATGGGTTGACTGGGGACTTCAAGATGGTCAATGGAGAGGTGCAGCCACCATCTTATGAGATTGTGCACGTGAACAGCAAAGGTGCATTGGGAGTAGGTTTATGGACACCACTGTCTTTGCAACCACAAAGACTAAGTAGAAAAAAGGATATAGCTTTGGCAATAGCAGTGTGTTTTGGAGAGAAGATACAGTAATGACTTCTAAAGGGAGGGAGAAGACTGGCTTTCCACTTAACCTTGACACTAAACATTCACTTAACCTAGAGTCCAAGAGAAGAAATGCCAGAAAATTAGTGGAAGGAAAATCAGGGAAGTCATGCAGAAGCTATAATAAGAAGCTACTCAGGATTGGTGTGCCACAGAAAGTTGGTTTCAAAACTTTTGTGAATGTTTCTCATCCTTATTTCTTTTGCAAGGATAATGCTACTCGTCCTAGTACCACAAAACAAGTAACTGGCTACATCATTGATGTATTTGAGACTGCTATGAAGAAGCTGGAACACCCCCCATGCTATGACTTCTGTGTCTTCGATGATTCTTACGATGAGCTAGTAGGCAACGTGTCTTTAGGGGTGAGCCTGAAACCTGCGTATTTGCATCACATACTTTAATTTTTTCCGAAAGGAACATTGCTTTACTTATCAGTTATTACATTATCATTTATATTTGCATTTTGTGTTTATCTCTTCTAATTTTCTGATGGATAAATCAGATCCTTGATGGAGCAGCAGGTGATGTGACCATAACTGCCAATCGAATAGGCGAAGTGGACTTTACAATGCCATACATACAATCTGGTGTGTCTTTGCTTGTGCTATCTGAGAGTGACTTAGAACCAATCCAGTGGACCTTCTTAGCACCACTGACAAAGGAACTTTGGTTCGCAACTGTGGGTTTCTCCTTCTTCACTGGGTTTGTTGTGTGGGCGATCGAGCGACCCAGAAATCCAGAGTACCAAGGATCAAGTCTGAGACAGTTCAGCAACGCTTTGTATTTTTCTTTCTCCACTTTCACATTTTCTCATGGTCAGTGGCTTTGTCTTAACTTCTTTATAAGTAGTTTAGTACACTTCTCTTACAGTACTCCTTGAATAACCTGTTATCATGGTCACTCTATGCACAGGCCATATTATTAGGAGCCCGTTGTCAAAAGCTGTTGTGGTGATATGGTGCTTCTTAGTGCTGGTACTAGTGCAGAGCTATACGGCAAGTTTTTCATCCATTTTAACCGCAGAAAAGCTCCGTCCTACGGTGACCAGCCTGGACCAGCTCCTCTTCAATGGTGATTATGTTGGGTACCAGCATGGATCATTTGTGTACTCCATGTTGAGAGATCGAGGTTTCAGCGAACATAAGTTGATTCCTTATTCGAGGGAAGATGAATACGCAGATGCTTTGAGGAAGGGGTCCACAAACAGAGGTGTGTCAGCTATCGTTGATGAGGTTCCCTTTTTAACATCTTTCCTCTCCTCTGATGTTCGATACCAGAACGAATTCCAGATTGTTGGTCACATATACAAGACCCCAGGACTTGGCTTTGTAAGTTTCTCAACCTTATGCTTTGGTAGATTACCTCTCTTTTGTCAATAGAATAAAATCACTTTTTTCTGTAACCATTTCATATTCTGCATCGTGGGAATAAATAATATGGACTGATTAGCATCATGTTCTTTTCCAGGTATTTCCTCTAGGTTTTCCTCTGTTGCATAATATTTCAACTGCCATCTTGAACATTACTGAAGGGAATGAGGGTTCACAGATTGAAGAAAAATGGCTTGGAAAGGCTGCGACACCGCCAACAGTTTCCGACAAGCCTTCCACGCCTCTCACTTTGCAGAGCTTCTCCGGTCTGTTTCTCACCAGCGGATTCATCTCTTCTCTCATGCTGCTGATGAGCATTACGAACCAGGCTCATGCCAGATGGACCGAACTGAGACACGGCGATGCAGATCGCATGGACAATGCCCCTGGGGACGAAGAATCTTGTCAGCTGCAGGATGGTGCAGGCAACATCCCTATGCTTGACCACCCTCACCCTCACCCTGAAGCCAGTAACGGGGATCACCAACAAGTTAGTAGCGAAAGTGGTGGTGACAAAGAGCCGTGCGTTTCAGGATCGGAGCTAAACAGGTCAGTGTCCGAAGATGCATAGCAACATACTGCCGACGTGATGCTACTACAATTGTCGTGTGTGTGTTGGGGGTGGAGGAGAAGCAGCGGTGTTGAAAGCGGGTGTAAATAGCTACATATGTTTCATTTTACTTGGATTTTGGGAAGGGGATATGATACATGCATGTACATATTTTTCAGTGACAACTGTGAGTGTTCAAAGTTTGTAAATTATTTATTTTAGTTTTATGGCAATCAGAAATATAGGAAATCAGCCTCGCCCCACGAAGAGCATGCTCATATTTCTGGTTGTTGGTAATTTTTATTCACTGGACTGGGGTCAACAGTGTTATATCCCCTCTGGAAAAAGTCATTTTGATCTCTCAAACATAGTTATTATTGGAACTAAACCAGACATCAAACTGATTAAGATCTCAATTCACGGTTTGATTATTAGTGCAACCAATTCAACTACTAACTCAACATTCTTCAAATATACTAAGATCTACGTTAAAATAAACAATGTATGGGCAGCTTAAGGTCTATTTGGATTCTTTGGTCTAAAATTTAGTTAGACCACTAGTTCACTTTCGTCATCTAAATTTTTTTTATGATATTGACCCCCTGTTTGGAGCCTCAAGAGATGAAGTTATCTATCCAAACAAGACCTTAGTTGTCAAAATCTCACATTCGAAACGCAGGTGGAAGGTTCAACCCCCTCCCTTGTCCCACGTCCTTACTTATCTCCTCCAATTCTGTTCATCGGCTTCTTCTCCCGTGTCTCCATCCCCTGGACTGCCACCCACCACCCCTCCCCCCCCCCCCAACCCAATGGTAGGTGCAATTTTCTAAGAATGTCAATCTATGTAATTCTACTTTTCCTCGACAATGATATGTCTATGCCATGTAATAACAACAGAAATATACTCGCGATATGTGTTGAACCAAGAGACATTTTTCTCTGTTTACGAATATAATATGTAAGATCAGCTTGCAGTGGAACTCGACAAACTACTACCTGGAAATAGTTGGGTTATCGACCTCAAGGGGTCAGATGCCTTTACTACATTTTTTCCTTCTGCTGAGTGGCTCAATACCATGGTTAACTGGGGTCCTATGGATACTAAAACAGTGAAAGCAAAGATCAGATTTGAGAAAGAAACTGAGGATGTGTTTAAATATGAAATTGATAAGGTTTGGGTACAGTTCCGTGGCCTTCCAAAAGAGCTTCGGGAATTCCCTATTATTTGGGCAATTGGCTCAATACTAGGTGTTTCTCGAGCTGTGGACACCAAGTTCACTAATAAGTTTGGAAGGGCCAGATTGAAGGTAGCCGTGCTTGACCCTGAGCTCATCCCAAATTTGGTGGATGTGGTCATCGGGGACTTTGTCTACGAGCTACAGTTCAGGGTGGAACAGGACATGGCATGGTGAGCCATATGTAATTGATATGGACTCTACCACTGCCAATGATGCTCCTCCTGAGGAGGAAAAGCCAGAGGACATGGAGCTAGATGGGAAAAAAAAATCATAGGATCCACCATCTAGCCATGAGCCAGGGAAAAAGTCAAATGACTCAAAGGAAGTGGGTGATCAGCAGAGGAACAGGGCTGTTGATGGACTACACACTAAGACTGACCTGGGCTCAGGAACTCATCAAGATTCTGTTGGTGTTAATAGCACCTTACAGGATTTTGCGGGAGATTCAGGAGAGGTGCTTCAGAATAATGTGATCAAGGAGACAAAGAAGAGTGCAGTAAAACCTCGGGTCCTGCTTACTCAGTTAGCTTGTCTTCTGATGGGGCGCCACAGTGGAAGGCTAACATATTGCCGCCTATGGGTGATTCTGGATCTCTTAAAAATTCAAAGGCTTTTAGTGGTGGGGCAGTGTCGCCAGTGAGGCACAGCAAGAGAAATGCGGCCAATTCAGAGTAGGACTCACTGGAGAAAGCAACCAAGTTAAAGGCACGCAGGAACATGGATACCCCTTCGACGAAAGGTAATGATTTTCGACCCCTCTCCTTTAATGTTTTGGATGATTATACTTTAACAGCTTCTACATCCGCTTTAGGAATTTCACTTGGTAACAATGAGCAGCAAATAGATCTTTCTTTACAAAGTTTGAGGGATTTAGAATCTACTAGATTGGATGCTAATCTTGTGGTTCATGAGCACAGTAGATCTGTAGAGGATTATGAGTCTGTTCAGTCTGTTGATGATAAAGTGGATTAGAAGCGTTAAATTTAATTTGCGCCCAAATTAGTGAAGATCTAGGTGATGGGGGTTGTGACCCGCTGTGTTTACAAACCCCCGTATCACGAAGGAAATTTCTAGATCAAAAACAAAAAAATTTAATAACAAAAATTTGAAATCAAAATCTGTGCCAAGATGAGAGGAATTTTTTGGAATTGTAATGGTTTCGCGGATCGTAAGAAATTTAGATTTTTGTCAGATTTAACAAAGGAAAAGAACCTAGACTTTATTGCCTTATCTGAAACCGGGAGGCCCAATGTTCCACAGGCGACTCTGAATAATATCTGTGCAGGCAGAGACTTCTTGTGGCATTGTATGCCCCCAAAAGTTCGGTCAGGTGGCATGATTCTAGGCGTAAATCCATTACTTTTTGATATTGGCCAAATTGAAGAGTGCGACTATTATATTCGTTTTAAGTTGCGCCAAAAGGAGGATGATTTTAAGTTTAATTTAATTTCAGTTTATGGCCCTACGCAATTAGAGCATAAATCAGCTTTTCTATCTGAGTTGGTGTGAGTTTGTTCAAAAGACACCGTACCTATAATCATAGGTGGTGACTTTAACATTATTCGAAGACCAGACGAGAAAAATAATGATAATTACAATGACAGATGGCCTTTTTTATTTAATGCGGTTATTGATTCTTTGAATCTTAGAGAACTAGAGATGACGGGAAGAAAGTTTACTTGGGCTAATTATACGCAAAATCCGACATATGAGAAACTGGACAGAATTCTCGTGTGTACAGATTTTGAATCCAAATACCGGGTAGCTACTATTCAAGCTCTGAGCAGAGAGATTTCTGACCATACCCCTTTGTTCCTTAACGCGAACGGTCCATCCTTGGCTTACCAACCAGAATTCAAGTTTGAATTAGGGTGGTTGCTTAGGGATGGATTTGGAGATGTTGTATCACAAGTCTGGAACAGTGTTCCTATTCAGGGCTCCCCACTAGAGATTTGGCAAGCTAAAATTCGAAGACTCCGCCAATATCTTAGAGGGTGGGCGAAGAATGTTAGCGGTGCCTATAAAAAAGAGAAAAAGGCCTTGCTAGACAAGCTGGACTCGCTAGATAAAAAAGCTGAAAACTCTATGCTTAGCAGTACAGAACTCAACCTTAAACATGTGTTGGGTTAGCGCTGGCGGAATTACTACGTGAGGAAGAACTCAAGTGGTACCAAAGAGCGAAGGTTAAATATCTTTTAGAGGGGGACGCTAATACAAAATATTATCACCTGGTAGCTAATGGAAGACATCGAAAGACAAGAATTTTTCAATTAGAAGATGGGGCCAATATAATAAAAAGGGAAAACCACCTAAAAAAACCATATTACTAATTATTATAAGGGTCTGTTCGGTCCATCGGGCACGTCTCATATTCAGTTACAGGAGAATATTATCCATGATATCCCACAAGTGTCTGATCTAGAGAATGAGCTCTTGACAGACTACTTTTTGGAAGCTGAGGTGAGAGCGGCGGTGTTCCAAATGGAGCATAATAAATCACTTGGGCCTGATAGATTCCCTGCAGAGTTTTATCAGGTCTTTTGGGATCTTATTAAAGATGATCTGATGGCTCTGTTCACAGAGTTCCATGCAGGAAATTTACCACCGCACAGCCTCAACTTTGGGACAATAATCCTACTACCTAAAGGTCAAGATGCGAAAGTCATTCAACAATACAGGCCTATATGTTTGTTGAATGTCTCTTTCAAAATGTTTACTAAGGTGGCGACAAATAGACTAAATGTGATTGCTCAGAAGGTAATAAGACCGACCCAAACAGCATTCTTACCTGGACAGAATATCATGGAAGGTGCTGTCATCCTTCATGAGACGATCCATGAGCTGCGTTCTAAAAAGCAAGATGGCATAATTTTTAAAATTGATTTTGAAAAGGCCTACGCCAAGGTTAATTGGGATTTCTTGCAAAAAACATTGAGAATGAAAGGCTTTTCTCAAAGATGGTGTTCTTGGGTGCAGCAATTCACTCAGAGAGGGAACGTAAATATTAAAGTCAATGAAAACCTAGGACCTTATTTCCAAATTAAAAAGGGCTTAAGGCAAGGTGACCCCATGTTCCCAATACTATTTAATATAGTAGCAGACATGTTGGCCATACTAATTGCTCGGACCAAAGAAGCAGGTCAAGTAGACGGACTCATCCCTCATCTCATTCAGGATGGTCTGTCTATTTTGCAGTATGCAGATGACAACGTTCTCTTTATGAGCCATGACGTCGACAAAGCAATAAATATGAAATTCATTTTGAGCACCTTTGAACAACTCTCAGGTCTCAAAATTAATTTTCATAAAAGCGTGATTTTTTGTTTTGGTGAGGCGAAGGAACATGAAGACTTTTATTCGCAGCTGTTTGGGTGTAAGTTAGGAAAGTTTCCTTTTAGATATCTAGGCCTACTGTGGTAGAACCTTCTAAATTATATGGCCCACAAGCACCTGACATTGTCTCTAAGACATCTGTCGGCTATGCTTGTGTATCACATAACTTAGAACGCTCTGTCGGGTGAAACTCCGATGACACCACGATCCCTCCAGGATCGATACTTATAGAGACATCACAGTATTACAACAGTTTTCATACAAAAATACCAGAGTAGCGGAAGACTTACAGTAACTTAATTTACAAACCATTTGATAAACTTATACAAACCAGTGTATCATTATTACAACACAGCAGAAGTATCATTATTTAACCTTATTACAATCACACAACGAAAGGTGCCCTGCCCACGGGTCACACAACCTACTCCTCGTCAGATCCTTCCTCGATAACCGTCATGCAACAAGGGCTGTAGCACGCTTGCTCACACGGTTCACCTGCAACAGGGGTTTAACAAACCCTGAGTACCAAAAGTACTTCGCAAGACTTACCCGACTAAAAATTGGAGAGAAGACTCGGGAATGCTGGCTAATAGGAATCAAGGTAAGGCTTTAGCAAGATCAAAAGGTACCTTTTGCGAAAAGAGACTAAGCCAGTCCTTACTATAACAATCACTTGTCAAGCATGTAATGAATTCAAAACTTTCCAGTCTCACAACTTCCATCATTACTACGATGCCGGGACTCGGACCAAGTCTCCCATATCGTGGAGCACCGATGATTCGAATCGCTTTATATACCCAGCGGGGGCTTCCTAGCCACACGATGTATGCAGGACCAAACATCTTACATACATCAACTCACGCTTGTATTTCTCCTTGCTAGAACGGGTCCTAGCCACGAGAGTACAGTACACCAACTTCCTACGCTGTCTGTACGTCGACGGTGCGCTCGTAATGTGGGTACACGCTACTATTGACGGTCATTAAGTACAAATTCTATACCGTCAACTATCACTTGGAAAGAACCAATAATAGAAACATAGGGGTTATTACTGATAAATTCCATGAGTTTTGGTGAATTGTCTATTTTTCAGGGAATTATTCGGAAAAGCTTAAAAGAGGGATTAGAGTGCATATTTTCCACAAAACTTAACCGCGACGGAAAACATCGCCATCTAGACCAGGGAAGGATCTAGAAGACACCCGGCGGGGACCGGCAAGCCAGACACCAGGTGGGGCCGCCCGCCCCACCATGGCGCCGCCCGCCCCCCCCGAGGCTAGGGTTTGGCCTCCCTTTGGAAGCTTCCTCCACCGCCTCCCCACGGTGCATCTCGGCCCTTGGTTAAGTCGGGTTTGATCTGCGGCGCGTTCATCCCAGGGCTATAAATAAAGAGCGGACCCCTTCTTGAAGAGAACCAATTCATTCCTCCCTGCTTCATTTGTCAAGAGTAGACGAAATTAGGGTTTTTAGAGATTAGAAGTAGAGCTCTAGTTCTTCAAGTTCTTAGTTTAGGCGTCTAGCAAGGTTCAAGTAGAGTTGGGCGCTACGCTCGGGATTCTAGATCTGTTCGATGCGGAGATCGGTAATTTTATCTTGTATCTCATTATGACTTTGCTCTACTTTATTATATTACTATTTATTCAGTTCTTAGTTTATTCTAGTTGCATATTTGATATAGTTGTGATTGATGATGATTATTGTCGTATGACCGTAAAGTGCCTGATTCAGTACTCGAGTGAGTTAGGTGGTATACATTATGTAGACGTGGTGTCTAGATATATTGTGTACCTATGGAGGCACCCTGATGTGCCGGGACGTGTGGTAGTCCGCGCAGGTGACAGCTGCGTTGGTTCCTCTGTAGTCCACCCCCCGTACGTAGGACTAGCAGAGCACGGTCGCGAAGGAGGTGACTCTTGTGTCTTAAAATCCTCATTAGTTGATGCTAATTATGATATTTTCTGAGTTAGTTATACTATAGATGAGAATGTGTAATATGGCGTAGGCTGTAGACTTTATATTTAGTAATCACATAGGTTTCCTTTACTTTAGCCGGATCGCGAGATTGTTTTACTAATTTAGTGAGTCTCTATATTCTATCTCTGGAATACCATTTACCTCATTTACTCGGTTATTATTTATTATATCACTATTGACTATTTATTGCTAAAACATTAGTGTAATTGGCTATGATAGGTCTGCATGTTTACATTCTGCTTAGTCCTTATAAATTGCTTATTCCAAATGAATAGAAGTGCTTCTTTATCCTTTTGGCATAAAATAAATAAACGATACTCGGAATACTTTCCGGGTGAAGTGCTACAATGGGAGAATTATCTATGCGCTTGCGGATATATTCTATAATATTATTATTAGAGTCGGTGCGTATAGATTATTTTGATCCTTGGTTTTTGACGTCATGTTAGGGATGACAACTTAATGCGAAGTGATGTTAAAATTACCAACAAGCATTTCGGCGCCGATTTGCCGGGAAATGGCAATTTTATTCATTAGGATAATTTATAAGGATTTATTGATTTGCCGGGAATATATATTTTTAGAATTTCATAAGGAATTTTGTAGGAAAAACAAAGTATTAAAACTCTAACATAAATACCTATAAATAGATTATAGCCTTTTTGCTTTAGCAGACTTACCCGTGTTTTGTTTAGCTATTTTATAGGGTAAGTGCAGGATTGGTTGTGGTACTTTAACTCTTATCAGGAACAACCATAGGAAGAAGGGTCTTATATTATTTTGAGAAGCAATGGCTGAGAAAACTCTGCGTAAATTCTCTGCTCCAAGCACCGAGAAAATTCGCGTTGGTCCAACCTTCAACCTTGAAGAATATGACTATGAGATCAAGCCAAGCCTCATCAAAATGATGCAAGCTATTATATTTAGTGGAAAGAAGGATGAAGATATGATGCAATTGCCCATCTGTAGAATTTTCTAGAGATTGGTAACACCATTGGCATCCGGGGCATTCCTCAAGATGTCATGCTACTTCGTTTGTTTCTTTTCTCATTAGAAGGAAAGATGAAGCAGTGGTTTTATTAGAGTAAAGATCAAGTCAAGACATGGAAAGAATGTTCAAAAGCTTTCCTAGAGAAGTTTTTCCCAATAAGCCTAACCAATATCCTACGAGGAAAGATTTCAGAATTTCGTCAGCAGAAAGGTGAACCTATTCTAGAAGCCTGGGAGCGTTTTCAAGAATACATATCAAACTGCCCACATCATGGAATGGAAAAGTGGTTGCTCATGCAAACATTTTATCATGGACTAACCCAAAGGTCATGTGAGCAATTGGATGCCACTGCTGAAGGATCATTTATGTCACTCACCCCTGAAAAGCTGAAGATATTATGGCAAAGATAGCAGAAAATCAGAGTTGGACATATAACACTCAGACATGCCATAAGAGTGAAGAAGTTCTAGAGGAGTTATGCGCATTGTCAAACAAGATAGAGGTACTGTTGAACTGGTTAGAGCAAAGGGATAATTACAAGAGAGATCGTCAAGCCATTCAAGATGCATTCAATTTTCAGAATCAATGTGGAGATTATTTAGGAGTTGAATTCACTCCAGAAGATATTAGTGCAGTCATCAAGAAGCAAGGATGGAGTCAACCTCAGGCAACAAATCAAGGTAAGTACCAAGGTAATTATAATTCTTCAAATCAAAGACAACCACCCTTGAGAGAATTAATATTAGAACAAGCTAGAATTAATGAGAGCATTTATAAGAAGCTTGCTTTTAATGATAAAGTAATAGAAGGAATTAATTCAAAATTGGATAATTTCTCTTTAGCAGTTAAAGATCAGATAACATTTAATAAAAAGATAGAATCACAAATTACACATCTAGCTTCTATTCTGTCCGCCACTAACCATGAACAGTCAAAAGAAATATCAACAAGAGGAGGTAAATCTACATGTGACCCACCTTATCCAAAAGGGGCACGTAGACCCCCACATTTAGTGCAGGTAGAAGAAGAAGCTGAGAAGGATAACAGAAAAGAAGAAGTAGAAACTCCTTCGCCACCAGTTGAACCACAAGAACAAGAATTAACAGAAGACTTTCATGATACTACTATCTTACCGTTCCCACGAAGAAGGACAAAACGGACGACCAATTCAATAAGTTTATAGAGGTAATTCAAAAATTATATGTCAATATTCCGTTGTTAGATGCCATGCAGGTACCTACATACGCAAAATATCTTTGAACCATCCTCAACCACAAGGGACCACTACCCTCTACCGAAGTCGTCAAGCTAACGGAAGAGTGTAGTGAGGCAATTCTGAATTCTTCTCCTGTCAAGAAGAAGGATCTAGGATGCCCTACTATCGACTGTTCAATAGGCAACCAGATGTTCAAGAACGCCTTATGTGACCTTCGAGTAAGCGTCAGTGTTATGCCCAAGACAGTCTTCGACAAGCTCAACCATTCCACGCTCATGCCAACTTCGATGTGTCTGCAACTAGCTGACCAATCAGTCCACTATCCTGCAGGAATTGCAGAAAATATTCCGGTAAAAATCCGCAACTTTTTCATCCCTGTAGATTTTGTAGTACTTGATATGCAGGAGGAGAGGAAGATACCTCTTATCCTCGGGCAACCATTCCTAAACACTGTAAACGCAACCATCAATGTTGGAACTGGAGAAATCATATTCACCATCAATGGGCAAGAAGAGCGTTTCGTATTCAAGCCAAGACCCGAACAATGCCAAACTCTGAAGTATTGTGAAGAACAAGATGTAGCAACCTCTCCGACAGCGGAGACCAATCATGAAGAATAATTCAACTGGAAAAGTCCGGGTCGGTGGACTTAAAACCCCGAACCTTCGCCGGGAGGTAACTCGGTATTTATCAGTAATTTAAATTCTCACATTGAATATTATATTTTCCTATTGCATTATTAAAAAGAGATAAAAATAAGCATGTCATAAATAAAACCTAAGCCCCATGTAATTACAACTAACGGAGCGTAAAACCCCTGTCAGTGAAATTTACTGTGGTAACAGAAAATTATGAAAAGACCATCATTAGAATTCTAATTTTTCGTAGCTTCATAAAAGTAATTTGGTTTTTTGTTCTTGCGTCATTATACGGTATAAATACGGAAGACATATGGGACCCACACACATCACCTTACATCACATCTCACCCACCAATTATTCACTACACTCCACTCATTCAAATTATCACACTCACATGCATGTACCCTCTTCATTCTTTCCTACCACCGAAAGCACCACCTAGGTACTAGCAATTGGAACACCCACAGACATATGTCGACACTAGCAAAGGTTGGACACCAGCAGGGCGGCGCCCCCCTTCCTCTCCTCTGCCTTCCACTTTTCTCACTCACTCACTACTTCATCTGCATACCAGAGAGCCCAGTTCCTCCTCATTTCCAAACCCGACACTGCAATCTCTCAAATCCACCATTAATTAGCAAGAAAAAGAAAAGAGAGAGGAAGCAACATGCAAGTTCATCAAAAGGAATCCCTCTCTCCCTCCTCTTTGATTTGCTAATCCTAATACTTTTCAAGTTTTCGTGTTCTTGTTTGTTCTTGCCGTGTTCTTTGTGTTCTTCATTCTACAGGCAAGATGAGCAAGAAACTCATGAGTGCAGCAAGGAGCCTCGGAAGGGCACTCTCTTTCCAAAGCACCCGAAGCCAATCATCATCTCAAGTGCCTTCATTTGTCAGCTCCGGAATGGACGTCGATCCCCCATCACCTTTCGAGTATGACAACCCTTCATCCTCTTCCCAACAGGAAGAGAGGTATGAGTTAACAAACATTAATCAAATCTCATTACCGCTTAAGCCGCAAACTGAAATATTCAATGTGGTTAAGTTAAAAGAATTTACACATACTCCAATGTTTGAGGACACTTTGCTCCATGAAACAGGAATAGATTCCGAGTTTGAGCTCATATTTAGAAATGTTGGATGGGAAGATGCATGGCAAGTCACCGAAAGGGGGTAGCAAAATTACTCACTATAGAATTTATTAGCATCCTAGACTTTGATGATGAAAATGTTAGATTTAGAATGTTCAACAAACCTTTCACCCTCTCATGGAAAACTCTCAGTATAGCACCAGGATTTTCACATCAGTGTGTAGTTAATATAGCGGAAGTTCTCCAAGATTTTAACAAAGATAATTTTTGGGAGAGCATTACTGCAAAAAAACTAGAAAGGAAACAGAAATATACCACTGAGGAAGTCCAGTACCCCACACTAAGATTCATGCTTAAATGGCTAGCTTTCACTTTCTTTTCTAGAGAGGAATTAAACACTATAAGACAGGATAAACTATATCTATTATATATCATGATTAAAAAGAGGAAAGCGTCACTGTAAAAATGATGTTGAGTTATTGGAGAACTGTTCCTTCTATAAGAAAATGCAGCATTTCTTTCACTTCTCGGATCACACGTTTAGCTGGGGCTAGATTTGCTATCACATGCTACACTTACTTTTTATCTCTCGATGCCCGTAGAATCATTGGCTATGACTTTTTCTTTTCGTGCTCATATGCTGAAACGCCAAAATAATAAAATAATCATGATTTATAAAAATTATCCAAATGAGTACGATTTGCCTGATAGGGAGTTAGGAATTTATTCTGTCAAGAATTTTATTTTTCCAGATAGTAGAGCTAATATTGGCGGTGTCCGTTAGCACGCATCGCCAGGCATCAAGGACCCATTACACCGAGCCGACCCAACACCATCCGGGCGGCTTATTTTCATTATACTAACTTTGATGATCCGGGAGCGCCGCAAGAGCCACATCGCCCATGGTCCACCCATGCGGGATGGGGAGACCAGCCTATATATCAACAAGGAGAATCATCCGCAAAGCAATAGGATGGGGTACATCCCCCCACGGAGGGAGCCGATAATTCAGAAAATGACTTTCGAGAGAGGCCGCGGCGCCCATTTTCAGGCGCTGAAATATGGATTTCACCACTGGTGGACCGTATCCGTTCCATGCACCACCCGAAAACAATTACTATCGACCACCTGAACAGCATTTTGAGACTCCTATTAATGATTTCCCAGCTTTATCTATTCATATCACTAACATTGAGCAGGGGACAAAGATACGATGAACGACACCTTGCACCAAAGACGCAGCGGTGGTAACACCAAGGTTGACAACAGATTTCACCAGCAGGAACAATGGCAGCACTATGCAGATCGGCAGTTCGAGCAATTACATCAGGGGCAACATCAGACGCAGAGCGGGTTGGAATATCGATACAGCAGTTAGGATACTCGCCGCCACCTCCACCACAAGATCGAAAATACGGTGACATCCAGCTTGGGGGAGAGCCCCGCAAGGTGAGGACCTCTCACCTTTGTATATACTCTATCAGTTATTTCGGTAGTTATTTAAGTATTTCTTTTAGTCTTTAATTATATCATTTTTATTCAGTTTAGCTATAGGGTAAGAAGAACTTGAAGTTTTCTCTAGCTCAGTTAAAAAAAAGAGAGAGAAAATGAATAAATAATAATAAATGAAGTAATTAATTACCTGCAATTACTTAGTATTTGAATTTAAAATTCTTCGTGAATTATATAAAGTTTATCTACCCCGATAATTTATTCTGAAACCCGATATACGTGGGTAGCATAAGACTTTTAATTAAATCAAGTAACTGACGGATATGATATAAAAAGGTTTGAGCTGCTGTTTATTTCATTATAAGTGATATCTAAACTCCAGACACTTTCAAATTTAAAGCAATTTAACAATTTGCTCTGCTAATATGGTTTAAGTAGATTATTCTGTTATGCATTCATGACTGAATCCACATACACAAAAAGGGTTTTGCTCTATGTACAAATTCTCTCTTAAAAGTCTAAAAGGGAGTGTGGGCTATAAAATTAAAAGATGACATACCAAAGAAGTATGAGTCCAAAAGATGCCATATCAAAAGGGTATGTGCCAAAAATAAAAGAAAGAGAGTAAAACAAGGGGTGCAAAGACACCCGCCTGAGAGAAAAAAATGGGTACAAAAAGTATCATTTGGGGAGATAGCCCACACTTCTCGAAAAGACAAAAAAGAGAGAATATTGCATAAGGGTCTAAAAATATAATTTTTATCACTAGCATATTCAGTCATAATGTATAGCTTAGTAGTCCACTACAATCTTATTAGTAGACTCATTGTTTTCAAAATAATAATATATACATACTTAAAAGGAAGAGAAAACTCTGGAGTAATGCATGAGCAAAGAATGAAATAAATAGTACTTGCTTGATTATTCTATCTTTCAATTACCCAAGATTTAATTAAAGTTTGAGAAGCCTCACGGTTGCAAGGAATAAGAATAAGAATGAAAGGTAGACTAATGAAATTTAATCTGGAGAAGAATTTTAAATTCATTGGTTAAGTACTTGTTGGGAATTATACATATTAAACCCTAAAAATAATATTTCAAGTCTACTTTGCTAAGGAACTAGCAAAGACTTAGCTTGGGGGTATTGTTGACGGTCATTAAGTATAAATTCTATACCGTCAACTATCACTTGGAAAGAACCAATAATAGAAACATAGGGGTTATTACTGACAAATTCCACGAGTTTTGGTGAATTGTCTATTTTTTAGGGAATTATTCGGAAAAGTTTAAAAGAGAGATTAGAGTGCATATTTTCCACAAAACTTAACCGCGACGGAAAACATCGCCATCGGGACCGGGGAAGGATCTAGAAGACACCCAAGCGGGGACCCGGCCAGAGACACTAGGTGGGGCCGACCGGCCCCACCATGGCCCCGCCCGGCCCCCTGAGGCTAGGGTTTGGCCTCCCCTTCTAGAAGCTTTCTCCACCGCCTCCCACGGTGCATCTCGGCCCTTGGTTAAGTCGGTTTGATCCTGCGGCGCGCGTTCATCCCACCGGGCTATAAATAAAGAGACAGACCCCCCTTCAGAAGAGAACCAATTCATTCCTCCTGCTTCATTTGTCAAGAGTAGACAGAAGTTAGGGTTTTCAGAGATTAGAAATAGAGCTCTAGTTCTTCAAGTTCTTAGTTTAGGCGTCTAGCAAGGTTCAAGTAGAGTTGGGCGCTACGCTCGGGATTCCAGATCTGTTCGTCTGGAGATCGGCAATTTTATCTTGTATCTCATTATGACTTTGCTCTACTTTATTATATTACTATTTATTCAGTTCTTAGTTTATTCTAGTTGTATATTTGATATAGTTGTGATAGATGATGATTATTGTCGTACGACCGTAAAGCGCCTGATTCAGTACTCGAGTGAGTTAGGTGGTATACATTATGTAGACGTGGTGTCTAGATATATTGTGTACCTATGGAGGCACCCTGATGTGCTGGGACGTGTGGTAGTCCGCGTAGATGATAGCTGCGTTGGTTCCTCTGTAGTCCACCCCCCGTACGTAGGACTAGCAGAGCACGGTCGCGAAGGAGGTGACCCTTGTGTCTTAAAATCCTTATTAGTTGATGCTCCTTATAATGTTTTCTGAGTTAGTTATACTATAGATGAGAATGTGTAATATGGCGTAGGCTGTAGACTTTATATTTAGTAATCACATAGGTTTCCTTTACTCTAGCCGGATCGCGAGATTGTTTTACTAATTTAGTGAGTCTCTATATTCTATCTATGGAATACCATTTACCTCATTTACTCGGTTATTATTTATTATATCACTATTGACTATTTATTGCTAAAGCATTAGTGTAATTGGCTATGATAGGTGCACGTTTACATTCTCGCTTAGTCCTTATAAATTGCTTACTCCAAATGAATAGAAGTGCTTCTTTATCCTTTTGGTATAAAATAAATAAACGATACTCGGAATACTTCCGGGTGAAATGCTACAATAGGAGAATTATCTCAGGCGCTTGCGGATATATTCTATAATATTATTATTAGAGTCAGTGCGTGTAGATTATTTTGATCCTTGGTTTTTGGCGTCATGTTAGGGATGACAACTTAACGTGAAGTGATGTTAAAATTACCACCAGCTACCTCCCGTCCTGGTTGTCCGTTCTCGTATGGATCATACAAGGGAGCTTACCGCCATTAGCATGCGACTAGTACTATCCAATAACCTCATGATCCCAGGGCCAAACAACGGACGGTCCTTAACCGACACAAGTGGACGACATTACACCAGGGCACTAGCCCATTCTGGTGCAAGTCACTCCACCGACATCTCGATTTTACTCATTATGTTCTTGTTGTGTACCCTTGACCCGATCAAAGTGAAGGGATACTAACAAGAAACACCAGGTTTTATCCCTTTCTCAAAAGTTAGTACCATTATCACACTTTTGGAAACAGTTTATCAAAACCCTATACTAGTAGCGAGGCTAAGCGTATACTAAGCATTTTGAAATCAAAACAGGTATCCAGGGTAATATATCAAGGTACGGTAAATACATCAAAGTCGGATATCGCACAACTCCTAACACCTAATGCATCGTATCAGGAACATAAAATATAAAGCTTTTTGAAATACAAGGAAATGTTTAAATGCATCCGGGGCTTGCCTTGGGGCTCGACGAAGTTAGGCTCAGTGATGACACTGCCGAGATCAGGACCAACCTCCTCGCACTGAACACCTTCTTCAGAGATAGGAGTTGGATCGACTCCCTCTTCGGACGGCACAACTACACAATTGAGATACATGATTACAATGCAGTAATAAAAGGAGCATACGATAATGATGCAACGATAACGAGTTTATCTTGAGTACAACTTTTCTTCACGGTAAGGTTGCACTATGGAAGTATAGCTAGCGTCGACGACGACGGACTAACGGTACGCAACCAACATAAAATGCCGAAGGTCATTAGGGTTAATGACCTAGGGTCATCACTAAATCCCAAAATCAAGCAACCCTAATAGTGATTAAGATTAATTACTAATTTATTAACTATTTTTATAGTTGTTGAAAGCCACTAATTGACTTGCTAATTGGAGATTAATCAAACCCTAATTAATCAAAGGATTAATTAATTAAATATTAATTAATTAAGGTATTAATTAAGCATAATACAAAAATTAGTCAAAGCATGATCAAACTTCATAATTAAGATCATTATCATCTAATTAGCACACAAAACAAATTTCATGATTTTTGGATTTATATTTTAATTATTAAAAATCATGGAAGTGGCATTTATTAATTAAAAGAGCAAATTATATTATAAACAAAAGTTGCTGAAAAATCAAAGTTAGCATTTTTCCTGTATAGATCATAGCACAAGGATCACATATATATTTTTGTTGTATTTTTATCTACACAAAATAAATTATTATGAAAATATGAAAATTAGCATTTAAAAACAATAAAGAAAAAAAAAAGAAAAAACGAAAACCTCCTTCGGGCCATCAAGGGCCCGAGACGGCCCCATGCGGCCTACACGGCCTGCTCGGCCCGCTTGCGCGTCTTGGCTGGGCCTGCCTTTCCCTCTCTCCTCTCACCGGGGGGCGGGCGGGAGGTCGGCCCCGTCGTCTCCCTTCTCCTTCCTCGGCCAAAGGTGGCGACGGCGGCGACAGACGGCGAAACTCACCGTCGGCGAACCCAACCTTGAAAACCATCAGCACCAACAACACCCTCTCACTCTCCCGATCCCGACAAGGTATACCATGCCTACTTTCCATCACCGGAAGACGCGCAGTCACGACCACGGCGGCTCGGCCCGACGGTGAGCGGCGGCGCAACAACGCAACGGCGACTACGGCGCGAGTGCGACTCAAACATGAGCGATTAAGGTTTCACAGGAGCTCACCACAACACGGGGCTCGTGTTGGATTGAAGGGAGACGGAACAGAGATGATGAAACACGGTGGCGGGTGGACGGCGGCGCGAACGCGACGACGAGGCGACGTTCCCGCGGCTTCGGTGCTCGACTGTGGAAAAGCAAAGGCCAACGAGCATCAGCGCCTCAAGACCAACTGAAAACTAGGAACAAAGTGATCCAAGGAGCTCCGAACGGTGTTGGCCAAAGCAGAGGGCTCACGACGGCGGCGGTGATCGGAATTAGAGAAGACGAAGGCGTGCAGACAACTCCAGTCGTCTTGACTGACACTTTACAGCTCAAGAGAAGCGCAAGGAGATTGTGAAGCTGTGTGCAAACGCAATTGGACAGTGGCGTTGCGTGGTGGGTGTGCTTCGTCAGCGGATAGAGGCGTGTCGACGGCGGCGTGGAAGAAAGAAAGCTGCTCGACGACGGCGGCTGTGGCTTTTATAGAGCAAGGAGGTGACGAACAGGTGGCTGGTGACTTCGCGACGGCGGTGAATTGGTTGGCGACGCGCGAAAGCTGGGAACGTGCAAGAACGGCCACGGCGGTGGCGACCGGCCGGCATGGGCACGGCGAGGTGGCACCCCCCCGTTCAACACTGTAGCACAGGGACATCTTTTCTTTTTATTTTCAAAATTACTCTTAAAAATTGAACTGTACACAAAAATCGCTCAAAATTTCATGCTCTACAACTTTCATTAAAGGAGTTTTGTTAAATTCCAAATAATTTTTGAATTGCATTTCAAATTTGAAAGAAAGGCAAAAACCCTAACTTTAAGGATTTTAAAATTACTTTTGAATTTTGAATAAAAGATGAAAATCTCCAAAAATAAAAGTTGTTCCATTTTTCAAGATCTACAACTTTGATTTAGAAAGTTTTTCATGAAACCAAATAGATTTTGAATTGAAGTTTAAAATGCAAAAGGGGACATTTTTCAATTTAAAGAACTTTTGAAATTACTTCAAATTTTATTCGAAAACTTAAAAACTTTGTTTACCAAACTTGTAGAGCTCAAATAGATGCACAAACTGTATTTTTGAAGTTTTCCCAAATTTTGAATATTTTGAGATGAAATTGAGAAAGGGGCAAAAACATTTTGAATTTTAGGATTTTGAAAAGGAACTTCAAATTGGATTTTTGGGCAATTAATTAATGGTGTTGTGGTACTTTTTTTCAAACCCAACCAATAGTACAATTTGAAAGTACAAAGTTCATACTTTGAAATAGTGCCATTGGTTAGCAACTTTTATTTAAAAAATTAATTATGGTTAGCTCCCGAGAAATTGAAAATGAAATTCGAACTCCAACACGACCATTTCTAGCAAGGGTTGGAATTTGAATTCCAATTTCAATTTGAGTTTTTGCTTTGCATCATTTGGCTTATAAAACATGGTTGGGTTGTGAGTCGGGGTTAATCAAACACTTGAAAACATCAAGGTTGATTTTAGTGGTTTGCTTTTATAAACAAAATTAAGCATGTGAGTGAAGTTTAAATGATATACACCTACACATACAATATAAAGGAGCTCAAACACACCATAGAATTGTAAACTCATTTTAGTTATTCACATTAGGGTTTTCTAATTATGAATGCTTATGCAATGATGATGATGACATGGCAGGTTTAGGTTAACGTAACACCAGAGGTGTTACATTACATCCCCCCTTAAAAGGAATCTCATCCCAAGATTTAAAGCTTAGGGCCAAGTAATGGAAAAGGAAATGTATAAAGTAAACACATCTTTCATGGTTTCATAAGGGAGGTAGAAGGGTTCATATTACAAGTCTCATGTTTTTTGGAAAGTCACAATTCTTAGAAACGAATCGTGGCTTAGGAGAAGGAAGGAAGAAACTCCGGAAAGTGCTCACTCAAGAATTCCTCCGACTCCCATGATGCTTCTTCTTCAGAGTGTTGATCCCACTGGATTTTGTAAAACCTTTTTGTGTGCCTGCGTGTAACCTGGTCTTTCCGATCAAGAATTCTGACTGGATATTCAGCACATGTCAGATCAGGTTCAATGCGGATACCTTCAATGTCAACAATCACTTTTTCAGTTGGGACACATGAAACACGTTGTGCACAAGGGACAACTGTTCAGGTAGATTTAATCGATATGCAACTTTCCCACACCTCTCCAAAATTTGGAAAGGGCCAATATATCGGGGTGCTAGTTTACCTTTAACCCCGAAATGATCGACTCCTTTACTCGGTGACACCTTCATATATACATAGTCTCCAATTTCTAACACCAATGGGCTTTTAAACTTATCAAGCATAACTTTTAAATGCTGGTGAGCTTTTCTTAAGTTTTCTTGAATCTGTTTTACTTTAGCCTCAGTTTCTTTGACTAGGTCAACACCGAAGAACCATCTTTCCCCGGGCTCAGACCAGTTGAGTGGAGTACGGCATCGGCGACCATACAAAGCTTCAAATGGTGCCATTTTAATAATCTCTTGATAACTGTTGTTGTAAGCAAACTCAGCTAATGGCAGACATTATTCCCAATCTAAAGAATATGTCAACACACAAGATCTTAATATATCTTCAAGGATCTGATTCAATCTTTCAGTCTGACCATCAGTTTGCGGATGATAAGCAAATCTTTGCGTAATGCAGTAGTACCCATAGTTTTATGAAATCTCTACCAGAATTGAGCCATAAATTGAGTACCCCTGTCTATGACTATGCTTTTGGAATCCCATGTAGACACATTATTCGGTCTATATATAACCGAGCATACCGAGGTGCTCTATACTTCTCTTTTCTTTGGAATAAAGTGAGCAGACTTGGTCAAACGATCAACAATAACCCAGATTGAATAATAACCCCTGGTTGTTCTAGGCAAACCAACGATAAAGTCCATACTGATATCTTCCCACTTCCAAGCTGGAATGGGTAATGGTTGGAGCTCTTCAGCTGCTTTCAAATGCATAGCTTTGACTTTTTGACAGGTATCACACTTTGCAACATATCGAGCTATCTCGATTTTTATTTTGGTCCACCAGAATCTCTGCCTCAAGTCATGATACATTTTATTACTACCTAGATAAATTGAGAATCTAGTTAGGTGAGCTTCATCAAGAATCAATTGTCGGAGCTCAGGAACTTTTGGAATGACCAGACGATTCTTGAACCATAACACATTATTATCATCAAGACGGAAACAAGATGCCTTCCTAGATCTGACTTTCTCTCTAATATGTTTGAGACTTTTGCTTTCTTGCTGAGCTGCAATGATCTGTTCTTGAATAGAAGAGTGTACTGTGATATCATTCAGACTACCCTGAGAAATCATATCAATATTTAATCTTTCTAACTCTTGACACAAACTCAGATTAACTGGTGTAACAGCAAGACAATTGCACTGACTCTTCCGACTGAGAGCACCAGCAACTACATTAGCTTTGCCAGGATGATAATGTACTTCTAGATCATAGTCTTTGATTAATTCAAGCCATCTTCTCTGCCTCACATTCAGCTCAGACTGTGTAAAGATATATTTCAAACTTTTGTGATCACTATAGATATGACATGTATTGCCCAACAGATAGTGCCTCCATATCTTCAGAGCATGCACAACTGCGGCTAATTCAAGATCTTGAGTTGGGTAATGCTCTTCATGTTGTTTCAACTGCCTTGAAGCATAAGCAATAACTCTACCTTCTTGCATCAATACACATCCGATGCCGATGCCAGATGCATCACAATACACATCGAATGGCTTTTCAATATCCGGTTGAGCTAGGACTGGGGCAGTAGTCAGAAGATTTTTTAATTTATGAAAGGCTTGCTCACACTCGGATGACCATTTGAATTTGGTTTGGTTCTTTAAGAGTTCTATGATTGGCTTGGCTATTTTGGAGAAGTCCGGAATGAAACGACGGTAATATCCCGCCATTCTCAGGAAACTACGGACTTGATGAACACTGGTAGGTGGCTTCCAGTTAAGGATACCTTGGACTTTGCTAGGGTCAACTGCAACACCCTCAGCAGATAGAACATGACCAAGGAATTTGATTTCATTAAGCCAAAACTCACACTTACTAAATTTGGCATAAAGCTGGTGTTCTCGGAGACGAGTCAAAACAGTACGGAGATGCTCCGCATGTTCTTCTTTGGTTTTGGAGTATATAAGGATATTATCTATGAAACCACGACAAAGCGGTCGAGCTGGGGCATAAACACTGAGTTCATCAGATACATGAAATGGGCTGGAGCATTAGTAAGGCCGAATGACATAACAAGATATTCATATAGGCCATATCTGGTGGTGAAGGCGGTTTTAGGAATATCTTCAGGCCTGATTCAGATTTGATGATAACCAGATCTAAGATCAATCTTGGAGAACACCTTGGCTCCCACAAGTTGGTCAAAGAGAAGATCTATGCGAGGAAGAGGATATTTATTTTTGATGGTCACCTTATTTAGTGGATGATAGTCCACACACATTCTCAGAGTCTGGTCTTTCATTTTCACAAAGATAGCAGGACAACCCCACGGTGATGAACTGGGTCTGATAAAACCTTTGTCCAGCAATTCTTTCAACTGAGTTTTTAATTTTGCTAACTCTTTTAGGGGCATCCTATAAGCTCTTCGGGATACTGGTGCAGTACCCGGCTTTAACTCACTCACAAACTCAACGTCTCGCTCTGGTGGTAACCCAGACAAATCCTCAGGGAATACATCTAGAAACTCATAGACCACAGGTATATCCTTGATTTCTTGCACTGAGGTTGCATTAACTGTCTCAACTGTTCTCTTGGGAGTCAGAAATTAGATAAGAAGTGGAGACTGGTTATCAGGTAGGAATAGCTTAATGGTTCTATTTAGTGTGTCTATCACAGCGCCATAATGGCGTAACCAATTCATTCTAAGGATCACGTCTATATTTCGATCCTTCAAGACTATCGATCGTGGGATAGAGATACCCACCAAGAGATATAGGGACGATATACCATTTCCGTGTGTGTATACGCCTCCCGGCGATTGCACCAAAAACTCATCTTTAATTTCTTTTATGGGGATTTCATGCTTTGCAACAAAAAAGTACGGTTGATAAATGTATATGATGCACCAGAATCAAATAATGTAATTGCAGGGTGACTGGCAACAGGGAACATACCCATTAGAACAGGTTCTCCTTCAAGAACATCCCCAGTTTGAACATGATACACACGTCCAGTTTTCTTTCCGGCATTCACCCTCGGGACATCTTTGCGAACTATCCCCGCCACGACTCTGTGCCGCCGATCGCCGGATCCTTGTTGAAAATTGGAAGTATTTCTTTGGGATAAGGACAGTTTCGAGCAATGTGTCCGGATCGGTTCTGATTAAAACATGGACCGAGACCAGTGGGAGAATTTAAGGGAACCGGTGGATTTGTGTTTGAACACCACAGGTGTGTTAAATTTGTTGGGGATAGGTTACGGCGCCGGGGACGAGTGTACACCTGTTGCCTTTGGGCTTCTTCTTCTTTGTTGTGGGTAGGATAGGATTGATGGCTTTGCTTTGGTCTTCTTTGCGGATAGCGGAACGGCTGGCGGTTATGCTGAGTGGGATGAAAGATAACCTTCTGGTGTTTTTGGATTCCGCCAGACGGTCTAGGAAAAGCACGCCTCTCTTCATTCTTACGTTTTTAGCAGGGGATCGTTCATAGGATATTGCAATATCCCACGCCTCATAGAATGTGGCATTTGGATTTGCGATAAGGTGGGTTTCAATATCACTCTTCAAACCCCTAACAAAACATTTCTTCTTCTTCTTGTCGGTATCCACATGCTCCGGTGCATCTTGTGACACATGACTAAACATGTTTGCATCTTGCACCACCTTGATCGACCACTCTGCTTTAGTGCCGAGAAATTCTTCGGCTTTGCTTGCATCACCCGTCGGGAATGGAATACCGACGGAATGCATCTTAGAACATAGCCCAAGTAATTTGCTGACCGACTGGCTGACGTGCAAGAAAGTTTACCCACCATGCAGATGCGGGGCCTCTAAACTGTTGTGCGGCAAACTTAGATTTTAAAAGATCTAGACAACCCACTAACAAGTCAAACTTCTGATCTATGACGTGGAGCCAATCATTAGCCTCTAATGGATTCTCCGCTTTGGTAAAAACTAGTGGGCGGGTCTCTATGAAATCAGCATATGTGATTTCATCGTGATTACGACGGCCATGATTCTCATATGGTGCATTGTAATTGTGCTTACCCATTTCACGCAATAGGCGGGGAATTTTTTCAGTAGTAGCATTTACGGGGCTGCCTTTGCTTGACTAAAGGCGTGTGGTCTTTGGTGGTGGTGCGGGGCCTCACCTCCCTCGTGTGAAGAACCAAAGACGAGTATTGCCAGACATCTGTTATAAACAAGATTATATTTATTCACAAGCAGATTTATTGAACTTTTAAACATTAACTTTTAAACATTAATACAAACCGGTCACACATGGGTTCACTTATTCTTGTTACAGGTCCGCTCGTAGGCTGGACATACCCAGGTTGACTACTTAGCACATAAGGATAACTATATTACACATCCATCTCAGGGAACTCAGGCATCAGACTCATTGCCTGCGACTGACTCGCGGTCCTCGTCTGCCTCGGACTCCTCAGTCGGTGACGGGTACACCTCCGGTGACTCCACGAAACCCAAGTCGTCCACGGCTACCTGCTGCTGGTATAGGGGATCATGGAGGTTGTGCTGATGGTGGATCTCCTCATGTAGGGCGGCGATTGTGCGCCGAGATCATCCACTGTGCACGCAACTCTTCGATGTAGTCGTATCCATCGTTCCTTTGGTTCATTGCACTCTCCGGCTCATCTTTGAAGACGGGCAATGGTCTGCTGGAGCTTGTGGATGGACTGAAGATCCTGCTGCTCTTGCTTCAGCTGATTTGCTAATTCAAACTTCAGCTTGTTATTTTTGATGGTTGCGATCAAGCGATCCTTGGTGACAGCCGCCGGCTCTACAGACAATTTGGCTATCTTCTGCTTCTTGGATAGCTTCTTCTTATGCTTTGGCTCGCTCGGTCCGGCCTCAGCATCATTGCGGCGTGGTGCCAACTGGTGACGTGGCACACCCTTAGAACCGATCATCTTGCGGCGATGCGCTTGGTACAGGCCATCCTGTAGAAAGTACAGATAGAATCTATAAGATTGAGAGCCTTAGGGTTAGCAAGAATAGGATTGATTTTACTTAGCCCAACCACTTTTTATCGGGGATATGATTTTAAACATGTTAATTAAGCATGATGCATGATCAAACCTACGGATCAAGCAAAAACTTTTTTTAAACTAACATAAGCATACTTTTAGTAATATAGGGCAAACAAAACAACATGATACTCCGCTTAAGACTCTTTTTAAATAGCACCTAAAAAGGCTACTAGAAAGAATTAAGACGGGAGCAGAAGCAATTTGGACTAAACCACTTTTAACGTTTGAATCTAAAACATTTTGAAGTTTTTGAAAAGTAATACTTTGTGAGTATCTTTGTAAGTACCGCTCGATACCATTACGTGGCGAGAACCTTCTAAATTATATGGCCCATAAGCACCTGACATTGTCTCTAAGACATCTATCGGCTATGCTTGTGTACCACATAACTTAGAATGCTCTGTCGGGTGAAATCCCGATGACACCACGATCCCTCCAGGATCGATACTTACAGAGACATCACAGTATTACAATAATTTTCATACAAAAATACCAGAGTAGTGGAAGATTTACAGTAACTTAATTTACAAACCATTTGATATACTTATATAAACCAGTGTATCATTATTACAACACAGCGGAAGTATCATTACTTAACCTTATTACAATCACACAACGAAAGGTGCCCTGCCCACGGGCCACACAGCCTACTCCTCGTTAGATCCTTCCTCGATAACCGTCATACAACAAGGGCCGTAGCACGCTTGCTCACACGGTTCACGCTTGAGGGGTTTAACAAACCCTGAGTACCAAAAGTATTTCGCAAGACTTATCCGACTAAAAATTGGGGAGAAGACTCAGGAATGCTAGCTAATAGGAATCAAGGTAAGGCTTTAGCAAAATCAAAAGACACCTTTTACGAAAAGAGACTAAGCCAGTCCTTACTATAACAATCACTTGTCAAGTATGTAACGAATTCAAAACTTTTCAGTCTCACAACTTCCATCATTACTACGATGCCGGGACTCGGATCAAGTCTCCCATATCGTGGAGCATCGATGATTCGAATCGCTTTATATATCCAGCTGGGGCTTCCTAGCCACACGATGTATGCAGGACCGAACATCTTACATACATCAACTCACGCTTGTATTTCTCCTTACCAGAACGGGTCCTAGCCACGAGAGTACAGTACACCATTTCTCTACGCCATCTGTACGTCGATGGTGCGCTCGTAGTGTGGGTACACGCTACCGCCCGTCTCGGTTGTCCGTTCTCGTATGGATCATACAAGGGAGCTTACCGCCATTAGCATGCGACTAGTACTATCCAATAACCTCATGATCCCAGGGCCAAACAACGGATGGTCCTTAACCGACACAAGTGGACGATATTACACCAGGGCACTAGCCCATCCTGGTGCAAGTCACTCCACCGACATCTTAATTTTACTCATTATGTTCTTGTTGCGTATCCTTGACCCGATCAAAGTGAAGGGATACCAACAAGAAACACCAGGTTTTATCCCTTTCTCAAAAGTTGGTACCATTATCACACTTTTGGAAACAGTTTATCAAAACCCTATACTAGTAGCGAGGCTAAGCGTATACTAAGCATTTTAAAATCAAAAGCAGGTATCCGGGGTAATATATCAAGGTACGGTAAATGCATCAAAGTAGGATATCACACAACTCCTAACACCTAATAGATCATATCAGAAACATAAAATATAAAGCTTTTCGAAATACAAGGAAATGTTTAAATGCATCCGGGGATTGCCTTGGGGCTCGACGAAGTTAGGCTCAGTGATGACACTGCCGAGATCAGGACCAACCTCCTCGCACTGAACACCTTCTTCAGAGATAGGAGTTGGATCAACTCCCTCTTCGGACGGCACAACTACACGATTGAGATGCATGATTGCAATGCAGTAATAAAAGGAGCATGCGATAATGATGCAACGATAACGAGTTTATTTTGAGTACAACTTTCCTTCACGGTAAGGTTGCACTATGAAAGTATAGCTAGCGTCGATGACGACGGACTAACGATACGCAATCAACATAAAATGCCGAAGGTCATTAGGGTTAATGACCTAGGGTCATCACTAAATCTCAAAATCAAGCAACCCTAATATTGATTAAGATTAATTACTAATTTATTAACTATTTTTACAGTTGTTGAAAGCCACTAATTAACTTGATAATTGGAGATTAATCAAACCCTAATTAATCAAAGGATTAATTAATTAAACATTAATTAATTAAGGTATTAATTAAGCATAATACAAAAATTAGTCAAAGCATGATCAAACTTCATAATTAAGATCATTATCATCTAATTAGCACACAAAACAAATTTCATGATTTTTGGATTTATATTTTAATTATTAAAAATCATGGAAGTGGCATTTATTAATTAAAAAGAGCAAATTATATTATAAACAAAAGTTCTTTGGAAAATCAAAGTTAGCATTTTTTCTGTGCATATCATAACACAAGGATCACACATATATTATTGTTGCATTTTTATCTGCCCAAAATAAATTATTATGAAAATATGAAAATCAGCATTTAAAAACAATAAAGAAAAAACGAAAAACGAAAATCTCCTTCGCGGGCCACAAGGCGGCCTTTGAGACGGCCCATGCGGCCTACACGGCCTGCTCGGCCCGCTTGGCGCGCAGCGTCTTGGGCTGGGCTACCTTTCCCTCTCCCTCTCAGCGACAAGGCGGGGCCGGGAGGTCGCCCCGTCGTTCAAGATGGCAACGGGTATTTACCCGACGGGTAGTAGGAACCCACACCCGCACCCACCAGAGAAAATCTTACCCGTCGGGTTACCCGCGAATGCGCACGGGTAGAAAAATCGTTCCACACCCGCACCCGGCGGGTAAATTTTACCCGACGGGTATTCCGTACCCGCGAACATACCCGAAAATTACATAGAAATATCATTTTTTTAATAAAAAATATATGAAAAATTTAGGAATTTTCACACCACCAAATACAACTCCATCCAATATATATATACTAAGTAGTGTTCACATAGACTTCGGATAAATAATTAGGTTATGTGGGCTAAATTGATTATGATAGTTAGTTCATTGTTGCGGGTATTTTTTACCCGCGGGTACGCGGGTACGGGTAGTATATATCCATACCCGTACCCGCGTACCCGATGGATAGAGGATTTCTTCCAGTAACACACCCGCGGGTAGAAAAATTCATCCATACCCGCATCTTAATCGGGTAAAACCCGTCAGGTACTCGGGTTTCGGGTACCCATTGCCATCTTGACCCGTCGTCCCCCTTCTCCTTCCTCGGCCAATAGTGACGACGGCGGTGACAGATGGTGAAACTCGCCGTCGGCGAACCCAACCGCGAAACCATCAGCACCAACAACACCCTCTCACTCTCCTGATCCCGACAAGGTATACCATGCCTACTTTCCATCACCAGAAGACGCGCAGTCACGACCACGGCGGCTCGGCCCAACGGTGAGCAGCGGCGCAACGACGCAACGGCGACTACGGCGCGAGTGCGACTCAAACATGAGCGATTAAGGTTTCACAGGAGCTCACCACAACACGGGGCTCGTGTTGGATTGAAGGGAGACGGAACAGAGATGATGGAACACGGTGGTGGGTGGACGGCGGCACGAACGCGACGACGAGGCGACGTTCCCGCGGCTTCGGTGCTCGACTGTGGAAAAGCAAAGGCCAACGAGCATCAGCGCCTCAAGACCAACTGAAAACTAGGAACAAAGTGATCCAAGGAGCTCTGAACGGCGCTGGCCAGAGCAGAGGGCTCACGACGGCGGCGGTGATCAGAATAGGAGAAGACGAAGGCGTGCAGACAACTCCAGTCGTCTTGACTGACACTTTACGGCTCAAGAGAAGCGCAAGGAGATTGCGGAGCTGTGTGCAAACGCAATTGGACAGTGGCGTTGCGTGGTGGGTGTGCTTCGTCGGCGGACAGAGGCGTGTCGACGGCGGCGTGGAAGAAAGAAAGCCGCTTTCGGCGGCGGGCGTGGCTTTTATAGAGCAAGGAGGTGACGAACAGGTGGCTGGTGACTTCGCGACGGCGGTGAGTTGGCTGGCGATGCGCGAAAGCTGGGAACGCGCGAGAACGGCCATGGCGGTGGCGACTGGCCGGCATGGGCACGGCGAGGTGGCACCCCCCTCTGTTCAACACTGTAGCACGGGGACATCTTTTCTTTTTATTTTCAAAATTACTCTTAAAAATTAAACTGTACATAAAAATCTTCCAAAATACAGTTTGCTCAAAATTTCGTGCTCTACAACTTTCATTAAAAGAGTTTTATCAAATTCCAAATAATTTTTGAATTGCATTTCAAATTTAAAAGAAAGGCAAAAACCCTAACTTTAAGGATTTTAAAATTACTTTTGAATTTTGAATAAAAAGATGAAAATCTCCAAAAATAAAAGTTGTTCCATTTTTAGGATCTACAACTTTGATTTATAAAGTTTTTCATGAAACCAAATAGATTTTGAATTGGAGTTTAAAATGCAAAGGGAACATTTTCCAATTTAAAGAACTTTTGAAATTACTTCAAATTTTATTCAAAAACTTGAAAAACTTTATTTACCAAACTTGTAGAGATTAAATAGATGCACAAACTGTATTTTTGAAGTTTTCCCAAATTTTGAATATTTTGAGATGAAATTGAGAAAGGGGCAAAAACACTTTGAATTTCAGGATTTTGAAAAGGAACTTCAAATTGGATTTTTGGGCAATTAATTAATGGTGTTGTGGTACTTTTCAAACCCAACCAATAGTTCACTTTCAAAGTACAAAGTTCATACTTTAAAATAGTGCCATTGGTTAGCAACTTTTATTTAGAAAATTAATTATGGTTAGCTCGAAATTGAAAATAAAATTCAAACTCCAACACTTAACCATTTCTAGCTAGGGTTGGAATTTGAATTCCAATTTCAACTTGAGTTCTTGCTTTGCATCATTTGACTTATAAAACATGGTTGGGTGTGAGTTAGGGTTAATCAAACACTTGCAAACATCAAGGTTGATTTTAGTGGTTTGCTTTTATGAACAAAATTAAGCATGTGAGTGAAGTTTAAATGATATACACCTACACATACAATATAAAGAAGCTCAAACACACCCTAGAATTGTAAACTCATTTTAGTTATTCACATTAGGGTTCTCTAATTATGAATGCTTATGCAATGATGATGATGACATGGCAGGTTTAGGTTAACGTAACACGGAGGTGTTACACCTACCTATGCATACGAGAAAATTGTCTAATAAGGATTGGTGAATAATTGAGGATAGAATTGAGAAGAAGCTTAGTGGGTGGAAAGACAAGATTACTGTGCGTGGGGAGGGCGGTTAGTTCGATAAACTTCGGTCTTTGTCTAGTTTACCGATGTTTATGTTGTCTTTTTTTTGAAGTCCCAAAAGGGGTTCTACAAAAAATAGACTGCTTCAGATCAACATTCTACTGGCAGAGCGGCCAACACAAGCTTAAGTATAGATTGGCAAAGTGGGAAATCTCGTGCCAACTAAAAAACCAAGGAGGTCTAGGTATTATTAATTTAGAATTACAAAACATGTACTGCTTGAGCAAATGGCTTTTTAAGTTATTGAATAACGACGGTATGTGGCAAGAACTTTTATGGAATAAATACATAAAGGACAAAACAATAGGAGGGTGCTCTAAAAAGGCCACAGACTCCCCCTTCTGGAAAGGTCTGATGAAGGTAAAAGACACTTTTATGGGCTATGGCTCATTCCGAGTGAGAGATGGGTCACAAACCCAGTTTTGTGTGGACGCTTGGCTAGGTAAGCAACCACTCAAAGATAAATTTCCCTCGTTGTTTAACATAGTACGCAGAAAGCAGGATTCGGTGGCCACAGTGCTAGCTTCGGCAGACCTTGAACATATCCTTTCACCGTAATTTGGTGGGAAGGAACTTGCGGGGCCTGGCTTGGGGTAATTGTTGCATCGTACATGATGTGAACTTACGGGGAGAAAGAGACAAATTTGTGTGGGATTTACATTCATCAGGCATCTTTTTGATTGAAATCGATGTATCTTTGCGTTAATTAATAATGGGGTTAGCGTGTCACAAGATATTTGGCGTATCAAAATACCTTCAAGAATAAACATTTTCTTGTGGTATTTAAAGAGAGGTGTTATATTAACTAAAGATAATTTAGCTCGACGTAATTGGAACGGTGATTTTAATTGTTCCTTTTGCCATTCTTTAGAAACCATCCATCACTTCTTTTTTGATTGTTGCTATGCTAAGTTTTTGTGGCGCGCTGTATATTTAATATTTGGGTTAGCACCTCCGCTTAACTTTGAAGATTTATTCGATAACTGGTCTAAAGGAAGTGGTAGTAGCGTACGCTCTATGTTGGACTATATGGATAACAAGAAACGAGGTGGTTTTTGATAAATGTAGACCAAAAACTTTTTTGCAGGTTCTATTTAGGGAAACTTATTGGCTTCGGCAATGGGCAAGACTGCAGCGGCGTGAGGGTTTACTAGAGCAGCTCTTACATGCTGCCCAGCTGCTAGAGACGTCAGCTCTCCAATTCTTCAGTTCCAATGGGTGGTTGGCTAATAGGTTTATCGGTCATGTTTAGACAATACTTTACTATCGATCGTGTTATCTTCCAGTCGTGGTGTAAACTTTTGAATGTTGGATTTCGAGTGTGGTGTATGAACTTTGTAATAATTGGTCTGATTCTACCTTCTGGTAGATGAAGCCGGGTATAAACTATCCTTTATCTAAAAAAAATAATGTTTGATTGGATCTTCGCTTTGTTTCCTTTTGTCTTTTGCTTTAGACACAAAGTTTTTCGGCAGCTGCCATTGACTGTATGGTTCCTGTATTTAGTGCTTCACAATTGGTCGTCAGCTAGCAGCCATTAGGCTGATCTAAATAGTGAATTCTAGCGGAGATGCAGGTTTGGACATGGGAATTCTACGTAACATTGACTTCAGCGTAATTTGGAAATGCATAGCATATATACTCCTCTGGCCCAAAATAGATGACGTTTTAGGTTTGGATAGGAGAATTAAGGAGAAGTGAAAAGACGTTATGCATAGAAAAAAGGAGAGAGAGATAGAGAGAAATAGAGATAGAAATGTGATGGAAAAAGAAAAAGATATATTGGGAAAAGAGAAATGCACTGGGAAGTGACAGTATGTCAAGTATTTTAGGACAAATTTTGAATCCTATTAAGACCCTGTTTGGATTCACTATCTGATAACAGTTAGCTGGCTAATATCTTATTATTTGATTTGATCCAATTAGTAAGATAGTTGTTATCTAAGGATTCAACTAACAATTAGCTAGTCTATTATTATCTATACCTGTTTGAATTAAAGAGATAATTATTAGCAAATAACTACTATATATATAGGACCAAACAGGGGCTAAGGCCGAGTGAGTACGTGAACGGTAGTTGACGAGTGATACGTGCGAGTACATTTCCTACAGGGGGGGGGCTCAAGACTCTGGCTGCCACTTTTGGTTGTTCCATTGGTTCTCTACCCTTCATTTATCTTGGCTTACCCTTGTGTATCTCTAGGCCAACTACTCTGGAGTTTATGCCTATGGTGAGCAAATGTGAAAAGAGATTAGCTGTTGTCTCTCCTTTCTTGAATCAAGCAGGTAGGCTCCAGATGGTTAATGCAGTCTTCTCTGCTCTGTCCACCTTCTTTATGTGCTCTATTATGCTCCCTAAATCGATTATCAAGCAGGTTGACAAATACAGAAAACATTGTTTGTGGAGAGGCTCTAGCATCAATGAAAAAGGTCACCCAAAAGCTGCTTGGAGTATGGTCTGTATCCCAAAAGTTGAGGGTGGAATGGGAGTGATAGATTTAGAGAAACAGAACAAAGCACTTCTGATGAAGAACCTGTATAAGTTTTTCAACAAGCTTGATATTCCTTGGGTTAAATTAGTTTGGGAGAAGCACTATTCAAGGGGCAAGCTGCCGAATCAGATAAGAAAAGGGTCCTTCTGGTGGAGGGATATTTTAAAGCTTCTTCCTCAATTCAAAGAGCTGGCTATTCCCTCTGTCAGGGCTGGGGATAGCATCTTCTTTTGGCTGGATAGGTGGAATGGTGTGCCCCTTTCTTCTTTAGTTCCTGAGCTTTTCACCTTCGTAAAGAGCAAGCAATTTACAGTGCATAGGGTCTGCAATACTGCTGATTTCACTAGTCTGCTATAGCTGCCTGTCTCTCAGATTGCCTTCACTCAGCTTCAGAATGTGTTGAACATGTTGGACTCAATTGAGCTACATGAAAATAGACAAATAGACTTTAAGAGGAGGATCTGACTCTTACTCTGCAAATAGAGTTTATAAGGCACTAATTGGGCACCTTGATGTTCACCCAGCCTTTAAATGGCTCTGGAAGAGTAGGGCCCAACCGAAGCACAGTCTTTTTTTTGGCTCCTTATCAAGGATAGGTTGAGCACCAAGAATTTGCTAAGAAGGAAGAACACGGAGCTGGGGTCCTATCATTGTGCCCTATGTAATGAGTTGACAGAAGAGACTTCCTATCACCTATTTGTTGACTGCCTTTGCAAGAATGTGCTGGGACATAATTGGCATTCAGATCACTGCTGGCAATCAGTTTCCAGAATTAGTCTTGCTCATGAAAACTCAGCTAAAGTCTTGTTTCTTCATGGAGGCAATAATTCTCATGTGTTGGACGATCTGGTCAGCAAGGAATGATCTAATTTTCAGAGGGCAAGAAAGGGACAGAGATGACTGCAGCAGGTTTTTCTTCATTGAGCTAATTTTGCTCAACCATAGGCTGAAGCAGGGACAAGAATAATTTTTTCATTCATGGATTCAAAGTCTGGAGCCTTTAGCTGCCTAGACCAGATTTTTTTTAATCTCCTTTTTTGTTTCTTAATCTGTCTGCTTGTTGCTTCTCTAGTCCTCCTTTTCTTTTTGGGTTCTTCCTTGTTGTAATGTTTTACACTTTGTGCCTTAAAAAAATTCCTGTAGGGGCCTCGGCCCCTCCAGTTTCATAAAAAAAAACATTTCCTACTGGGTGCGGGAAGATAGCTTGTGACGCCTCCCGAGCGACCCATTCTCACGTGTACAAATTGTTGCTGAAAGGCTCTCAAGGTCTTCCAAGGCACGCCGAAGAAAAATTGGATATAGAGGGGAAAAAAAACCTTGCAGGAGAATGATTGATTAGGTATACATGTCATCAAGATCCTGCTTGTTGATAGAGCTACGTACTTCCGCTTGGGTCCATGCAGAAAGTGAGAGTATGTCATTGAGCTTTTGGTAAACTGACTTATATAAATTTTTCATATTCAAGGAAAATTCTGTTTGAATTTCTCATATTTTAAAATTCAAAATTTTTAAACAACCTCGTATGGAGAAATGAGTAAAACAAGAGTCGATGTAGTACTTAACGATATCTACAACTTTTCGGTTGAAATCTTTTTCATTCAAATTCGTTTAGGGTGCTAAATATTTATTTTCAAAATTTAGTAAAGTAAATACGAAAGTACTGTATCTATCCCTTATTAGTCACAAGTGACTCTGTGCAAAAAATCAGACCTGCCTGGATTAAATTCTTGCCTCAATCCAACCCAACTATAACACTGTACCATATGCTTTAAATTAAAGACTTGCTTGGTTCACTTTCTAAATTTACTATTATAAAGATTTGGTAAGTCATGATTTTGGTGAGTTTTTGGTTTTCTACCAAAACTTGCCAATCTCTCATTGTCAATTCTATAGCAATTTTTAACCCCAACTTTTGGCTGCCAAATCTTTAGCATGATAAAATTTGGTCGTAAACTAAGCATACCCCAAATCTAAACTTTATGATGTATTTCCTCTATTTATTACAATCGCCTGTTCGTTTGTCTTATGAGCCACCCGACTTGTCTTATCACCGAATTTACGTGACCAAAGCCGAACACCCCAATAATGTGAAGTGCATGTTGTGCTAAATATCAAAATCAAATTTTGACTAACAACTAATAATATCAAATTATATGCATGTGTTTCCATGTCGAAAAGTCACATCACTTATTCATTATGTGGTATGAGCCAATATTCACTACTCTTATGGCTCTGGTGCGAGTAAAGTACACATATTATATGAGCTCCAAGTACCAGCTAGCAGCAGCCAACCAGGCAGCAGCAGGCAACCAGCCAGGCAGCCAACCACGCAACAGTTTTATCATTCCGACGCACGTTCTGGGCGACGAGGAAAGCTTTCCTCCTCTCCTCTTTTGAACGATCTCAAGCTGGATCTCAACCATCCAAAGAAAATCACCACGACCGGCCGGTCAAGAATAGAAAATTCGTAACCAATACCGTACACGTTTTAAAGCCAAATAGACGTTTCAAATTAGTTTTTGGCGGTAGCTTCTTTGTTGTATTGTCAACTGTTATCATGATAATCAAGGTCGTCTTAATATATAGTTCGTATAATTTCACATGAGGGGGCCGTACAAGATCCGATGGCAGTTAGTAGGATCTAACGTGGCGGCGACAAATCAGTTCGCAGGCTCTAATGTCAGTGCTTCGTCCTTAAGACTATCCGCACTGGACCCTGGATAGCCGTCCAGGAAGGCGCTTTCGGATGAAACTCCGCGGCGGCGTCCGCAACGGTGACGTGGCGTCGGAATCGCGGCGCCCGCACGCTAAACAAGGCGCGGTAGCGGCCGTCCGGGAGCGCCGCCGTGGCGCGGGCCCCTTGGCGTCGGCGGGCGCTTTCGCGGAGGGAGGAGGAGAGAAGGAAGAGAGAGGGAAGCGGGCGCGCCGAAGCTTCCAGGACCATAGCCGCCCATGGCGTTCGGCCGCCCGGAAGGTCGCGGGCGCCAGCAGCTCCACCAAGGCTTCTTGGCGGGGAGGGAGGAGAGGGAAGGGCGCCGCTGAAGCTCATGGCCATGGAGGTCCCGCCGCCAGCGCCATACGTGATCCGCCATCTCGCGCCGCCCGCCATGCTCCTGCCCGTAGTCCGCCATCCGCCGCGCCGCGCGCAGCGACCGTCTGCCTCGTAGCCGTAGCGCGAGCTCAGTAGCCATGGTGCCCGCGGCTTAGCCCATGTATAGCCGAACGCCGTAGCGCTTCAGGCCGCGCTTCGCCCGCCGGAACGCCGCCCATGCGCGCGAAGATTAAGCCTTAGCCATGAAGCGCCCAGCGCCCGTAGCCAGCGAGGCTTCGCGCCGCCGCTTTGTCTGTCCGCCGAAGCCGCCCGCGCCGCCGCGCAAACGCGCGATGCCGATGCCCAGCGCCTTCGTAGCGATCCCGCGCGCCGCGGCCAGCCCGATCAGCCGTCCTTGCCGCCGTCCCGCGCCGCCGGCCGTCGCGCGCCCGCCGCCCGCCGCCGGCGCGGCCCGCTTCGCCTACTCGCCCGCCAGCGCGCCTTGCTTGGCCACGCCGCCCGCCGCTGCCCCGGCCAGCTTCTTGGCACGGCGCCGCCTCTCCCAAGGCCGCCCAGGCTTCTCACTCGCTGCTCGTGGAGAAGAGAGGGGAGTGGAGAAGAGGCCTGGACGAGGAAAGAGATGGGGAGGAAGAAGAAGGGAAGGGGGCCGGTGGGGAGATAAAATGTGGGGCTGTGGGTCCCACTCGTCATTGGGTGGGTAGAATAGATTTTGAGTATAAAATATTGATGACTGGGATATAAAGTATGGGATATAGAGGATGACGAGTGCGGGAGAAAGTAATATAAAGTAAAGAATCTTGATGATTAGGATAGAAGATTCCTTATAGAGGATAGAAATAGAGGACGACGAGTGCGGATAGCCTAAGGCAGCCGGTGGCGGTTGGCTGAGGCTATTCGCAGCGCGTCCGGTACCGGCGTACTGGAGTAGCACATAACGTATGAGAGAGCTGCAGCGCGTACGCCACCAGCTGCGCTAAGCAACCGGACCGGCCAGCAAATCGCTATTCGTGGCGCCCTTCCAGTACGTCCGCTAGCGCATGGGAGTTGGGACCCGCTGCTGCTGCTCCTCGGGAAGTGGATGCACGCACGAGAAAGGGAGAGGAGAGATGTGAGAGATGTGGTGGGCCCTACTCTTTGCAAGACTAAAAAAATATTATAGCTTACAAACCAAAAAACCAAATTAAATTTCGATTGCACCATTAAATTTGTTTAAATAAATCCTTAAAAACAAGATCTCACATGGATATATTTAGATAAAGTGACAAGTGGACACTACAATAGATAGAGGATGATATAAAGGATGGATGGGTGCGGGAGAATTGAGTATAGAGGAGAGAATTTTGATGACTAGAACAGAATATTCCTTTTAGAGGATAGATATAGAGGATGAAGAGTGCGGATAGATTGAGGCTGTTCAGTTTTCAGTTGTCTTTTTAGTTGTTTGTTTCTTTTCCTAGTTTAACCTGTTAGTGTTATCCTCATGTACTATTTCACTCCGGGTTCATTATTAATACCTATGGACTTGTTCGTATCCAAAAGAGTATCTTACTGAGAATCAACAGTGGACATCACTTGATTTTTGCATCAGATTATCTTCTGACAAATTAATTAATAAGACAGCATCATCCATATGCAACCGAAAATTGCAATCCAAAAAATTCCTTTGACTATGTTTAGCTAAATGATTTTCATATTGGCATGCCACTGAAAGATAAATATGATAGTAGACCCTTGTTTAGCTAGATTGCAAATAATTTTATTTTGAAGTACTGTAGCACTTTCGTTTTATTTAATAATTATTGTCTAATCATGAACTAACTAAACTTAAAAGATTTATCTCGTGATTTACAACCAAATTGTGTAATTAATTATTTTTTTACTTATATTTAATGTTCCATACAAACGGCTAAAAATTGATGTGATGGAGAGAGAGTGATAAAATTTAAAATTTTAGGTGAATCTTAGGCTTCAAATTAAAACTACGGCTGAAGCCTGCTATCATTATTTTGTGAACAAGAAAAATTACGCATACATAGAAGAAAAATACTGCAGGAGAGGAGAAGACTGACCGACTGGCACCAGGGGCGAAGCTACGTTATGGGATCAGGGTCCGCCGACCCCGATGACTCGTCGTCCGCTCTCGTATCGTGCAAAATTTTACTACCAGTCTACACCCCGGCAAAAGAATTTTTCGACCCCGGCAGACCGCGGCGGAAGCCTGACGGTCGGCGCCCAAACAGCCCAGCCGGCCAAAATTTACAACTGAACTACCCACACGGGCCCAGCAGGCAATAACTAACCCACTTTATGAACGTGCAACAACAGCATAACTTGGCCTATCCATGATTCCTCAGCCTGACGAAATACAGCGTGAACTCGGCTGGATGGGGTGTGTGTGGAGAAACGTGTGCCTTGGAGTGTGTGAGGGAGTAATTGCATACCGTACGTACACGGACTCACAATACTCAACTGACAGGACGACAGATGGACCATGCATGACTTTGGCTCGGTCGGGGGTGTTTAATTTCTTTCCTAAATAAAAAACTATTAAATATAAATAAAAAATAATTAATTATATAAATTGTGATAATTTTACAAGGCGAATCTTCTAAACCTAATTAATCTATAATTTAACAATGTGGTGCTACAGTAAATATAGGTTAATAATAGATTAATTAGGCTTAAAAATTCATCGCGAGTTACGTAATTAGTTTTTTTTTTTATTAGTATCCAAACATCCCTTCCTTCCGACACATCTAAAACTTTCACCCCAGCCATAGAAAGTTGGGTTGATGCACACGGAGACACTTTTTTTTTTTTTAGAAACCCAAGATTCAGGTGAATATGTACAAAAAATCCTTTGTTTTGTTGCAGATCCTAACATTATGTGAGGCATGGTGGTTACAAATATGCCAACAGAATCACACATTAAGAATGCATTGCAGTTACAATGCTTATGAACCAAAGTAAACAAAACATATTTTCCAACTCTCCCAATCGAAGCAGTGTTTACGGCCCTGCTTCTAACTACGGTATATAGTGATTTTGCTCCCATTTTTTTTCTTCAATCCGGTGGTTTTGCCTCTGCTGGCTTTCTTCAGTTGATGATTAATTATTTTCTTAAAAAACTTGATAGTACGGGCGTGTCAATTCAACGGTAAATAATGGACAAGTTTGCATTTCAAGGGTATATCCCTATATACGTATGTATTTTTATCCCTATTTTGACTTGAGTGAGGCACATCAATTTCTATCCCCTATCCCTATATTTGTGTATTTTTATCCCTATTTCAAGTGGATAAAGAATGCAATTTTCTACTCGTTTGTTTTTGTTTGTTGTTAAGCATTCACACTTGCCCAGTGTTCCCACACCAAAAGGTTGTTACCCGTTGGGAGTACGGCACCTGTGTCCCATTCCTTATTTATGGCCTCTCTACTGTGTACTACTACTGCAATGGCAGTAGTACGGCACACCATCGGACCTGTTTCCAGGCAAGTGGTTGGGAGTCTCGCTGCACTGCTGCTTTTTGCGTGCACATGCTGGTTTTTTCACCGAAGTGCAGGGCGGCGCATGATGACAAGCCGCTACTCCATTTAAGGCCTTGTTTAGTTGAGCTGAAAGTTGCAACTTTCATGCAACTTTCAGCAACTTTTCCATCACATCAATTTCTACCCGCATATATGGAAGAAAGTAAATGTTAGTAAAAAATAACTAATTATATAGTTTAGTTGTAAATCACGTGACGAATCTTTTGCCTAGTTGGGTCACGATTGGACAATATTTGTCAAATACAAACAAAAATCTTCTGATACGTGAAAGAAACTTTCTCACGAACTGAACACGGCCTAATTTGCCTGCATCCACCAAGAGAGGAGGAGACTACTACGTACAGCATTTATTAATCTGCATGGTGCATGCACAGAGAGAAGGAGACTACGTACAGCAAAGCAGCAGGGGTGGTACATGCCCGATGTGATGGATTGGAAGGCTTAGGAGTCAGAGGCCTGGCCGGCTGAGGGAGGGGACCTCGGCTCATGGCCGGGCGAGGGAGCGAGCTGGCGCAGGGAAGGAGCAGGAGGGGTGGCCTCAAGCCAGCTGTCGCGCCATGGCCGCTTGCGACAGAGCTCTGCCATGGACTAGAGAATCATCCGAGAAATTGCGTAGCTACCGTACCGTTGCCCTTGCACTTGGGTGGCGCCGTGGCTCTCATTTGGCTCCGATCTAGCTTAGGCCTTGTTTAGATGGTGAGAGGAGAGAGATTGAAAAGTCCTGTAGCACTTCGTTTTTATTTGGTAAATATTGTCCAATCGTGGCCCAACTAGGCTTAAAAGATTTGTCTCGTGATTTACAACCAAACTATGCAATTAGTTATTTTTTATTTATATTTAATGCTCTTTACATGCGGCAAATCATTTGTGAGAGGAGAGAGATTGAAAAGTCACATGAAGCATTTTCGTTTGTATGTGGTAAATATTGTCCAATCGTAGCCCAACTAGGCTCAAAAGATTAGATCTCGTGATTTACAACCAAACTGTGCAATTAGTTATTTTTTTTTTTATTTATATTTAATGCTCTTTATATGCGGGTATAAATTGATGTGATGGAGAGAGAGTGGAAAAACTTACAAGTTGCAGGTGCATCTAAACAAGACCTTAGCTATAGTTCGTCGTCTCTCCCTCTCTCTCTATATATATTCTAGGACAACTTATTCGTACCTCTCAAACGACTTTGAAAACCAAACGTACAAAACCATAAGTGGGGTGGGGTGAATGCGAGATCCATGAGCCAAACGGAAATGGGAGGACGCTTTCTCTTCGCCGGAGCTGCCGCCGCGGCTCTCCTCTCGTCGCTCATGTTCATGAGAACTGCGCGTGCTGGTAATAACGAAAGATCTGTGTCAGGGAGTCTGTTGTTTTACGTCTTCGTTTATTCAGAAAATATTTAAGATCGAGGGACCCATATATATATGTTACCCCCACGATCAATAATTTTAGCATAGACAGCATTATTACAAATTTATTATAGATAAACTTAGAGCTCACAACTCATGATTTCTTTCTCTCTTTTTTTTTCACTCTGATTTGTTCATATTTTAACACAATGTTTATATAGATATTACGTAACTGGTTATAATAGACTTCAGTTACCAATTCCTGTTTGTTTCCATCACTTCCGTTTTTCTCCTTTGTGTCACATGTCCGTATATTTAACGCATGTTCAATTGAAACTTAGCTTCAGATATTTGTTTAACGTGGGAATTGATACGCTCGATGCAACATGTCTGCATGCATACACGATCTCCTATGTTCCAAGCCGTAGGTCATTTTGTTTTGTCCTAAGTTAAATTAGTCTAACTTCACCAAGTTTATAGGAGAATGAATCAACATCTAGCACATCAAAGTAATTTTATTAGTACATCACTTGAAATATGCATTGATAATACATTTATTTGGTTCAGTAAATATTAACATATTTAACTATAAATTTGGTCAAACTTAGAGAAGTTTGATTAGTGACAAACCTAGATGCTTCAAAGAAAACAAAATAGATCTAGTGGCTATTGTTTTTATTGATGGTTGGTCGTTTCTTATTTTTGTGAGAATTTCTAAGATTTATTCTTTTTATCACCACTAGTGAAACATGTGAACTAATCTAGGGAATCTAATAGCTCCATCTACTATTCTTAAGGAACAATCCACCACGCTTCTTATTAAAGCTCTGTTTGGTATGGCTCCTTCTCTAGGTGCTACACCTCTGGAGCTAGAGGGAGGATCCATATTAAATCGTAACTCCTCCGTACATGAAAACAGCCCTGACTCCTCCGTATGCCTCAAAACATGTGCTCCTCCTCGAGATTTTAGTGCAGCACCTTTGGGCTTTGGCTCCTCTACCAAAGCTACTACCAATGCTAGAGCGTTGCACCAAACATACCCTCAAATAACCCTTTGAGAGGGCATGTCACTAGGACAAAAAAGAGTGACCGAGTGAAAAAAAAAGTGCCAAACTGTAAACTCATTGAAGAGTTTTCAATGTAGGTTTAAACCATGCCTCTTCCACTGGTTATAGACTTAAGGGATGAAAAAGTATGAGGAAGCTGAAGAGGGAAAGAACCAGTCAACCCTCTTTACTTATCCTACACATTTCACCCTTCTTATCAAGCTCTCGCTAGTGGTAAGGGATATGCAACTTATCTAAACATTAGCAAGCATCCAAGAATACTCCTTTTTTATCCCCCGATGAACATAAGTTCAACATGTAAACATAACTAGAGTCTTATAGAGCATCTCTAGCAAGAGCCCCCACCTAAATCAAGAGCCCTATTTCTTGAGTAAGAGCTCCCCGACTTTCTAGGGCCCTATTTTAAGCATTCAACTCTAGCAGTAGTGCAACACCCCCTAAATCTAAGCGCCCTTTCTTTTTTTTTCTCTCATATCTTGTACATTGAATATTTCATGCTTACTATTTGTATTTCACAGAATTGAACCGTATTCAAAATAACGATTTCAAACAAGATATGTTCAAATTTAAAGATAAAATTGCCCTTCACATCACATAAAACTAAGAGCATACAAACTACAAGTAATCATATAAGTTAGCAATATGAAGTGCCCACAGATGCTCGAGAAGATCCTCTTAATTAGAGCATATCATTTACTTGCATGTCTTTAATCTCCTCTTCAAGACAAATGTCACTTTTTATTGAGTGAGTTCTTAAACCATCTCTCTCTATCATATTCATGATCCTCATCTTTCCCTTGTGTATCTTGCTCATTCTCAACAATCAAGTAATTGCTCATGACCATAGCACATTGTTGGCATTATTTACCACATGGTGTCAAATCAAGCTATTAGAACACCAAATGATCTCTCCACATCCATTCTCATCCTTTTTGGGCTTTTGTAGAATGAATTTTCTTGTTTTCTTGTGGATTGCTATAGCTCTTCACAAAGTTAACCAAGAAGGATAGAGCAAATCAACAAGATAGTGTCCCATGGTGTATTTCTTACCATTCACCATTTACTTTGGCTTCTGTGAACTATCGTTATGCATGCCATGTCGGTTTCACATTGTTGGCCCTTAGATAGCGGCCCTAGGTGTCAAAATCCTCCAGCTCTGCCACTGACATTTGCATTGTACTGTGTTATTCGCCAAACAAAACAAAGAAACAACCTAAACTAGTTTGTGGATCAAAAATTTCTTTTTCTAAGGAATAATTATCACATGTATTTTTTAGGGTTTCCCAAAAGGTATTTTATTCATAAGAATAATTCTTTGATGCATTGCTTTATGCAGCCGAGGACCTTATCAGTAATGGCCAAGTTCAAGCCTTTACAGCCCCTCAGAAGTCAGTCGTCAAAGCAGTAAAGGAAACATATTTGGATATACATGGTGGCTTTGACAAAAAGAGTAGTGGCACTGGAACTATGGAACTGGAGTCTATGTTCTGGCAAGAAGATCCAGTAATGACATCTAAAGGGAGTGACAAGATACTTGGCCCTAAACCTTCACTTAATCCAGAATCCACGACCACAAATGCCAGAAAATTATTAGTGGAAAGAAACTTGGGGGAGGTGTGCGGTGGCAATAATATGAAGCGACTCAGGATTGGCGTGCCACTAAAACCTGGTTTTAAAAATTTTGTGAATGTTTCCAATCCTTGTTTACATTGCAATGGTAGTACTAATATTTGTTATAGTGCCGAAAAACAAAAAATCACTGGCACGAGTATTACTGTCTTTGAAGCTGCTATGAAGAAGCTACATATCCCTCCACCCTATAACTACTGTATTTTTGACGGTTCTTATGATGATCTAGTACGCAGCGTGTCTTCAGGGGTAAGCTATAGAATCACTCCTGCATAGTTCCATTGCATACTTAATATGTCTTTAAGTCATAAGATTATAATTAACTTGTTTCCATTAATCTTCCTTTTTTCCACTAATTTTCCTTTTTCTTTTATTAACTCTCTATGGAACAATATCAAATTAGCAGAACCTGGACGGAGCAGCAGGTGATATCACCATAACCTCTCACCGAATGAATATCGTGGAGTTCACAATGCCATACACACAGTCTGGCGTGGCTTTGCTTGTGCGTCGTGACCGATCAGATCCAATCCAATGGATATTTTTAACCCCACTAAGCAAGGAGCTTTGGTTGGCAACTGTGGGATTCTTCTGGTTCACTGGGTTTGTTGTTTGGATGATTGAGAGACCTAGAAATCCGGAGTACCAAGGATCAGCTTTGAGACAGTTCAGCACTGCTGCCTACTTTGCTTTCTCCACTCTCACATTTTCTCACGGTCAGCAATTTGGGCTTAACTTCGTTTTTAGTTTCTTTAGTTTAGTTTCATACCACAGTTCATAAATAATCATCCTGGTTATTCTATTCACAGGTCAAATTGTTAGAAGCCCATTGTCACGATTTGTTGTGGTGATATGGTGTTTTCTATTGCTGGTCTTGGTACAGAGTTACACAGCAAGTTTGTCATCCTTGTTAACTGCAGATAGGCTCCAACCTTCGGTGAAGAATCTCAACCAGCTTCTAAAAGATGGTGACTACGTTGGATACCAGACCGGGTCATTTGTGCACTCCCTCTTGATGCATAGAAATTTCCCTGAAGAAAAGTTAATTGCTTATAACTCATCAGATGATTATGCTAAAGCTCTGAGGAATGGATCCAAGAACGGTGGTGTGTCAGCTATCGTTGATGAGGTCCCCTACCTAGAAGTTTTCCTCTCTGACCCAAAATACAAGGAAGAATTCGAGATTGAGAGGGGTCAAATATTCAGAACCCTTGGTTTTGGTTTTGTAAGTTGCCCAACCTCGTGCTTATTTCAGTAGCTGCTGGAATAAATTAGCGCTCTTGAGTAATAATGCTATATATCTTTCTTTCTTTTTTACATTTATGTAGGTATTCAAATCATGTCATCATCAGCTGGTGAAGAATCTTTCCTGCGCAATTTCGAATAATAGGGAAGACGGGGACACAAGAACTGATGATAATGATGAAGCATCAGCCATAAAAAAGACAGCTTATACACCTCTCACTCTGCAAAATTTCTCTGGTCTCTTCCTCGTTAGTGGACTTGTATCTTCTCTCATGATGCTGATAAGCTTGGCCAAGTTGGCTTATGCCAGATGGACTGGAGCGGAAGACGCTGATGCAGTACAAACCGTCGGCACCAACCATGAACAATATCGTCCACTTGAGAACACCACGGACAACATCCCTGTCCTTGATGATCACCCACATCCTGAAGCCAACGTTGATCACCAAGGTGGCCACATCAGTGGGGGAAGTGTCGGTCATCATCTTCGTCTGAATGAGATGGGTGATCGCTCTGTCCCTGAGGAACACATCAATGAAGCAATAATAAGCCACGAACGTTCGCATAATAGCAGTGCAAGTGCTGGCTACGAAGAGTGTGGTGCTAGTGCTAGTGCTAGTGCAGTGCATGATGATAACTCTGTGCCTGCACAAGCACAATCCTTGAGGATGATCGAGATGAACACTGTCTGAGATGTTGGAACGATCCTACGCGGCCCCTTACAGCAACAGCTGTAACAACTAGCCAACTACGCCTAGGGATATATATTTGTTACGCCTAGGGATGTATATTTCTTAAGTTATATTTTACTTTGATTCTGAGAAGTCGATGTTCAGTGTTGTCGGAAGATGTAACAGTTTATTAGTACTAGTAGTTCGGTTTGCTTTATTTCGTATCATTAGTCTTTGTCACCTATTATATCGACTTCTTTTTGCGTTATATGGACTTTATACAGAGATGTACATTAATTTTGTTTGCTAAATTGTTATTAATTCATAAAATCATACAAACCCCTACCAAGTAAAAATAATTGGTTTCAGTTGAGGGGCCAGGATCCGGTTTTGTAGACGAAGAGAGAATTCTTGACATAATATTATGATGAGGATATGATGAGGAGGCAAAAAAGAGAGGTTTTTTTTTTTTTAATTCTTGCTACACCGTATGATCACCAGCTGAGACCAAGTCAAGTGAACAGAATAAGAATCTGTTTGAAACGGCTCTATTAGGCCCTCCACAGCGTGGAGCTTAAGTGATGCCCAAACGAGAGAGAGAAAATTGAAGCTTCACTCCTACCATTGTGACAAGTGATGCTAGTAGTCAGTGATGCTAAAACTTCCTGGAGCGATGCACGTACTTGCACCGATGCTTAGCGATGCCTCGACAATAAAGAAATATTTTCTTGTGCTGATGCTTTCGTGCCGATGCTGCTCACTTTGGTGGCTGGACAGAGAGATGTAGGTCCCAGCAAGCTAGATGGCTCCGGTGCCTGTATTTTGACCGCTGCGGTCGTTCAGGCTTCGATGCCTATTTATTTGATATGGGATCGTTTATTTTAGAGCATCACTAGTCCATTGTGGAAGGCCTTAGAGAAGTCACACCAAACACTATAGGGGCTATATTTATTTATATGAAAGAGCACTCGAACCCGTCTTTTTTATAATAAAGAGATGCGGTTCTTTCCGTCTCACAAGCACATTCGGGTTTAATTTTCTCTATTATGTGCTGTTTTAGAACATCACGAAATGATCACATGTTTAATAATATTCATTGGTCACCTTCAAAAGCGTTGCATGAAAGCTAAAGCCATAAATATGGCTTACAACTTGGCAATAGAAGGAGAGATACCTCTGAGTCAATCTCAGCTGCAAATTCCACGTCCAATTATGCAAGTTCCTGATGGCCCTTTTTTTTTTTTTTTTTTTTTTTTTTTTTTTTTTTTTTGGCGATGCTTCAGTTTGTGTACAATAAAATTCGAATCTAGCCCAAATAGGAATCAGAATATTCATTCTCATATCTCCAACACGTAGCCTCTGTGGTAGAATCTTTTTTTCATTTGGCGGTTCGACATGCCTTGCAACCATCAGAAGAAGCTGAAGCTTGGGCATTGCTACTGGGAGCCAAGCTTACTATTGCTTTGAATCTATAAAGGTCAATCTTCCTCGTAGACAACGAAACCTTAGCTACAGCGGCGAACAGGATAGTTATCCATGATCCTGAACATTGGAAACTTCGTCCAATTTTGACAGATTTCACATGTTACAGAAAATCTAACATCATTCTATTATCAAAATTTCAATAGGGCTCGCCCCATCTCTGTACTTTGTCTCCGTCTTTGAGTAATGAAATTTTTACTCTTTTTTTAAAAAAGAAGAAGCAGGTCCATTCCCTCTCGCACCATTGTATTTGTGCCATGTGGGCATGGATGCCAAGCCCAAAGTCCGAGGAAAGTCAAGATAGTCAGTCTGGATCGATCCGCAGCTCTGCATTCTCCACTCTCCTGTAGTCCATCCCGTCTCCATGGAAAGCTTGGATGCGAAAAAGAGCGGCGCATCGCTTCGTCCTCACGCGTGCTTTGCCTCTGCCTCCTCGCCGTCTGCTAATCTCCTACAATACAACTATAAAAAGAAAGAAAGTAAGAACACGGAATGGTGCGGTAATTTTTTTCCCTCTGCCCCGTGCGATTACGTCTCTCCCGCTCCGTGAGACATTTGATTTGGGGTCGCAGGTCTGCCACTCCGTGCGATCCCGCAATCAGAGGAGCTGTGCCGCCAGGTGGGACCTTCTCCCCGCGATCGCCCAAGGAAGGTAAAAAAATGATCACGGCTCCTTTTTCGATCCATGGAACCTGTCTCCATTGCCTCCGTCATTCACGCGTCGGGAAGGGAAGGGAAGAGAGGCAGCAGCCAGTCGTCATCAGGGAAGGGACGAGAGGCAACCACTACCGCCACAGACGACGCACCCAACCCGTGCGATCCTCCGCCCGCACGAGTTCCCCGCGGCAGCACGCGCCTCTATGATCTCCTCCACGGCGAGCCTCGACGTCCGTCGCGCCGCGATCCAGGGCGTCCGCGGCCACGCCGTTCAGCACGTGCTCCGTGCAATCCAGGTGGTGCGCAGGACGGACGCGGGGTCGACGCGAGGCACGTCGTCGCTTCGTCTCCGAGTAGAAGATGTAGGCGCGGGGTGCGGGTGCCGCTGGGCAAGGCGAGGCCATGGTAGAGGCGTCGCAGGGCGGGGACGCGGCAAGGCCGGTGAGGCGCGGCTCTGCTCCAGCCTCCGGGGGCGGCGCGCGCACTGGTACCGGCACCGGCGGGCCACGAGCGGTGGCCACGGCGGGCAGCTGCTTCGGCGAATCGGCAGGCGTCCGTGGCGGGCAGCTTAGGCGAATCCGCTGGTCCAGCTGGTCATCCTCGTCGGCATGCCCACCTCCCAAGCATGCCTAGCCGGTAGGCCTGTCCTCCCCTACTGCCTCGGCCATGGCTGTGCGAGCAGCGCTCTTCCTCTTCCCGGCCATGCCAGAGGCGTTAGAGTCGTGCGCCGTGCATTGGGGCGTCGTCATGACGCCCTTCCCCGCCGACTGCCGGCGCCGGTGGCTATCCGGGTGGCAGAAATAGATTTGAGCAGACATGGTGTGTCTGCAAACAGAAGAGCTCTTCTTGATTCAATTCTCAACACAACATTTGATGGGTTGACTGGGGACTTCAAGATGGTCAATGGAGAGGTGCAGCCACCATCTTATGAGATCGTCACGTGAACAGGAAAGGTGCATTGGGAGTAGGTTTATAGACACCACTGTCTTTGCAACCACAAAGACTAAGTAGAAAAGGACATAGCTTTGACAATAGCAGTGTTTTCTGGAGAGAAGATACAGTAATGACTTCTAAAGGGAGGGAAAAGACTGGCTTTCCACTTAACCTTGACACTAAACATTCACTTAACCTAGAGTCCAGGAGAAGAAATGCCAGAAAATTAGTGGAAGGAATATCGAGGAAGTTATGCAGAAGCTATAATAAGAAGCTACTCAGGATTGGTGTGCCACAGAAAGAAGGTTTCAAAACTTTCGTGGATGTTTCTCGTCCTTATTTCTTTTGCAAGGATAATGCTACTCGTCCTAGTACCACAAAACAAGTAACTGGCTACATCATTGATGTATTTGAGACTGCTATGAAGAAGCTGGAACACCCCCCATGCTATGACTTCTGTGTCTTCGATGATTCTTACGATGAGCTAGTAGGCAACGTGTCTTTAGGGGTGAGCCTGAAACCTGCGTATTTGCATCACATACTTTTACTTTTTCCGAAAGGAACATTGCTTTACTTATCTGTTATTACATTATCATTTATATTTGCATTTTGTGTTTATCTCTTCTAATTTTCTGATGGATAAATCAGATCCTTGATGGAGCAGCAGGTGATGTGACCATAACTGCCAATAGAATAGGAAAAGTGGACTTTACAATGCCATACACACAGTCTGGTGTGTCTTTGCTTGTGCTATCTGAGAGTGACTTAGAACCAATTCAGTGGACCTTCTTAGCACCACTGACAAAGGAACTTTGGTTCGCAACTGTGGGTTTCTCCTTCTTCACTAGGTTTGTTGTGTGGGCGATCGAGCGACCCAGAAATCCAGAGTACCAAGGATCAAGTCTGAGACAGTTCAGCAATGCTTTGTATTTTTCTTTCTCCACTTTCACATTTTCTCATGGTCAGTGGCTTTGTCTTAATTTCTTTATAAGTAGTTTAGTACACTTCTCTTATAGTAATCCTTGAATAACCTGTTATCATGGTCACTCTATGCACAGGCCATATTATTAGGAGCCCGTTGTTAAAAGCTGTTGTGGTAATATGGTGCTTCTTAGTGCTGGTGCTAGTGCAGAGCTATACGGCAAGTTTTTCATCCATTTTAACCGCAGAGAGGCTCCGTCCTACAGTCACCACTCACCAGCCTGGACCAGCTCCTCTTCAATGGTGATTCTGTTGGGTACCAGCATGGATCATTTGTGTACTCCATGTTGAGAGATCGAGGTTTCAGCGAACATAGGTTGATTCCTTATTCGAGGGAAAATGAATACGTACGCATATGCTTTGAGGAAGGGATCCATGAACGGAGGTGTGTCAGCTATCGTTGATGAGGTCCCCTATTTAACATCTTTCCTCTTCTCTGATGTCCGATACCAGAACGAGTTCCAGATTGTTGGTCACATCTACAATACCCCAGGACTTGGCTTTGTAAGTTTCTCAACCTTATGCTTTGGTAGATTACCTCTCTTTTGTAATAGAATGAAATCTCTTGTTTCTGTAACCTTTTCATATTCTGCATCATGGGAATAAATAATATGACCTGATTAGCATCATATGTTCTTTTCCAGGTATTTCCTCTAGGTTTTCCTCTGTTGCATAATATTTCAACTGCTATCTTGAACATTACTGAAGGGAATGAGGGTTCACATATGGAAGAAGAATGGCTTGGCAAGGCTGCGACACCGCCAACAGTTTCCGACAAGCCTTCCACGCCTCTCACTTTGCAGAGCTTCTCCGGTCTGTTTCTCACAAGCGGATTCATCTCCTCTCTCATGCTGCTGATAAGCATTACGAGGCAGGCTCATGCCAGATGGACCGAACTGAGACACGGCGACGCAGATCGCATGGACAGTACCCCTGGGGACGAAGAATCTTGTCAGCTGCAGGATGGTGCAGGCAACATGCCTATGCTTGACCACCCTCACCCTTGACAGCTGCTATTGTCAATATGTACTGTAGTATATTGGATACTACAGTACATATTATATTCGTAAGCAAAGATCCAATCAACATTATACAGTACATATTATATTCGTAAACAAAAACTTTGCGCCTAAAGCAAAGATCAGCCTATTGGATGCTACTACAATTGTCGTGTGTGTATTGTGGGTGGAGGGGAACCAGCGGTGTTGAAAGCGGGTGTAAATATATGTTTCGTTTTACTTGGATTTTAGGAAGAGGATATGATACATGCATGTACATATTTTTCAGTGACAACTGTGAGTGTTCAAAGTTTGTAAAATATTTATTTTAGTTTTATGGCAATCAGAAATCTAGGAAATCAGCCTCGTCCCACGAAGAGCATGCTCATGTTTCTGGTTGTGATGGTTTCCCGTGACTGCTGGTGATTTTTTATTCACTGGACTGGGGTCAACAGTGTTATACCCACAGTCACAAAAGTTCCCGGTACGTAGGTACGAGGAAAGGGGATCGTGGAACGTGGAACGTGAAATACTCTTTAAGAAAGGATTTTCACTGTTGGAATGAAACTGATCCATGTTCCCGGTACGGGAATACACGATCCCGGTACGTGGAACGTGGCACTGTACCACGTTCCCTATGACTGTGGTTATATCCCCTCTGAAAAAAGTCATTCGATCTCTCAAACATAGTTATTATTAGAACTAAACCAGACATCAAACCGATTAAGATCTCAATTCACGGTTTGATTATTAGTGCAACCAATTCAACCACTAAGTCAACATTCTTGAAATATAATACTAAGATCTACATTAAAACTAGTAGGATGCCCCGCGCGTTGCTGCGGGTATGAAGTAAAAATGTAAGGAGTTTATAATGGTCAAAACTATGAATTAATAGATATATATATATGTAGTAGGTCAATTGTGGAGGTTGTATCTATTGACATGGTATAGATTATTTAAACCGGGCATCACCCATATCTCATCTATACGCATGTCTTAGAGAACCACATATAATCCATGTGATATACAGTTTTGCTAGGTTTTTGTTTATAAACGGGTTTTTGTTTACAAGCGGTTTGAATTTTTTGCAAATGTTATCGAAATATATTCATGTGAGGTCTTATTTTTAAAGAGTTTATTGCGAGAAACACCATGGTGCAATTGGATTTTAATTATGCTACTTGGTTTAGGCACTATGACTTTTTTTTCTATTTTAAAAGAAATAGCTAGTGGGAAATAAATGAGTGTTCTAGTGGATATAACTCCTTTGATGATATCAGCTGACATCATTCTTGAGCTCTCAACCAATCAGGATCGAGAGAATAGGCTAGAGAGGAGTTAAACATATAGGAGTTATAGATAAACAATGTATGGGCAGCTTAAAGTTTATTTGGATTCTTTGGTCTAAAGTTTAGTTAGACTACTAGCTCATTTTTGTGATCTAAAGTTTTTAATGATATTGAACCTCTGTTTGGAGCATCAAGACATAAAGTTGTCTACTGTATTTAACAAGACCCTCACGTTCGAAACGCAGGTGGAAAGTTCAAACCTCTCCCTTCTCCCACGTCCTTACTTATCTCCTCCAATTCTGTGCCATGTAATATACAACTTCTTTGTTTACGAATATAATATGTACTGTATAATGTTGATTGGATCTTTGCTTTGTTTTCTTTTGTCTTTTGCCTTATGCCAGTCTCAATGCAGCGTTTCACCTCCCAGTTTCCAAGACGTAAAACTTAACGTTGAAACAAGTATCACTCTCAGTGCATAATTTCACTGCATTGTTTCATATGGTTATTTTTAGCCTTTGTGGGTCCCACATGTCTCTCTCTTCTCTCTTTCCCGCATGTAGCAACGCCTGACTCACCGTGAAATTTGCCATGGCGCTGCTGGCCCTTGCCCCGCACCAGCGCATGTCCCCACCGCCGTACCCGTGGACAAGCATGTGCCACCGGATGCGGGAGCGTCGCGCCGCGTGTGGAGGAGGAGCCCTGCAGCCCAGGGCGTTGGCGTCGGCTGCCGTCACGCCCTTGTCGCATCATGTCCGCTCGCATCGTGTTGAGATCGCTCCGTCGCCGGCGGCGAACCGCAGCAGCAGCTCGCTCCTGCGACCCGCGGGCTGGCTTCGCTCCCAGCGCCAGGCGCTCTCGCCCAAGCCAGCGAGGCGAGGCTTGGTCCGTGCACGGTCGTCATAGCTGCGGCTGGGCGCTTGCTCCCGCGCCGGGACGGCGGGGCCAGCCGCGCCCGGACGGCTCTGCTTTCGCGCCAGTGATCGCGACGCGACGCGCGGCCGCGGTAGTCTTTTCCTCTCACGGGCCCGCGGCCGCGGCGTATCCCACTGCTTTGTTTCCTCGTGTGGAGCCGCGACGCGGTGAAGGCAGATGATGGAGGCGCGGCTGCGGCGGCGCGCCCTGGCCGGCGGAGGTCGTGATGGAGTCGCGGCTGCCGCGGCATGCCCACGGCCGCGGCGTGGAGGTCGCGATGGAATCGCGGCGGCCGCGCGCCGGCGGCGAGGTCGCGATGGAGTCACGGCGGCGCGCGCCCCGGCCGGGCGGAGGTTGAGATGGAGTCACGGCCGGTAGCAAAGGCCGCGCCAGTGGCCGGCTTCCTCTCGTGCGACGCCATCCCTCCGGCAGCGGCCTCCCGCGAAGCAATCCGTTTCGGCAGTGAGGCACGCGGTGAAACTCCCGATCCCCTCAATGCGGGTTTCATCACGTTTCAAGTACCTGGGAAACGCCGCACGACTCGTTTCACCATGGTGAAATGAATTCCTTCTCTCTCCTCTTCGTTTCATGCAAAAAGATCTGATCTGCTGATGTGGCGGTCTATTAAATGTGCATGACACCCTCATGAAACCCCCATTGAGACTGGCCTTAGGCGCAAAGTTTTTGTGCAGCTGTCATTGACTGTATGGTTCCTATAAATTAGTGCTTCACAATTGGTCGCCGGCTAGCAGCCAATAGGCTGATCTAAATAGTGAGTTCTAGCGGAGATGAAATTTTCAGCTCAAGATTGACTTCAGCGTAATTTCAAAATGCATAGCATATACTCCTCTGTCCCAGAATATATGACATTTTAGATTTGGACACGGGAATTAAGTGAAAAGATGTTATGTACAGAAAACAAGAAGGAGAGATTAAGAGAAATAGAGATAGAGATGTATTGGGAAAAAAAAAAAAGGTATATTCAGAAAAGAGAAATGCATTGGAAAGTGAGAGTGTCAATTATTTTAAGACAAATTTTGAATCCTATTAAGGGTCCAGTATCTAATAATTGTTATCTAAGGGTTCAACTAACAATTAGCTAGTCTATTATCTATATCTATTTTAGATCAAAAGAGACAATTATTAGCAAATAGTCAAATACCAACTCCGTTCTAAATTATAGTTTATTTGATTTTTTTTGACCTTAAGTTTGACCCGTTGTCTTATTTAAAAAATTATATCAAATATCATATATTTTATTATGGCTTGCTTTACTAATAAAATTTCTTCAAGAATGACTTAAATTTGGCTATATTTATATAAATTTTTAAATAAGATGTATGGTCAAACTTAAGGTTAAAAAAGTTAAATGAATTATAATTTAAAACGGAGGGAATAACTACTATCTAGTATACTACTTCTACAGGGACCAAACAGGGCTAAGGCCGAGTGAGTATGTGAACGGTAGTTGACGAGTGATACGTGCGAGTACATTTCCTACTAGGTGCGGGAAGATAGTTTGTGACATCTCCCGAGCGACCCATTCTCACGTGTACAAATTGGTGCTGATAGGCTCTCAAGGCCTTCCGAGGCACGCCAAAGGAAAATCGGTATGGAAAACAAAAACACTTGCAGGAGAATGATTGATTAGGTATACATGTCGACAAGCTTTTGAAAACAATCTTAAACAGAGATCAAGAGCCTGCTTGTTGATAGAGTTATGTACTTCCACTTTGGGTCCTTGCAGAAAGTGATTCTGTTATTGAAAACAATAGGTCCTAAATATATATATTTTTTCTCTCTACTCCCCGGCCACTTTGTATAAGTCAGTTTACCAAAAGCTCAATTAAATCTAAGGAAGTTTCATCCGAGTTTTGATTGCAAGATATGGTACACCCGAAAAATAAGTGTTTTTATCTTTTGAACAAAGGAAAAAAAAAGCATGCACCCATTGAAGTAGTACCTAGAGATGAAAGTGAAAGCGCAAAATCCCCTGTTTATGGGTCTTGTTTCCAAATTCTGCTCGTATTTTGGATCAAATTGAAATAAAAACCATAAAAATGAAAATGATACATAAATACAAACTGAAAATGGAGAGACTTAGGCTCATCCCTTCGTGTCCAAATTGTCCCGTATTTTACCAAAAATTTCTCAATGCAAAATCTTATTTTTCCTCACTAGCACATAATTGAATTCTAGAAACATCTCCATTTTTTTTAGTGCATCGGCTCTATCTAAAACCACGTCTAATAATGGTTTTCAAAATGAGCCATCTCTAAAAATCATTTTTGATTTAGAGCCTTTTCGAGAAATCATTTTGGAAAGGCGGCTAGATCTAGAGTCATACGACTCGGTAAAATATATGACCTTTATCAAACAAAGCTAGATGAAGATAAACTTTACGCAAAAAAGTTGTGAATCTCAAAGAGATCTACATCTGTATAGTTGATGACATTTTTTATTTGAAATCATTTGGATCCACAAATTATGTTTGAATTTATCACATCTTGAAATTCAATTTGCTTGAATGTTTCAAATGGCCTTCAATGGAGAAATGACCGAAACCAAAGTTATAGTGTCGAAAAGATCTAAAATGTTGTGATTAATAACTTTTCATTTGAAATAATTTATGGTTTCAAAATTCAGTTTGAATTCCTCACAAATTGAACTTCAAAATTTTCAAATGGCCTAAGCAATGGCCTAAGAAAAACTGAAGTTAAAGATCTTAAAGAGCTATACTACTTTGTAATTGATAAAATCTTTATTTGAAATCATTTATTTAAGGAAAATTCTATTTAAATTTCTCATATTTTAAAATTTAAAATTTTTAAACAACCTTAGATGGAGAAATAAGTAAAATAAGAGTCAATGTAGTACTCAATGATATCTACAACTTTCTAGTTGAAATCTTTTTTTCATTCAAAATCATTTAGGGTCCCAAATATTTATTTTCAAAATTTAGTAAAGTAAATACAAAAGTACTGTATTTATTCTTTAGTCGCAAGTGACTTTGAGGTGGACCTAAGCCTTGAGGTCGCAAGTTTTTTTCTGCACAAAAAATCAGACCTGCCTAATGACTCAGATTAAATTCTCGCCTTCAATCCGACCCAACTATAGCACTATACCATATGCTTTAAATTAAAGGCCTATTTGGTTCACTTCTAAAGTTTACTGATTCAAAGGTTTGGCAAGCTATGATTTTGATTAGTTTTTTGTTTTCTACCAAAACTTGTCAATCTCTCACATTTGACTTGCTAATTTTATGACAATTTTTAACTTTAACTTTTAGCTACCAAATATTTAGCATGACAAAATTTAGTAAAGTAAACTAAGCATACCCCAGATCTCGCTCTTGATGTATTCCCTCTATTTAATATAATGTGAGGTGCATGTTATGCTAAGTATCAAAATCAAATTTTGGCATTTCCTCTATCTTTTTTTTTTTTTTTTTTTTGAGATTACACAGTACAACACATACGCTCACAACTCACACACATCACCCTTGTAAGCGCACGCACGCATGCAAATCCTACCTCTATAAGCATTTTTTGAGCCGACAAATCCTCGAGATTAACGAAGTCACCACAGAGCGTCTCGGTATTGATGGAAACATCGTCTACCATTAAAAACATAAATGCCGTTAAATTCTGTAATACGCTCCCACGGGAGTCAAACTCAGAACCTTATGGTGCTACGGAGGCTAAATATAAAAATCAAATTTTGGTATGCATGATGTGTTAAATATCAAAACCAAATTTTGACTAACAACTAATAATATCAAATTACTAATCATATCAAATTCTTTTGTTTCAAAAAAAAATCATATCAAATTCTATGCATGTTTCCGTGTCGAAAAGCCACATCACTTATTTATTAGTATGTGGTATGAGCTACATTCACGACTTTTAGGCTTTGGAGCGAGTAAAGTACACATATTATATGAGTTCCAAGTATGCTAGTTTCAATCCATGGAGACCTTAACTTCTAATTTCTTCCGATTCAGAAAGCAATAAGCGTAAACACACGCGGGCGGGAGGGTGGATTTGGACTAGTGGATCGGGGAGAGGGAGGAGGTAGGGGAGGGGGCCGGCGCCCTTGGGGGCGGCGGCCCGGCGGCGGCGTTGGGCGGCGGCGGCGCTAGGGCAGGAGTGGGAGGCGCGGTGTGGGAGAGGGAGGGGGAGGAGGAGGGCGCGAGCGCGTGAGAGGTGGAACAACGGGGAATTACCCCAATTATTTTCTTGATCCCATCGATTACAATGGCCTAATATTTATAGTCTTAAGTGGACTCTAACGGGAAAGTTCTTATCGAACACGAACTTTCCAGTTTATCTAATATTAATTACCTAATTAATTATAATAATAAAGGTAGTCGGGCGGCGATGGCGGCGGGGCGGCCGCATGGGCCCCCAGCCCCTCGGGCTCGGCGACGGCGGTGGCGGCGGCTTAGGGCAGCCGCTGTCCTTCTCCTGCGGCGCCTTCTGCGCCGCCTCACCTAGTGTAACACCCTAGATGTTAAGCATCTTTGCATTGCACTTCATTAAGCATAAGCATTATTATGCATATAATCATGAGCATATGATAATATAAAGGTTTATGTTGCAATATACATGCTGATAAATGATCTCAAAAATAAATTAGAATGCTTTAGAATTCAATTCGAAGTAGGGTTCATGTTGATCTTTTTGCCAAAATATGCTTCCATAAGATATATGTCATACATGCCTTTATCATAATGCTAAATGATCTAAAGTACAATTATATGTTTTAATTACTTTTTGGTGTTGGACTCTAAATGAAAGTTATAGTTTATGTTATGTATTACAAACTTTAGTTAAGGGTCCAGTGTTAAATCTTACCCTAACTTGCTCATATAATAGTCTCAAATTTGAATTTAATATGAAATTGAAAGGACAGGAAAATTTTCCAAGTCCTGGCTTTAGATATTTTATTCAATATTTGAGGTTGTGTAAAATAGATTTCTGTGAATAAAATCTTGACACCAGTTGCATCATTTGATTGTATAATGTTTGTACCTTGATATCAAATAGTTGGTTGAGCTTGTTGGATGATGGTTTGTCCTTAATTAAATTGCAAAATTAGCTAAACAGTATGGGTAAACCTCTGCCTAACTGAAACCTAACTGAAACTGATTTTCAGTTTCTTTTTAGTGTTGATTAGGAGCTTGTGGTTTGCAAACCGTTGAGAATTAGTTCTTGTTTCTTTAATCAAAGTTGGATAGCTCTTTGAGATGATCAAGTTCTAGTAAGGAAGTTTTTCGAGTTACTATTTGGAATCAAGAGAAAATGGAAGAGGAACAGAGCCTGTCAGCTGCTACAGTAATCCGAGCAGCACCTTCCAGGCTGCTCATCGCCGTGCACCGTTGGCCACCTTCCCGGAGTTTCTCGCACCCGGGTACGTAGCTGGCCGCGTGGCCGAGCTCGTGCGAGAGCTGGCAAAGCCAAAACGTCGCCCACGTTGTGCCCATGTGTGCCCCTGGCCGCCATGCTCTGCCGTGGCGCCGCCCGCGCGCAGCGCGTATGCCACGCGGTGTGGACGCCAAGCCTCAGCACCGGGTCCAGTTTCTTTTTTTTTTTTTGCTGCTCGCGCTCGCCCTCCCTCGCTCTCTCGGTGCTCACCCTCGCCCTGCTGCTGTGCGCAGCCGTGTCCGCCATGAACACCGGCCGGCCAGCTGTGGACGCCGCCGTGTCCCCTTGCCTTTGCGCCTCCTTGTGCCCAGCAGATGCCGCCACCACCTTCGCCACGCCATGCTGCATACGCAGCGCCCCTTCCCCAATTCCCTCCGCCGCCTGAGCTGCTCGCCGTCGAGCTGCTCGGTTTCAGGCTGCCCGTTCACGTGGCCGGGACGCCTCGGGCAGTCTCCGGCTAAACCAAGGCCACCCACGGACGCGGCCGAGCATGGAGGTACTCCCGTGCTGCCTCCCCTCCGTCGGAGATGCTCCACCTCACTAGAACCGGCCATGTCCACGACGTCCTCTGTTTCCATCTGAAGGAGGAAGAAGAAGGGACCTCGGGCAACAATTTGAACAGGTTCAGGGGGTTAAGTGCAAGGATCGTGACTCAGGTGAATAGTGCGCTACAGTATTTTTCTTTTTCTTTTTCCTGTTTTGGCTGAAATTTATCAATTTCATAATTAATTTTAGAAGCATGATAAAAACATGAAACTTTTTGTGTAGCCTCTTCATGATGTGCACTATCTAAAACAAATATGAAACTTTAAAAATTAATAGTTTTTGGATGCTTAAAAATTACCTCCTTTAAATAATAAATGCATGCTGTGTGATTTTTGTAGGCTAAAATGTTAATCCAAAAATCATTAATTTTTTTCAGTAATTCTAATATGCTAAAACCAACCTCCACTAAAATTTTGGTACTGTTTTAAAGAAATTTATTTCAATAATTAATTTTCACCTTATTTAAAGACTAAAAATAGTTAATAAAATCACTAAATAGTTAATTAGTTTTCTAATAAATTGCTGAGAAATTTGTGGCTTTGATTGGGGACCTTGGATCAAGTACACCCCATTGATCCATGGTAGTTTCATGCTTTGGTTAATAGTAGTGCTAGCCTTATGTTGATAATAAAATAATTAATAAAAAGAAGGGATGAAGGTAATGTTGATTGCCTTTGGTATTGATTAAAGTCCATGAGTCTTTGTCACCCTCATGGTCCATGGCCTGATCATGTCTTACTAGCGTTGGTTATCATCACATGTGTAGTTAATAATTAATTAATTAAGCAATTAAATTAAGCAAGTGCTTCACTTAGACTTTTGGCTATATTTGGATTAAGTGAAGACCATGGGTCACTAATTCCTTGCTGATCCATGGCTTGCTATGCTTTGAGTAATAGTAGGGCTAGTCACATAGTTAATAAATTTGTTAGTTAATAAAAAGAGAATGATTTCTTTAGGGTTGATTATATTTGGAATTTGATTGAAGACCATGAAACACTCGACTCTTGGTGTTTCATGGTAATGGCATGTCCCTCTTGGTGTGTTTTCTAATCACCATGTTAATTAAGAAAAATATCCTTTATGCTTAATAAATGCTATAATAACATAAGTACTTATTTATTTAGGTTAATGGGATCTTGGCATATATAAGTTATGAGAAGCATGATCCCCTGCTAGTATGTTAAGAATAGTAGTTCACCTAGCGAGTTGATGGTCATGTGCTATGTTAATAAAAAAGAAATATCTTTTTTCTTTATTTATATAGTGTTTAAATGATTATGTGACTGATTATCAACCTTGAGTGTGTTTTAGTAAATGAATGAAGACCTATGGGCACACCCCTTTGCTGCTCCTAGACACTTTGATTGTTTTGGTTGATTATTGTGCCTATACCTCACAAATGAGTTAATAATAAAAAGAGGTTTAATCCGAATACTAGCTTATATATGCTTTCATGAGTTGATTGTGTTTTAGGTTTTGATTAATGACCTTAGAACATCAGAGAGAGTACTGATCCAAGACCCTGCGTGACTACGGGCTACGGGCTGAACGGGCATGACTTGTGAGGATGCAGTACTATCAGTTTTGCGACTCGGTTCAATCCTATCTTTTGAATAGAGTGAACGGTGATCTGCGCGGGTGATGTACACACTTGTGCGGGTGTGTGATACAGGCTTTACCCAGCTGGTGTAATCGATTCGAATCGCCGTCTCTCCCGGATAGTGAGAAACTCATACCTTTTCGCAGAGATGTAGTGATAAAAGAACACCTTGGATGGTGAAGGTAAGGATTTTGATTGGTATCCCATCCACAAACTATGGTTTCTATGATTAAAATAACATGATGTAGAAAGGTGCTAATATAGTTCTAAATAGCTCAATAGTAATACTGTTACTAAAACTTAAAGTAAGGATGACATTAGTAGCTTTTCTGCAAATGATGCTAGCCATCAAACTCCATATATGGCCTATCATGATCCTTGGTGTCCTTTATTTCTTCTCCCTGACGGGTAAGTCTTGCGGAGTACAATTGAGTACTCAGGGTTTTATCCCACCCTGTTGCAGGTAAATTGCTTTGTTTGCTGAAGGTATTAATTAAAAGCCGATGGGCACGGCTACTCCATATATGTTCTCATCTATACTTCACCGGAGAATGTCATTCGAGCTAGCAATATCACTTCATTCTCGATTTGGTAATCATTCCAAACTTGTTTTATTGTAAATCAATTTAAAACTAAACTTTTATTTATTATTCTTTATCCTATTGTAATAACTTTTCTGCTGCGAACTCTGAGTATATGATATGTATTTGCTTAATCGAGTACGATCCTGGTTGTAAAGTTGATTTACCGAGGTCATTCGTGACTCTCGGCAGACTACCGGGTTTATATGCGTGATGGCATGTGCGTGTCAACATGATTAACGGAGACCGTCATGCTTGATCGTATATAAATTGGGCGGTTCTGTCACACCTAGCGGGGGCCATGGGGCCCGCTGGCGACGTTTGTGTCCTCCCGGACTCCACCCTTTGGCCTAATATTTTATAATTTGTTACCGTCTTCGTTTGATGTGTGACAACTCTCCCCTTCTCCGATCAGCGCGTCCTCACGCTGAAATCCAGTCCAGGTGATGTGTCCTTCCGCGAAGCTCATCGGATCTGTCGATCCATGTACAGCTGGACGAGAAACTGTCCCGAGTAATTAGCATCATCTGTATCCTCGTCTGCAATGAAAAAAAAGCAATAATGAAAAGAACCGAAGTATCCATAAATAAAGTGGCTGAACAAAGTGTTGGACTGCATTAATCCTGGTGGTTTCTGAGTGAAGTGCTGCTGAGAGACCGATCCCCCAATATATAGCTGATGCATCGCCTCTGGTGATGTGTAAAAAATATGAATATCCTGAATATCGAATTCCCCTAGAATGTGGCGACATATAACAGCTGCCTTACTAGCTGGTGTATAACCATAAAAAAATTCCATACTACCATACAATAATTTACCAGATGCGAGGTCAGTTGGGAAAGCAGTAAATCATCCCAATTATTTCTTAATTTCAACACCTCCTATCTGAACAAACTGATGGCCTTTGTCTTCAAAAAAATCACAATTGCCCATGGCATCCATATGGATGGCCACTTATCGAGAGACAAAGCAGCAATCGAAAAAGCAGATATCGGATCATATGTAGAGCAATAATTGAATCACACGGCAAATAATTCAGATGATTTCTCACCCCAAGTTTCCATCAATTCTGGTAAATATGCAGATGTGACTGAAATATAGTACCTGTCTTTGTACCAAATCATACCATCCTCCAAAGTCCACCAAGATGCCGCTTGATTAAGCCAAATTGTGTCGGCGATCACTTTCATAGTTTCATCTTCCCATGCTGCCTAACGTAACTGCGCTAATAAATTTAGTGCACCAATATTCAAAGCAGACTGAATTATACCTAGGGCCTCTAAGGCGAGCACAATAGGGCACATCTCATCACCACTCTGGAATTTTTGGATTAGGAATTAATTGGTCTGCTTCATCCGCTACGTGATGTCCCAGAGAAAATTCCTGACGCAATAATTCAGAAAAAATCTGCCCAATTATCTGCTTCCTCCTCTCCTCTTTTCAACCATCTCAAGCTGGATCTTAACCATGCATCCAAAGAAAAACACCACGACCGGCCGGTCAAGAATAGAAAATTTGTAACCATTACCTTACCTATTTCGTCAAATAGACTTTTCAAATCTTTGTTACTGTCAACTGTTGTCAAATCAAGATCGTTTTCATATATATAGTTCGTTTCACATGAGTGGCCGTAATAGATCCGAAGGCAGTTAGGTCGAGTCGTGTTACATCGAATCTTGTCACACATGCATGGAGTATTAAATGTAATCTAAAAAATAACTAATTGCACAGATTGCAATAACTTTGCGAGATGAATCTTTTAAGCCTAATTAGTCCATAATTTGACAATGTGCTGCTACAGTAAATATTTGCTAATGACGGGTTAGTTATACTTAAAAAATTTGTCTCTTGTTTTCCTGATGAGTTCTGTAATTTTTTTTATTAGTATTCGAAATCCCCTTCCGACATCCTTCCAACATTTCGATGTGACACAGACAAAACTTTTTCCACACCATCCAAACACCCCCTTAGCTCGCAGCCTCTAATTTCAGTGCTTCGTCCTTAAGGCAGCTGGTGGTGTATTCCTTTGACTATGTTTAGCTAAATGATCCTATACTCCTATAAGTTAAGCCCCATCAAGAGGTTCCCTCCAATTAGATTGCTCCATTCTTCAAAAGTGATGTCAGCTGACATCATTAAAGGAGTTACCCCTACTAAGACTCATTTATCTCCCACTAGCTATTTCTTTTAAAATAAAAAAAGTTATAGCACCTAAACCAAGTATCGTAATTAAAATCCAATTGCACCATGGTGTTCCTCGCAATAAACTCTTCAAAACAAGACCCCATATGGATATATTTCGATAACTTTTTTGCAAACAATTAAACCGTTTCTAAGCAAAAACCCGTTTATAAGCAAAAACCTAGCAAAACTGTATATCACATACAGGTCCTCCGAAACATGCATAATTTTATGAAGAAAAAAACTCCTAAAATTTGGGAAGGGAGACGACTCTCAGGTATAGTAGGGGTGGAGGTTCGGGTAGATGAAATTTGGGTGATACCCATATATATTTCCACTTGACGACCCGCAACAAACACGTGGGAATTTCATCTAGTTTTTCATATTGGCACGCCACTGAAAGATAAATGATAGGCTTCAAAATTACGGCTCAAGCCTACTGTCAATATTTCGTGAAAATTGATAGCTTCCAAGCCACGGAGAAGAAAAATTTACGCATACATAGAAGAAAAATTCTGCAGGAGAGGAGAAGACTGACTGACTGAGTGGTCATGTGTTTCCTGGTAAATCTTCGAAGCCAAGTGCCTGAGAAACTCGAGAGCATGCACATTAATTAAGTCTTACGTGGCGGGAGCTTAAAGCAAGTTAACTTATTTCTTTTGCCAGGGTAGAACTTGGCCCGAGCGAGCGCGCGAATGCATCCACGCTCGACTACTCTTCACGGACGCTTGCACAAAAGTGATGAAAGATTACTACTCCATCCATGTGTTCCGCGTTGGGGCAGATGAGCGCCAAAATAGATCCCTGAGGTCGAAACTAATAAAACGTTTATAAGATACTTTTCCACTGTAGATTTGTGACAGGGAAGCCGATGTGGTAGTTGGGCTATGACGGTGACGGCAAAGAGGACAATGGCGTGGGCAGCCATGCTAGGGCGGTGGTAGCGCGCAGGGCAAGGGAGGGGCGCCAGCGGCTAGAGAAGAGAGAGAGGAATGGCTCAGTATTTTCTTGATTGATTTGGTTACATGTTTCTAGTATTTATAGTCTGGATAGGATTTAGTCTACAAGAAAGGCAGAGAAACCCTTATCGAACACGAATACCTCCTTTCCCCAATCAATCTAATAACTTATTATTTCTAAGTTGATAAAAATACTAAAAGGTAATCGTTAGGGATACAAAAGAAAGACGGCGGTGGCGGTAGGGTAGCCTCCATAACGTGCGCGTCCCCTTCCCTACCCTAAGGCAGGCTATGGGGCCCGCCGGGGCAGTGGCGACACAAAAGGATACTCCTATTTCAAGTAAAGGCTAAACAAAATATTTTTTTCTAACATTGACAATCAGTTCTCTCTGAGGTTAAATGTTCGTTCAATTAAATTTTGATGTCATTAGCAGAAATTCTAGTAACACATATCTTGAAGAGTCATTTGCATAAAAAATCATTTTTATATCTTTTTTACTCTCATTTGATACGGAAAACGCCTTATAGCTTCTAGATTCGGTCATTGAGATTGAAGAATTTAATACAGTCCCCAGTCAAGCTAGTAATTAATGTGGAGGCAAGGAAGCACGTCAAGCAAACGGGTGGCTGCAATGGGCGATGCTGACAAGATGGCGAAATTAAAGTAAACAATCAGTTTGGGCTAATATTAATCCATTGACTTTAGCGGCCGCTGAATTTACGCGGTAAACGAACAAATGGACATGGTTAGTAACTACACTCCTACAATAATACAACGAGTAATATATATTGTACTTTAAAAAATACGTATAAAATAGTTATGGGAGAATTAGCTCCATGGCTCTAGAAAAAATATCTCTTAGATGTATGATCTTATTTTTTTTCAAATTTTGCTTTATAGTCCTGAAACGAATTTTATTTGGCTCTATAGCCTTCTGTCCGTTTTAGAGAGCTAATGGTGTTAAGTCAGAAGTAAAAAGACCATTTTGCCCCTAGCAAAAAAAAATAAAATAGAGTTTTATTTGTTTATCGTATCAAATAAATTCACACATAAGCATATATAACAATTAGACATATATCGCAATAAAAGGAGCATATCCAATGCATAATTTCTTTATATATTGGATATGCTCATTTTATTGTGATATATGTCTAATTGATTATTTGTACTTATGTGTGAAACGGTCTTTTATTTTCTATTAGGGGTAAAATAGTCTTTTTACCTTTGACTTAATACCGTTACCCGTCAAAATGATGGAGTCAACACAAGGGAATTGCATAGGAGGAAAAATATGAACATTCAAGACCACAATTGTGTTCTATGCCTTGGAAACGAAGAGGAGTCTCTTAATCACCTGCTTCTGCAATTTCCCTTCGCCATTCAGTGCTGGAGAATGATAAATCTTCAGGTGAAAACCAACTCTGATCCCTGCAGAACTTGCAAAGCCTCAAGGACCAGCTGGGAGTACCCTTTTTCATGGAGATCATTATCCTGATGGCATGGACAATTTGGAAAGCAAGGAATGACTTAATCTTCAGGCAAGTCAACCCAAGCATTGCACTGGCAAGACTAAACTTCATTGAAGAATTTAACTGGATGCTTCTAAGAGCAAAGCAACGATACTCACCAGACATCAATTTATGGATTGCAAATCTACTCTAGCTAGACTTCTCTCTGTCCTGCTTCTTCTCTTTTTTGTTTCCTTTTTGGTATCCTGAGCCGGGCTACTACAACTGTTCCAGCAGCGGAGGTGGCGTCTCCGAAACTGCCCTATTTTGTAATTGTTACTTTGTAAGCTTTCATTTCTAATAAATTATTGTAGCGGTGCAAACCCCTTCAGTTTTCCTAAAAAAAACGGACGGAAGGCCATAGAGCCAAAGAAAATTAGTTCTAGGACCGTAGAGCAAAGTTCATAAAAAATAAGACCATACACCTAAGAGGCCTTTTTTTCAGTCACAGACCTAATTCTCCCTAGAGTTATATGTTTATATATATGCAAACCTCATACTGTTTCTAGAAATACTTACGCGGGTAACATTTATCACCCAAAGAAAAGCGTTACATGCATGAAAACCATACCTTGATCTGATTGGAGCAAATCAACAAAAGTCATCCGAGAAATCAGCTAGTACAGACCAACGAGCTCTGCCGACAGCCATGGACTAGAGAACGAATCATCCGAGAAATTGCGTAGCTACCGTACCGTTGCCATTGCACTTGGGCGTGGCGCCGTGGCTCTCATTTGGCTCCGATCTAGCTACAATAGTTCGCCGTCTCTCTCTATATATACTACTAGACTAACTGTATAGTATGTTGTGCTCAGTTGTATTCGTACCTCTCAAACGACTTTGAAAAACAAACGTCCAAACCATACGTGGGGTGGGGTGAATAATGCGAGGGACATCGATGGGCCAAATGGAAATGGGAGGACGACGCTTTTTTCTCTTCGCCGGAGCTGCCGCCGCGGCTTTCCTCTCGTCGCTCGTGTTCATGAGAACTGCGCATGCTGGTAACAACGAAAGATCTGTGTCAGGGAGTCTGTTGTGTTACATCTTCGTAAACATTTAAGATCGAGGCCTGTATGTAATAAGTTATTTTGAGGGATGGATATCGACGATGTCATGATGTAGACTACTTTAGTAGCTAACTAGTTCGATCATCGACCCATATATATGTTAACCCCCACGCGTTCAATAATTTTAGCATAGACGACATCATTATTACAAAATTTATTATAGACAAACTTAGAGCTCACAACTCATAATTTCTTGTTTTTTACTCTGATCTGTTCATATTTTAACACAATGTTTATATAGATACTTAACTGGTTAGAATAGACTTCATTTACCAATTCCTGTGTGTTTCCATCCTACCATTTTTCTCCTTTGTGTCGCATGTCCGTATATTTAACGTGTGTAATTGAAACTTAGCTTGAGATATTTGTTTAACGTGGAAATTGATACGCTTAATGCAACATGTCTGCGTGGATACGCGATCTCCTATGTTCCAAGCGGTAGGTCATTTTTGTTTTGTCCTAAGTTATATTAGTCTAACTTTCACCAAGATTACAGGAGAATGAATCAACATCTAGCACATCAAAGTAATTTCATTTGTACTTGAAATATGCATTGATAATACATTTATTTGGTTCAGTAAATATTAGCATATTTGTCTATAAATTTGGTCAAACTTACAGAAATTTGATTTTGCGACAAAACTAGATGCTTCATAGAAAACAAAAGATCTAGTGGCTATTATTTTTATTGATTATTAATATCTACCCAAACTGATGGTTGGTTGTTTCTTATTTTCATGAGAATTTCTAAGATTTATTCTTTTTATCACCACATGTAAAACCTCTAAACTAATCTAGAAATCTAATAGCTCCCTACTATTCTTAAGGAAATACAATCTACCACCCTTCTTATTAAAGCTCTGTTTGGTATAGCTCCTTCTCCAAGTGCTACACCTCCAGAGCTAGAGGGAGGAACCTTAAATCATAGCTCCTCCTCCGTACATGAAAATGGTATGGACTCCTCCATACGCCTCAAAACATGCCCTCCTCCTCGAGATTTTAGTGTAGTTCCTCGGCTCCTCTACCAAAGCTGCTACCGAAGCTAGAGCGCTACACCAAGCACACCCTCAAATAACCCTTTTAGAGGGCATATCACTAGGACAAAGGAGAGTGACCGAGTGAGCAATAGTGCCAAACTGTAAATTCATTGAAGAGTTTTCTATGTAGGTTTAAATCATGCCTCTCCCACTAGTTATAGATTTAAGAGATGCAAAAGTACGAGGAAGCCGAAGAGGGGAAGAACCAATCAACCCTCTTTTCTTATCCTACAAATTCCTTCTTATCAACCTTTCGCTAGTGGTAAGGGATATGCAACTTATCTAAACATTAGCAATCATCCAAGAATACTCCTTTTTTATCCCCCGATGAACATAAGTTCAACCTGTAAACATAACTAGAGTCTTAAAGCATCTCTAGCGAGCCCCCCCCTAAATCTAAGCCCCTGACTTTCTAGGGCCCTATTTTCAGCATTGAACTCTAGCCACAGTGCAACACCCCCTACATCTAAGCCCCATTCATATTTCATGCTAACTTATTTGTAATAATTCATAGAATTGAATCGTATTCAAATTAACAATTTCAAACAAGACGATTTCAAACAAGATATATTCAAAATTAAAGATAAAATGCCCTTCACATCATCACATAAAACTAAGAGCGTACAAACTACAAGTAATCATATAAGTTAACAATATGCTCAAGAAGATCCTCTTAATTAGAGCATATCATTTACTTGCATGTCTTTAATCTCCTATTCAAGACAAGGGTCCCGCCATTAGTAATTCTTCTCCCCAGAGAACTTAAGCCATCTCTATCATACTCATGATCCTCATCTTTCCCTTGTGTATTTTGCTCGTTCTCAACAATTAATCAAGTAGTTGCTCATGACCATAGCACATTGTTGGAATTATTTATCACATGGTGTCCTTATTCATCTAGCAGGAAACCACACCATGGCAAGTCAAGCTATTAGAACACCAAATGATCTCTCCACATCCATTCTCATCTTATTGGGCTTTTGTAGAATGATTTTTCTTGTGGATTGCTATAGCTCTTCACAAAGTTAAATAAGAAGGTTATACCTAATCAGCAAGATAGTGTCCCATGGTGTATTTCTTACCATTCACCATTTACTCCATAGGTGATGAGGTTCTTGGAGTTGGCCTCTAAAATAATGGGGATCCATATAGGACATTGATGTCACTTAGAGAGCCAGTAGATGATTAAAAAAATACTAAATCAATAAATCTTCAAAGACAACTTCAAGGATCATGTTTCATCAACATGTCATTAATAATGTCCTTCACATGTCACTGGGAAATTCTTCCATCTCCAAATAAATCATATAATCAGTGCAACTAACAATGCCTGACCATCCTTCTTTTTGTTGATAGCTATCAAACTTTGTTGCAAATAGTAGGTGGCCTTATGTATTGCTCCTCAAATGCCACCGTCACAAAAGTGTTGAAAGGACTCAAGCATGGTGCTCTCTACAAACCTAACATTCACCCATTGAATCATCTATAACATCACCTGTAGGATCTCAAAATGATCCAACTACCTAATACAATGCAGTGGCACAAAAGAAGGACTACTACATTTGTTGTTTGCCTTGAATAGTTATCATAAGCCTCCATCCAAAGCACTATGTTCAATAAAAGTTGCCTTGACAACCTAAATATATTCTCCTATTGCCATTGCCCCCATGTCCCTAGCATCTACTTTGAACCATGATGTGCCTTCTTGCTCCTTTAATGCTCCACATTAGTAAGCACAACATATTCAATGATGTAATCATAGTTGTCGGTATATTTCAATTAATTAAAAAAAGTATAGATCTAAATCTATAGCAAAGTCTTGGTACTAAAGCATACCATATTATATATTTACTGTGTAGATCTACTCATATAAGGTCCAACAAAATTGGATTTTCTATTTTATAATTTTTCTATGATTTATTATGATTTTTTTAAAATTCAGCCAAAATAAATAAAAAAGAAAAAGAGAAAACCGCTTTCCAAACTGCTCCAGTGAGGTAAAACGTATGGTTTAAAAAGTTGAAGGGGGCGATTTGGCCGGTTTTCGAGTTTAGGAAGAAAAAATAGACTTTCACAAAAGTTAGAGATGAAAAGTGAATTTTCTCCTTTTAGGACTGTGGTTAGCCCAAGCCCAGCAACATGTGTGGGCCATGTCGCCCTTTCTCCGCTCGCTACGCTCGCACAAGACGCCAGTCGGCACCCTCTTTCCTCTCTGCAGTCGCTCGCTAGGGTTCGTGGAAAAAATCAATCAAAGCCATGGCCCACTAGGGTGTTTTCCTTGCGCCGGCACGGTCAGGCGGTGTCGGCATGCTACAGTGTCCTGTCTAGTCATAGGCGCATAGCTTAAAGGCATCAAGCTGCTCCTGTTCGATGAATTAGGACTAGTGATTCGTCCAATTTGTTATATTTTATGTATTAGTAAACTAGCAACTAGTTAAGGCTTTGGCTAGTTATTAATTCAACCAGTAGTCCACCTATTTGGATCATTAAGGGCTAAACTTTAGCCAACTAGTAGTTGTTAGTCTATGAGATCTATCCCTTATTCTACTGTACACTTAAATTGCGTTACTTTGTATACAAAAGTAATTAGCAATCAGGTTTTCTGACTTGTTTTTATTTTTATTTTGAAATTTTGATGTCTTAGCAACGAAAGGAAACTTTAAATTCTTTTTCTCCGCTTGTTAGTTTGGAATTTTGACGATCTTTAGTTAGGTACTTTTTTTGTGTCTTATGTTTTTGCCAAGCTTGTTGTACCATGAAGTGGTATAGTTGAGATTTATTAAATTATGCATTTGATTTTTGGCTTCTGTGAACTATCATTATGCATGCTGTGTCGGTTTCAGATTGTTGGCCCTTAGATAGCGGCCCTAGGTGTCAAAATCTGCCATGCAATTTGAAAAAAAAAACAAAGAAACAACCTAAACTAGGTCTTAGATACTATGGTTAAACTAGATGAAAGTAGAATTTCTGCCAACTTAGAAAGTTGCTGTTGCCATGAAACTGTTGGTTCTAGAGCTTCAGGAATGAACTCCATCACATCTTCTGCTTTAGTTACTGATATAGATCCCAAAAAGATGGCCAATAGTGGTCGGCAGAATGGAAATTCTGAAACAAGTCTGGACAACCAGGAAGAGGGTTGGTCCAAAGTAGGTCCTAGGAAAAATAAAAAGAAATCCAAATGATTGGTCTAATTTGGAATATTAGAGGTTTAGGAAAACTTGGAAGGGATACAGCTTTAACTAGTAGAATTAGAGATTGCCATGCTGATTTTGTAGGTATCATGGAAACTAAAAAGAATAAGTTCACTGATGCTTTTCTAAAAGCTCTAGGAGGTAGAGTTCCTTTTGTTTGGCATCATTTAGAGGCTAAAGGCACAGCTGGAGGTATTCTGGTTGGAGCTAACTCTGATAACCTCAATATGGTGGTAGGAGATGTGTTGAAATATTCTGTTAGTGTAATGCTTACTAGTAAATCCAATGGCTTTAGTTGGAAATTTGTGGCTGTTTATGGACCTGCTTATGAGGACCAGAAACAGGATTTCCTAGATGAACTAGATCAGATACTAGAGGCCTGGAAAGGTCCTATCCTGTTTGGGGGAGATTTCAATCTTGTTAGGTTTAGTAGTGATAAAAGCAATGGTGTCATTAACCATAAGTGGGCTGATGGTTTTAATAGCTGGACTAGTAGAGGAGGTTTGATTGAGCTTAGTGCCTCTAATAAGAAATTCACTTGGACTAACAATCAGGACATCCCTATTCTGGTTAAATTTGATAGGATTTTTATTTCTACATGTTGGAGGCTAGTTTTCCTTTAACTAGCATTAAGGCTCTTGATAGACTACCTAGTGATCATAATCCACTTATGATTGACACCGGGGACACTAACTGTTTTGGAAAAAAGAGATTTAGGTTTGAAAAATGGTGGATGGAAAAAGAATCTTTTAGAGGGATGGTCCAAAAAGCCTGGGACACACCATGTCTGTTGAAGAGAAGTATAGATAGATGGCAATTTAAGGTTAGGACCTTTAGAAGACTGATTAGAGGATGGGTAGCAAATGAAATTGCTGAGCTAAACAAAACTAAAGTAGACCTATCCAAGAAATTCACTAGACTGGAAGGTCTAGGCTGAAAATAGGGTTCTGACTGGTGAGGAGATTAGGGAGCTCAGAGAGATAGAAGACAAACTGGAAAAAATCTGGTCTCTAGAGGAGATCAAAATTAGGAAAAGATCTAGGGAGAGGGAGATTTTGGAAGGTGATAGGAATACTGCATATTTTCAAGCTGTAGCTAGCCAGAGAAGTAGAAAGAAGAAGATAGAGTGTTTAGAAAGTCAAGAGGGGCTAGTTTATGATCAAAAGGGTATGATGAGAATAGCAGTAGATTTCTATAAGAAGCTGTTTGAGAAAGAAGAGGCCCCTAAGGCAAGATTAGGGACTGACTTCTGGGAGGATAGAGATAAAGTTACCCATGAGGAAAACATGTTCCTTACAACTCCTTTCTCTGAAGAAGAGATTAAGGAAGCTGTTTTCAGCTGTTATGCAGAGGGAGCTCCAGGGCCTGATGGGCTTCCTTTTCTATTTTACCAAAAATTCTGGGATATAGTTAAATCTGACATAGTGGCTTTGTTTGAGGACTTCCATAAAGGAGAGTTAGACCTAAGTAGACTAAATTTTGCTCTATTTACTCTTATTCCTAAGGTTGGAGAGGCAACCAACATGAAACAATTCAGGCCTATCAGTTTATTAAACTGTAGCTTTAAAATGTTCTCTAAACTGTTAACTATCAGACTTAGTTCGGTGGTTCAAAGAATAGTAGCCCCCAGTCAATCTGCTTTCATCAAGGGGAGATACATCCTAGAGAGTGTAGTGGTAGCCCATGAATTGGTTCATAGTGTTTACCAAAGTGGTGAGCCAGGTGTGATCATTAAATTAGACTATGAAAAGGCATATGACAGAGTTTGTTATAGGTTTCTGTTTAGTATGTTGGAAGATAGAGGTTTTGATCCACTGTGGATACAATGGATTAAAAACATAGTCACAAATGGATCTATAGGGATCATGGTAAATGGGGAAGATAGTGCATACTTTAAACCTGGGAAAGGTTTAAGACAGAGTGACCCCCTGTCTCCCCTCCTGTTCAACCTAGTGGGGGATGGTTTATCCAAAATGTTAATGAAAGCTGTAAATAAGGGGTTGGTGATAGGTCTATTAGAAAATTTTAGAGAAGGGGGTATTGTATCCTTACAATACGCAGATGACAAAATTTTGTTTGCCAAGGCAGAGGAATCTGTGCTAGTTAATATAAAAGGCATCATCATGTGGTATGAACAATTATCTGGTATGAGAGTTAATTTCCATAAAAGCGAACTAGTACCCATTAATTTAGATGTGCATCAGAAACACCAGCTAGCACATATTTTTGCCTGCCCTATTGGTAAACTGCCTTTTAAATATCTAGGTATCCCTCTTCACCATGATAAGCTAGCTAGAGAGGATATACAACCTCTAGTTGATAGGATCATTAAGAAAGTAGCAGGGTGGAGAGGTAGACTTTTGTCCCTAGCAGCTAGAGTCCTGCTGATCAAGACATGTTTAGCCAGCATCCCAGTTTATTTGCTGTCTTTTATCAAGCTTCCAAAATGGGCCATCAAGTTGTTAAAAACCCATATGGCAGACTTTCTGTGGAATGACTCTGAGGGAGTTCATAAGTATCACCTAGCCAACTGGGATCTGGTGACAATGTGTAAAGATTATGGGGGTGTGGGAATCCCCAACTTAAGAGAGCTAAATCTATGTCTGCTAGGATCCTGGCTTAAAAGATACAACTCCGACAGAAATAAGCTTTGGAAGGAGCTTATTGACTTTAAATATAGGACTGAAAATCCCAATATTTTAGTAGCTAACTCTAACAGCTCTTCTCAGTTCTTTAAAGGATTTATGTGGGCTGTGAATGCTGCTAAGATAGGTTATAGGTGGAAGGTAGGAAATGGTAAGAGAATTAGATTTTGGGAAGATACATGGATTGGTAATTCGAGTCTAGCTATTCAATTCTGGCCGATATACAGGAGAGTAAATGAGAAAGGGAAAACCACTGCAGTTTTGTGGGATGGAACTACCCTAAAATGCACTTTTACTAGAACCTTCTCTGAAAACATGTATAACTCCTGGTTAGAATTGATAGAGCTAGTGGCTTCGTTTGAGATATCAGATGAGGAGGATGAACTCATCTGGCAGTTCAATAGTAATGGTGTGTACTCCTCTCAATCCTTATACAAAATTATTAACTTTAGAGGGGTTAAACCAGTTCATGTTTCAGCTGTTTGGAGTCTAAAAATTCCTCCTAGAGTACATATGTTTTTGTGGCTCCTGATCAATAATAGAACCCTAACTAGGGATAACCTGGCCAAAAGAAGGGAAGTGGTGGATGATAGATGCTTGTTCTGTACAGAAAAGGAATCCATCCACCATTTGTTTTTCGAGTGTGCTGTTGCTAGACAATGTTGGCTTCTGATGTCGAGAGTTATTGGTCTAGACATTGGGGAAAATATAGAGAGTATAGGCAAATATTGGTTGAGCAATAAAAAGTATAGTTTTGTTAATATGATATCTTCGGCTGTATTATGGTCTATTTGGAAACTCAGGAATGACATTTGTTTTTAGAGAATTGGCTGAAAGAGCATGGAGACTTTACTTTATAGAATACATGGGTTGCTCCAGAACTGGCGAGTTCTGTGTTCAGCGGACAGGAAAGTCCTGCTGAGAAATACCATGGAAAGGATCTTGGAGGAAGCAAAGATGGCGAAATGGCTCCCGTATGCACCATTGCAAGAGCTGTCAAACAATCCTGGTGGTCTGAGGAGATGAAAGCTAAGAAGATGGGAGACAGAGAGGCGGTCCAGGTGGCTAAGGAGTCGCAGCAATTGCATCCATGGTGGAGGGCGCTGAACACCGCTCTAGAGTCGCTGGAGTAATCTAGTAGCGTAGACCGAGCATGTTTTTTGTAACCGTTCTGGCACATTTGTCTGCCCCCCCCCCCCTCTCTCCTGGATGGAGCTGGGTTATTTCTGGAGTTTGCCTCCGCTATGCTGTAACTGAATTTGGTCTTTTGATTAAATCAATTAAAAGGCCGGGGTGATGCCCTTGAACTCTAAAAAAACTAGTTTGCGGATCCAAAATTTCTTTTTCTAAGGAATAATTGTCACATGTATTATTTTAGGGTTCCCAAAAGGTATTTTGTCCATTAGAATAATTCTTTGATGCATTGCTTTATGCAGCCGAGGACCTTATCAATAATGGCCAAGTTCAGGCCGTTGTAGCTCCTCAGAAGTCAGCCGTCAAAGAAGTAAAGTTTTCCCAGTTTGGAAACTTAGTGTCTATCTGGTTGGAGGAAACATATTTGGGTATACATGGTGGCTTTGACTAAAACAGTAGTGGCACTGGAACTATGGAACTGGAACCTATGTTCTCGCAAGAAGATTCAGTAATGACATCTAAAGGGAGTGACAAGATACTTGACCCTGAACCTTCACTTAATCCAGAATCCAAGAGCATAAATGCCAGAAATTATTAGTGGAAAGAAACATGGGGAAGGTTTGTGGTGGCAATACTAAAAAGCCACTCAGGATTGGCGTGCCACTAAAACCTGGTTTTAAAAATTTTGTGAATGTTTCCCATCCTTGTTCATATTGCAATGGTACTGATATTTGTTCTAGTGCCGAGAAACAAAAGATCACTGGCTACAGCATTGCTGTCTTTGAAGGTGCTATGAACAAGATACGGGCTGATTTTGAGTATTGTGTTTTCGACGGTTCTTATGACAAGCTAGTAGGCAACGTGTCTTGAGGGGTGAGCTAGCAACATCACTCCTGCATAGTTCCATTGCACACTTAATATGTCTTAACCCATAAGATTATAATAAATTGTTTCCACTAATCTTCCTTAATAAATTGTTTCCACTAATCTTCCTTTTTTTTCTTTTACCTCTTCTGATTCTCTGTGGAACAATATCAAATTAGCAGAACCTGGACGGAGCAGCAGGTGATATCACCATAACCTCTGACCGAATCAATATCACGGATTTCACAATGCCATACACACAGTCTGGCGTGGCTTTGCTTGTGCGCCGTGACCGATCGGATCCAATCCAGTGGACATTTTTAATCCCACTAAGCAAGGATCTTTGGTTGGCAACTGTGGGATTCTTCTGGTTCACTGGGTTTGTTATCTGGATGATTGAGAGATCTAGAAATCTGGAGTACCAAGGATCAGATTTGAAACAGTTCAGCACTGCTGCCTACTTTGCTTTCTCCACTCTCACATTTTCTCACGGTCAGCAATTTGGGCTTAACTTTGTTTTTAGTTTCTATAGTTTAGTTTCTTAGCACAGTTCACAAATAATCATCATGGTTATTCTATTCACAGGTCAAAATGTTAAAAGCCCATTGTCACGATTTGTTGTGGTGATATGGTGTTTTCTAGTGCTGGTCCTGGTACAGAGTACATAGCAAGTTTGTCGTCGTTGTTAACTGCAGGCTCCAGCCTTCGGTGAAGAATCTGAACCAGCTTCTGAACGATGGCGACTACACGTTGGATACCAGACCGGGTCATTTGTGCACTCCCTCTTGATGCATAGAAATTTCCCTGAAAAGAAGTTAATTGCTTATAACTCAGCAGATGATTACGCTAAAGCTCTGAGGAGTGGATCCAAGAACGGTAGTGTGTCAGCTATCGTAGATGAGGTCCCCTATCTAAAAGCTTTCCTCTCTGACCCAAAATACAAGGAAGAATTCGAGATTCAGGATCAAATATTCAGAACCCCTGGTTTTGGTTTTGTAAGCTGCCCAATCTTGTGCTTATTTCAGTAGCTGCTGGAATAAATTAGCGCTCTTGATTAAAAATGCTATATATATCTTTCTTTCTTTTTTACATTTACGTAGGTATTCAATTCATGTCATCATCAGCTAGTGAAGGATCTTTCCTGCACAATTTTGAACTCGAGCACAAGCACAACTGATGATAATGATGATGCATCGACCATAAACAAGGCAGCTTATAAACCTCTCACTCTGCAAAATTTCTCTGGTCTCTTCCTCATCAGTGGACTTGTATCTTCTCTCAAGCTGCTGATAAGCATGGCCAAGTTGGCTTATGCCAGATGGACCGGAGCTGAAGACGCTGACGGTGCAGTACAAGCCGCCGGCACAAACCCTGGCGACGAACAATATCGTCCAATTGAGGACACCACGGACAACATTTCTGTCCTTGTTGATGATCACCCCCGTCCTGAATCCCCAAACGGTGCTAACCAAGGTGACCACGGGAGCGGCGGAAGTGTGGTTCATCGTCTTCGTCTGAATGAGGTGGATGATCGTTCTGTCCCTGAGGAACCCCTCATTGATGAAGCAACATTGATAAGCCACGAACGTTCACATAACAATAGCCGTGCAAGTGCTGGCTACGAAGAGTGTGGTGCTAGTGCTAGTGCTAGTGCAGTGCGTGATGGCTGTGTGCCTGCACAAGCACAATCCTTGAAGATGATCGAGATGAACACTATCGATGTTGGAACAATCCTACTACATGGCCCCTTCCACGAACATCTGTAGCAACTAGCCCCAACTACATACGACGAGAATGCTGTTGCCTGGTGATGTATATTTGTTAAGGCCCTGTTTGGCTCATTTGTGTGTTTTTTTACATTTGCAAATGGCTTCCATTTGTAATTTTCTGTGCACAAAGCAGAATAATACCAATGATTTTTTAAACTCCCGTGAAATGATGTTTGGATGGAAAGTTTCTGCCCCAGTTGCAGTCTCCGCTCGTAGCCATCGCAGAACCGGCGCCATGCCGCCACCCGTGTAGTCTTCTTACGGCAAGATGAACGAGGGATGTTCTTATACATGGCGAAACATTATGCTGGGTGTTCAAGTTCTGCAGGAGGGAGTGATATGGAGAGTTGTTGGCAATGAACAGAAAATCAATATTTGGACTGATCCCTGGGTGCCAAGAAAACTGATCACACCAAGAGGTCAATGTTTGCTGCAGCGCGTGGAAGAATTGATCGATCCTGTTACCAAGCAGCGGAGTGTGCAGCTGTTGCATCAATGTTTCTGGGAAGATGATGTGAAGGTAATAAGAACTGCCATTCACACAGAGATGGATGACACCCTCGCCTGGCACTATGACAGTGAGGGCGTCTTTTGCTGACTTTCTCTGAGAGAGAGGGAGAGAGAAATTAGTTGTTTATTCGTTATGGCTAGCCTTAAGCTTATGGTGAGACATAATAAAACCTTTACTACGTTTTACCTATACAAACCACGATGTCTATATGATACGTTATAGGGTGTGTATTTATGTCTTAAGGTCACTTTTTTACTCCCATCGTGGCTGCTCTTATGCTTCGCGGCTGAGGTATATATTGACTCTGTGGTTCGTATATTATACTAATGCTTCACAATTGCCAATAGGCTGATCTGAGTGGTGAATTCTCTAGCGGAGATGAAATTGTCAGCTAAAAATATGTGAACAGTAGTTGACGAGTGATACGTGCGAGTACATTTCCTATTGCGTGCGGGGAGATAGCTTGTGACGCCTCCCGAGCGATCCTTTCTCGATCACGTGTACAAATTGTTGCTGAAAGGCTCAGAGCCTTCCAAATCACGTCAAAGAAAAATTGGCTATAGAATAAAACTTGCAGGAGACTGATTGATTATGTATCTAACACTAAAAGAGTAACAGTGATCAAAAGGGTCCATGTAAAAAGTGTTCTATTATTGAAAATAATAGGTCCCATTTTTTTTTATCTCTACTCTTCCGGATACATTCTATATATAACTCAAATTACAAAATCATTTTGTAGATGCGGTAAGATCTAGAGTTGCCTGTACAAACTATTTTATAGAGGCGGCTGGATGTAGAGCCGTCTCAAAAAAATAGGTACAACAGAGTAAAATTCATAATTTTTTTCTGTGGCAGAATCTTCTAAATTATATGGCCCATAAGCAACTGACATTGTCCCTAAGACCTCTGTCGGGTATGCCTGTACACCACATAACCTAGAATGTTCCGTCGGGTGGAACCCCGATAAACCACGATTCCTCCAGGATCGATACTTACAGAGACATCACAGTATTACAACAGTATTCACATAAAATACCAGAGTAGCGGAAGACTTACAATAACTTAATTTACAAACCTTTTGTAAAACATATACAAACTAGAGTAGCATTATTACAAGACAGCGGAAGTATCATTATATAACTTTATTACAAACCACTCAACGAAAGTGCCCTGCTCACGGGCTACTCAACCTACTCCTCATCGGACACTTCATCAACGACCGTCATGTAACAAAGGCCATAGCACTCTTATTCATACGGTCCACCTGCAACGGGGTTAAACAAACCCTGAGTACAAAAAGTACTCTGCAAGACTTACCCGACCAAAAAATTAGGGAAAAGACTCAAGAATGCTGGCTAATAGGAATCAAGGTAAGGCTTTAGCAAGATCAAATGACACCTTGCAAAAAAGAGACTAAGCCAGTCTTTACTCTACTATAACAATCACTTGTCAATCATGTAACGATTTCAAAATCTCTTAATCTCAACAACTTCCATTATTACTACGATGCTGGTGCAAGGATCAAGTCTCCTATATCGTGGAGCAACGACGATTCGAATCGCTTTATATACCCAGCTGGGGCTTCCTAGCCACACGATGTATGCAGGACCCAACATCTTACATACATTAACTCACACTTGGATTTCTCTAGACCAGAACGGGTCCTAGCCACGAGGATACAGTACACCATCTCCCTACACCATCTGTATGTCAACGGTGCGCTCGTAGTGTGGGTACACGCTACATCCCGTTCCGGTTGTCCGTTCTTATATGGATCATATAAGGGAGCTTACCGCCACTAGCATGCGATTAGTACTATCCAATAACCTCATGATTCAAGGGCCAAGGCAACAAACGGTGCTTAACCGACTCACAAGTGGACGATACTACACCAGGGCACTAGCCCTTCCTGGTGCAAGTCACTCCACCCGGTCTCAATTTACTCATCATGTCACTGTTGAGTATCCTTGACTCGCGAAGTAAAGGATAAACAACAGGTACATCAAGTTTTGAATACTTTCTCAGAGATAGTGCTGTTATCAACCTTTGAAATATTTTCATAAAACCTACACTAGCAGCAAGACTAAGCATTTCTTGAAATCAAAACAGGTATCCAGGATAATATATCAAGGTATGGTAAATGCATCAAAGTAGGATATCACACAACTCCTAATACCTAATGCATCATATCATTCACATAAAATCATAAAGGAATTTCAAAATTCAAGGCAGGGTTTGAATGCATCCGGGGCTTGCCTTGGGGCTCGACGAAGTTAGGCTCAGTGATGGCACTGCTGAGATCAGGACCAGCCTCCTCACACTGATAACCTTCCTCAGAGGCGGGAGTTGGATCAACCCCTCCTTCAGACGGCACAACTACACGATTGAGATGCATGATTACAATGCAGTAATAAAAGACATGCGATAATGGTGCAACGACAACTAGTCTATCTTGAGTACAACTTTCCTTCACAGTAACGTTTCATTACGGAAGTATAACTAGTGTCGACGACGACGGACTAACGATACGCAGTCAACATAAAATACCGAAGGTCATTAGGGTTAATGACCTAGGGTCATCACTCAATCCCAAAATCAAGCAACCATAATAGTGATTAAGGTTAATTACTAATTTATTAACCATTTTTATAGTTGTTGAAAGCCACTAATTAACTTGCTAATTGGAGATTAATCAAACCCTAATTAATCAAAGGATTAATTAATTAAACATTAATTAATTAAAGTATTAATTAAGTATAAAACAAAAATTAGTCAAAACATGATCAAACTTCATAATTAAGATCATCATCATCTAATTAGCACACAAAACAAATTTCATAATTTTTGGACTTATATTTTAATTACTAAAAATCATGGAAATGGCATTTATTAATTAAAAAGAGCAAATTATAGCACAATTAAACTTTTTTGGAAAAACAAAGTTAGTATTTTTTCTGAATAGAGCACATTACAGGAATCACATAAATATTTTTATTGTATTTTTATTCGCCCAGAATAAATTATTATAAAAAGTGAAAGCTCAGCATTTAAAATCATAAAAAAAAGAAAAAGCCAACACCCTTCCTTGGCGGGCCTTTGTGTGGCCCGAGCGGCCCGGCTCGGCCCAACTTGGCGCTGCCTGCTCAGCGCGCTGCCTCTCCCTCTCTTTCTTACGCCGACAAAGCGGGACCGAGGTGTCGGCCTCACTCCTCCCCCCTCTTCTTCCCCGAAGCGGAATCCGGCGGTGACCGGGCGGGCTGCTCCCGCCAACGACGATCCCTCCGCCGAAACCAACCACACCACTGTGTCCCCCGCGACAAGACGGTCACAACGAGCTATCGGACGACTACAGCGCCAGACCGAGCACGCATGGCGGCGGCCGCAACGGCTCGGCACGACGACGACTGGCGGCGCAGCGGTGTTCCTACTGATGCGACATGGTAGAGACCTCGAAAAATATCACAATCGAACCCGTAGCTCACCTAGACTTCAAAACGATCACTGGACTCGACGGACGCACGATGAAGATGCTCGGTCACCGGCGATGGCGGAGACGGCGGCGCGAACTGAGGTTCACGGTGGTGTTCCGGCTCGTCGGAGACTTCTCTGCACAAACGGATAAATCGGTACTGAGTAGCGTCTAGAGGCGGAGCTAGGACGAGGGTTAAACCAGGATGGGAAGCGTTGGATGCTAGCTGACCAGGGCGAGCGGCTACGGCGGTGCTCGACTGCCGGACGCGAAGAAGATACCGGTGTACGGGCGATTCAGGCGATTATAAAAGGTGAGGGTGGACTCGACGGGTGCGCTACAAGCTTGCGGGCTCGTGTGCAAGAGCGTCGGTGCGATGATGAAGCAGTGAACATGAATTTTTGCGGAGGAGCGACGGCAGCCGGCGATGAAGGGGAAGAAGAAAAACCGACGACGACAGCGGCCACGGCCTTTTATAGGGCAAGCGAGAAGGCCAGAGAGGCGGCCGGCACCTTCGCGATGATGTCTATCTGGTTGGTGGCACGGGAAAACGGGGAAACGGCGAGAGAGGCCACGGCGGACGGCGGTTGACCATCCGGCATGGGCGGTCGAGCGAGGTAGTGTACCCCCCCTGTTCATGCATTGTGGCACAGGGACACCTTTTCTTTTTCTTTTTTAAATTACTTTCAAAAATTGAACTGTACACAAAAATATCCCAAAATACAAATTACTTAAAATTTTGTTCTCTACAACTTTTATTAAATAAGTTTTATCAGATTCCAATTAATTTTTGAATTTGAATTTCAAATTTGAAAAGGGGACAAAACCCAAACCTTTGGGATTTTAAAATTACTTTTAAATTTTGAATAAAAGATGAAAATCTCCAAAAATAAAAGTTGTTCCATTTTTTAAGATCTACAACTTTTATTTAGAAAGTTTTTCCTAAAACTGAATAATTTTTTGAATTGTAGTTTAAAATTTTAAAGGGGATAATTTCCAATTTGGGAAACTTTTTGAAATTAGTTTAAATTTTACTCAAAAACTTAAAAAACTTTATATACCAAACTTGTAGAGCTCAAAGAGATGTACAAACTATATTTTGGAAGTTTTCCCAAATTTTGAATATTTTGAGATGAAATTGTAAAGGGTGCAAAAACACTTTGAAATTCAAGCTTTTTGAAAGGATTTTCAAATTGAATCTTTGGGCAATTAATTAATGGTGTTGTGGTACTTTTCAAACCTAACCAATGGCACACTTTCAAGATACAAAGTTCATACTTTGAAATGGTGCCAAAGTTTGGTAACTTTTATTAACAAAATTAATCATGGTTAGCTCCTTAAAATTAGAAATGAAATTCAACTTCCAACACTTAGCCACTTGAGCTAGGGTTTGGGATTTGAATTCAATTTCAATCTTGATTCTTTCTTTTGCATCATTTGACTTGTAAAACATGTTTGATGTATAAGTCAAGATTAGCCAAACACTTGCAAACATCAAGATGAATTTTAGTTGATTGCTTTTATAAACAAAATTAAACATGTGAGTGGAATTTAAGCGGTAAACACATACACATATGATATAAAAGAGCGCAACCAACCCTAGAATTGAATAAACTCATTTTAGTTACACTTATTAGGGTTCTCTAATTATGGATGCTCATGCGATGATGATGATGACATGGTAGGTTTAGGTTAACGTAACACGGAGGTGTTACATTACATCCCCTTAAAAGGAATCTCGTCCCGAGATTCAAAGCTTAGGGCTAAGTAATGGAAAAGGAAATGTATCAAGCAAACATATATTACATGGTTTCATAAGGGAAGTAGAAGGGTTCATATTACAAGTCTCATATTTTTGAAAAGTCACAATTCTTAGAAACGAATCGTGGCTTAGGAGAAGGAAGGAAGAAACTCCGGAAAGTGCTCATTCAAGAATTCCTCAGACTCCCAAGTTGCTTCTTTAGAGTGTTGATCCCACTGAATTTTGTAAAACCTTCTTATGTGTCTGCGTGTAACCCGATCTTTCCGATCAAGAATTCTGACTGGATATTCGGCACATGTCAGGTCTGGTTCAATGCTAATACCTTCAATGTCAACAATCTTGTCTGGTACTCGTAAACACTTTTTCAGTTGGGACACATGGAACACGTTGTGCACAAGGGACAACTGTTCAGGTAGATTCAATCGATATGCAACCTTCCCACACTGTTCAATGATTTGAAATGGACCGATGTATCGAGGCGCCAACTTTCCTTTGACCCCAAAACGATCCACACCCTTCATGGGTGATACTTTCGAATATACAAAGTCTCAGGCCTTAAATGCTAAAGGTCGACGACGGCGGATGCGCATAGCTTTTCCGTCGAGACCGAGCTCTTTTCAGGTTTGCTTGAATTTGTCGATCTTATCTTCGGTTTCTTTGACTAAGTTAACTTCATAGAACCATCTTTCTCCTGGTTCAGACCAATTGAGTGGAGTACGACATCGACGGCCATATAAAGCTTCAAAGGGTGCCATTTTGATACTCTCTTAATAACTATTGTTATAAGCAAACTCTGCTAATGGCAAACATTCATCCCATGCTGAAGAATAAGTTAGCACACAAGACCTTAACATATCTTCAAGAATTTGATTTACCCTTTTAGTCTGCCCTCCAGTTTGTGGATGATAAGCAGTACTGTATAATAAATTAGTACCTAAGGTCTCATGGAATTTCTGCCAGAATTTAGCAATAAACTATGTACCTCTATCTGTAACAATAGACTTGGGTACTCCGTGCAAGCACATAATTCGGTCTATGTACAACTGAGCATATTGAGGTGCTCGGTAAACATTCTTCACTGGTATGAAATGGGCCGACTTGGTCAAACGATCAACAATAACCCATATTGAATCATAGCCTCGGGTCGTCATTGGCAAACCAACAATAAAATCTATACTTATATCTTCCCACTTCCATGCTGGAATTGGCAAAGGCTGCAACATTTCGGCAGTCTTCAGATGCATAGCTTTGACTTTCTGACAAGTATCACATTTTGCAACATATCGAGCGATCTCGATTTTCATTTTGGTCCACCAGAATCTCTATCTCGGTCATGATAGATCTTATTGCTACCTGGATGAATTGAGAATCTGGTTAGGTGAGCTTCATCAAGAATCAACTGTCAGAGCTCAGGAACTTTTGGAACAACTAGATAATTTTTGAACCATAATACATTGTTGTCATCAAGACAGAAACAAGATGCTTGCCCTGATCTGGCTTTCTCTCTAATATGCCTGAGACCTTTGTTTTCTCGCTGGGCTGCAATAACCTGCTCTTGAATAGAAGAGTGTACTTGTGATATCATTTAGGCTACCCCGAGAAATCATATCAATATTCAATCTTTCTAATTCTTGACACAGACTCAGATTCACTGGTGTAACAGCAAAACAATTGCACTGACTTTTTCAACTAAGAGCGTCAGCAACCACGTTGGCTTTGCCAGGATGATAAAGTACTTCCAGATCATAGTCTTTGATTAATTTAAGTCATCTTCTCTGTCTCATATTCAGCTTAGACTGTGTAAAGATATATTTCAAACTTTTATGATCACTATAAATATGGCATATATTGCCCAGCAGATAGTGCCTCCATATCTTTAGAGCATGCACCACTGCGGCTAACTCAAGATCATGAGTTGGGTAATGCTCTTCATGTCGCTTCAATTGCCTTGAAGCATAAGCAATAACTCTGCCTTCTTGCATCAACACACATCCGACGCCGATGCCAGATGCATCACAATACACATCGAATGGCTTTTCAATATCCGGCTAAGCTAGGACTGGGGCAGTAGTAAAAAGATCTTTCAATTTATGAAAGGCCTGCTCATATTCAGATGACCATTTGAATTTGGTTTGGTTCTTTAAGAGTTCTGTGATTGGTTTGACTATTTTGAAGAAGTCAGGAATGAAACGACGGTAATATCCCGCCATTCCGAGAAAGCTACGGACTTGATGAACACTGGTGGGTGGCTTCCAGTTAAGGATATCTTGGACTTTACCAGGGTCAACTGCAACACCCTCGGCAGACAGGACATGGCCAAGAAATTTGACTTCATTAAGTCAAAACTCACACTTACTAAATTTGGCATAAAGCTGGTGTTCTCGAAGACAAGTCAAAACAGTATGAAGATGCTCCGCATGTTCTTCTTTGGTTTTGGAATATATAAGAATGTCGTCGATGAAAACCACGACGAAGCGATCGAGCTCAGGCATAAACACCGAGTTCATCAGATACATGAAATGGGCTGGAGCATTAGTAAGCCCAAATGACATAACAAGATATTCATATAGGCCATATCTGGTGGTGAAGACGGTTTTAGGAATATCTTCAGGCCTAATTCGGATTTGATGATAACCGGATCTAAGATCAATCTTGGAGAACACCTTGGCTCCCACAAGTTGGTCAAAGAGAAGATCTATGCGAGGAAGAGGATATTTATTTTTAATGGTCACCTTATTTAGTGGACGATAGTCCACACACATTCTCAGAGTCTGGTCTTTCTTTTTCACAAAGATCGCAGGACAACCCCACGGTGATGAACTAGGTCGAATAAAACCCTTGTCCAACAATTCTTTCAACTGAGTTTTTAATTCTGCTAACTCTTTTGGGGGCATCCGATAAGCTCTTCGGGATACTGGTGCAGTACCCGGCTTTAACTCAATCACAAATTCAATATCTCTCTCTGGTGGTAACCCAGGCAAATCTTCAGGGAATACATCTGGGAACTCACAAACCACAGGTATATCCTTGATTTCTTGCACTGAGGTTGCATTAACTGTCTCAACTGCTCTCTTAGGAGTCGGGAATTGGATAAGAAGTGGGGACTGGTTATCAGGTAGAAACAGCTTAATGGTTCTATTCAGTGCGTCTATCACGGCGCCATAATAGCGTAACCAATTCATTCTAAGGATCACGTCTATATTCTGATCCTTCAGTACTATCAGATCCGTGGGATACAGATACCCACCAAGAGATATAGAGACCTGATATACCATTTCTCTGGTGTGTATACGCCCTCCCGGCGATTGCACCAAAAACTCATCTTTAATTTCTTTTATGGGGATTTCATGCTTTGCAACAAAAGTACGATTGATAAATGTATGTGATGTACCAGAATCAAATAATGTAATTGCAGGGTGACTGGCAACAGGGAACATACCCATTAGAACCGGTTCTCCTTCAAGAACATCCCCGGTCTGAACTTGATACACACGTCCAGTTTTCCTTCCAGCATTTACCCTTGGAACATGCTGTGAACTACCCCTACCCTGACTCTGGTGCTGCTGACTGCTAAATCCTTGTTGAAAATTGGAAGTATTTCTTTTGGGATAAGGATAGTTTTGAGCAATATGTCCAGACCGGTTACAATTAAAACACGGACCGAGACCAGTGGAGGAATTTTGGGGAGCTGGTGGATTTGTGTTTCGAACACCCTGGGTGTTCGGGTGTTGAGGATAGGTTACGGCAGCAGGGCGAGTGTACACCTATTGCCTTTGGGCTTGCTGCTGCTATTGTGGGTAATGATAGGATTGATGGCTTTGCTGGTGCCGCGAATAGCGAAACGGTTGACGGTTATGCTGAGTGGGATGAAAGATAACCCTCTGGCATATTTGGATTCCACCAGACGGTCTAGGAAAAGCACGCCTCTCTTCATTCTTCTGTTTTAGCAGGGATCTTTCATAGGATATTGCAATATCCACGGCCTCATAAAATGTGGCATTTGGATTTGCAGTAAGGTGGGTTTCAATATCACTCTTTAAACCCCTAATAAAACATTTCTTCTTCTTGATGTCTGTATCCACATGTTCAGGGGCATACTGTGATAGATGACTAAACATATTCACATACTGCACCACTGATCGACCACCCTGCCTCAGTGCTAGAAATTCTTCCAGCTTTGCTTGCATCACCCCGTCAGGAATGAAATGTTGACGGAATGCATCTTGAAACATGGCCCAAGTGATTTGCTGACCGACTGGCTGACGTGCAAGGAAGTTTGCCCACCATGCAGATGCAGGGCCCCTCAATTGTTGTATGGCAAACTTAGGTTTTAAAAGGTCTGGGCAACCCACTAACAAGTTAAACTTCTGGTCTATGACACGGAGCCGGTCATTAGCCTCTAAAGGATCCTCAGCTCTAGTAAAAACTGGCGGACAGGTCTCTGTGAAGTCCGCATACGTGATCTCGTCGTGATTACGATGACCATGATTCTCATATGGTGCATTTTGATTGGGCTGACCCATTTCCCGCAACAGACGGGAATTTTTAGTAGTAGTGTTTACCAGGGCTGCCACTGCTTCAGCTAAAGACTGTGGTGCTGGTGGTGCCTGCGGGGCCTCACCTTCCTCGTGTGAAGAACCACCACGAGTATTGCCAGACATGTGTTATAAACAAGATCATATTTATTCAGAAGCAGATTTATTGAACTTTAAAACATTAGTACAAGCCGGTCACACATGGGTTTACTTATTCATGTTACAGGTCCGCTCGTAGGCAGGACATGCCCAGGTTGACTACTTAGTACATAAGGATAACTATATTACACATCTCTCAGGGAACTCAGGCATCCAATTCATTGCCCGCGACTAACTCGCGGTCCTCGTCTGCCTCGGACTCCTCAGCCGGTGACGGGTACACCTCCGGTGACTCCATGAAACCCAAGTCGTCTGCGGCTACCTGCTGCTGGTACAGGGGATCGTGGAGGTTGTGCTGATGGTGGACCTCCTCGTGTAGGGCGGCAGTGTACGCTTCGAGATCATCCACATGTGCCTGCAACTCTTCAATGTAGTCGTAACCATCGTTCCTTTGGTTCATTGCACCCTCCAGCTCATGCTGAAGGCGAGCAATGGTCTGCTGGAGTGTGGTGATGGTCCGGAGATCTTGCTGCTCCTGCTTCAGCTGATTTGCCAACTCGGACTTGAGCTTGTCGTTTTCAACAGTGGCCATCAAGCGATCTTTGGTGGCGGCTGCCAACTCTACAGATAATTGGGCTATCTTCTATTTCTTGGATAGCTTCTTCTCAGGCTTTGGCTCGCTTGGCCCGGCCTCAGCATCATTGCGGCGCGGTGCCAACTGGTGACGTGGCACTCCCTTTGAACCGGTCATCTTGCGAGGCTTAGTATGGACCATCCTGTAGAAAGTACAGATGGAATCTATAAGATCGAGAGCCTTAGAGTTAGCAAGAATAGGATTGAGTAGCCCAACCACTTTTTATCGGGGATATGATTTTAAACATATGAATTAAACATAATGCATGATCGAACCTACGGATCAAGCAAAAACTTTTTAAACTAACATAAGCATACTTTTAGTAATATAGGGCAAAAAGAAAAACAACATGATACTCCACTTAAAACTCTTTTAAATAGCACCTAAAAAGGCTACTAGAAAGAATTAAGACGGAGTAGAAGCAATTTGGACTAAACCACTTTTAACTTTTAAATCCAAAACATTTTGAAGTTTTAAAAGTAATATTGTGAGTATCTTTGTAAGTACCGCTCTGATACCCCCTGTGGCAGAACCTTCTAAATTATATGGCCCACAAGCAACTGACATTGTCCCTAAAACCTCTGTCGGGTATGCCTGTACACCACATAACCTAGAATGTTCCGTCGGGTGGAACCCCGATAAACCACGATTCCTCCAGGATCGATACTTACAGAGACATCACAATATTACAACAGTTTTCACATAAAATACCAGAGTAGCGGAGGACTTGCAATAACTTAATTTGCAAACCTTTTGTAAAACTTATACAAACCAGAGTACCATTATTACAAGACAGCGGAAGTATCATTATATAACTTTATTACAAACCACTCAACAAAAGTGCCCTGCCCACGGGCCACTCAACCTACTCCTCATCAGACACTTCATCAACGACCGTCATACAACAAGGGCCATAGCACTCTTGTTCGTACGGTCCACCTGCAACGGGGTTAAACAAACCTTGAGTACAAAAAGTACTCCGCAAGACTTACCCGACCAAAAAATTGGGGAGAAGACTCAGGAATGCTGGCTAATAGGAATCAAGGTAAGGCTTTAGCAAGATCAAATGACACCTTGCAAAAAGAGACTAAGCCAGTCCTTACTCTACTATAACAATCACTTGTCAATCATGTAACGATTTCAAAATCTCTTAATCTCAACAACTTCCATTATTACTACGATGCTGGTGCAAGGATCAAGTCTCCCATATCGTACAGCAACGACGATTCGAATCGCTTTATATACCCAGCTGGGGCTTCCTAGCCACATGATGTATGCAGGACCCAACATCTTACATACATCAACTCACACTTAGATTTCTCCAGACCAGAACAGGTCCTAGCCATGAGGGTACAGTACACCACCTCCCTACGCCGTCTGTACGTCGACGGTGCGCTCATAGTGTGGGTACACGCTACATCCCGTTCCGGTTGTCCGTTCTCATATGGATCATATAAGAGAGCTTACCGCCATTAGCATGCGACTAGTACTATTCAATAACCTCATGATCCAAGGGCCAAGGCAACGAACGGTGCTTAATCGACTCACAAGTGGACGACACTACACCGGGGCACTAGCCCTTCCTGGTGCAAGTCAATCACTTCACCCGGTCTCAATTTACTCATCATGTCCTTTGTTGAGTATCCTTGACTCGAAGTAAAGGATAAACAACAGGTACATCAAGTTTTGAATACTTTCTCGGAGATAGTGCTGTTATCAACCTTTGAAATATTTTCATAAAACCTACACTAGCAGCAAGACTAAGCATATACTAAGCATTTCTTGAAATCAAAACAGATATCCAGGATAATATATCAAGGTACGGTAAATGCATCAAAGTAGGATATCACACAACTCCTAATACCTTATGCATCATATCATTCACATAAAATCATAAAGGAATTTCGAAATTCAAGGCGGGGTTTGAATGCATCCGGGGCTTGTCTTGGGGCTCGACGAAGTTAGGCTCGATGATGGCACCGCCGAGATCGGGACCGACCCTCCTCACATCGATAACCTTCTTCGGAGGTGGGAGTTGGATCAACCCCCTCCTTGAGAAGGCACAACTACACGATTGAGATGCATGATTACAATGCAAAGAATAAAAGACATGCGATAATGGTGCAACGACAACTAGTCTATCTTGAGTACAACTTTCCTTCATGGTAACGTTTCATTACGGAAGTATAACTAGGGTCGACGACGACGGAGACTAATGATACGCGATCAACATAAAATGCCGAAGGTCATTAGGGTTAATGACCTAGGGGCATCACTCAATCCCAAAATCAAGCAACCCTAATAGTGATTAAGATTAATTACTAAATTATTAACCATTTTTACAGTTGTTGAAAGCCACTAATTAACTTGCTAATTGGAGATTAATCAAACCCTAATTAATCAAAGGATTAATTAATTAAACATTAATTAATTAAGGTATTAATTAAGCATAATACAGAAATTAGTCAAAACATGATCAAACTTCATAATTAAGATCATCATTATCTAATTAGCACATAAAACAAATTTTATAATTTTTGGACTTATATTTTAATTACTAAAAATCATGGAAGTGGCATTTATTAATTAAAAGAGCAAGCAAATTATAGCACAATTAAACTTTTTTGGAAAAACAAAGTTAGTATTTTTTTTCTAAACAGAGCACATTACAGGGATCACATAAATATTTTATTGCATTTTTATTTGCGCAGAATAAATTATTATAAAAAAGTGAAAGCTCAGCATTTAAAATCATAAAAAAAAAAGAAAAAGCCAACACCCTTCCTTCGCGGGCCTTTGTGCGCCCGAGCGGCCCGACGGCCCGGCCCAACTTTGACGCTGCTGCGGCCGCTCAAATTTGCCTCTCCCTCTCTTTCTTACGCTGACAAGCGGGACCGAGGTGTCAGCCTCACTCCTCACCCCTCTCTTCTTCCCGAACGGAACGGCGGCGGTGACCGGCGGCTGCTCCCGCCAACGACGATCCCTCCACCGAAACCAACCACACCACTGTGTCCCCCGCGACAAGACGGTCACAACGAGCTATCGGACGACTACAAGGCGCACCGAGCACGCATGGCGGCGGCCGCGGCTCGGCAGACGACGAGCGGCGGCGCAAGTGGTGTTCCTACTGATGCGACATGGTAGAGACCTCGAAAAATGTCACAATCGAACCCGTAGCTCACCTAGACTTCAAAACGATCACTGGACTCGACGGACGCATGATGAAGATGCTCGGTCACCGGTGATGACGGAGACGGCGGCGCGAACTGAGGTTCATGGTGGTGTTCCGGCTCGTCGGAGACTTCTCTGCACAAACGGATAAATCGGTACTGAGTAGCGTCCAGAGGCGGAGCTAGGACGAGGCTTAAACCGGGATGGGAAGCGTTGGATGCTAGCTGACCAGGGCGGCGATACAGGCGGTTATAGAAGGTGAGGGTGGACTCGACGGGTGCGCTAGAAGCTTGCGGGCTCGTGTGCAAGAGCGTCGGTGCGATGATGAAGCGGTGAACGCGAATTTTTGCAGAGGAGCGACGGCGGCCGGCGATGAAGGGGAAGAAGAAAAACCGACGATGACGGCGGCCACGGCCTTTTATAGGGCAAGGAGAAGGCCAGGGAGGCGGCCGGCACCTTCGCGACGATGTCTATCTGGTTGGTGGAGCGGGAAAACGGGGAAACGGCGAGAGAGGCCACGGCGACGGCGGTCGACCGGCCGGCATGGGCGGTCGAGCGAGGTGGCGTACCCCCCCTGTTCATGCACTGTAGCACGGGGACACCTTTTCTTTTTTCTTTTCAAATTACTTTCAAAAAATTGAACTGTACACAAAATTATTCCAAAATACAGATTGCTCAAAATTTTGTGCTCTACAACTTTCATTAAAGAAGTTTTATAAGATTCCAATTAGTTTTTGAATTTGAATTTCAAATTTGAAAAAGGGACAAAACCCAAACCTTTGGGATTTCAAAATTACTTTTAAATTTTGAATAAAAGATGAAAATCTCCAAAAATAAAAAAGTTGTTCCATTTTTTCATGATCTACAACTTTCATTTAGAAAGTTTTTTCTAAAACTAAATAATTTTTAAATTGTACTTTAAAATTCAAAAGGGGACAATTTCCAATTTAGGGAACTTTTGAAATTAGTTTAAATTTTACTCAAAAACTTGAAAAATTTTATATACCAAACTTGTAGAGCTCAAAGAGATGTACAAACTGTGTTTGAGAAGTTTTCCCAAATTTTGAATATTTTAAGATGAAATTGTAAAGGGTGCAAAAAACACTTTGAAATTCAAGCTTTTTGAAAGGATTTTCAAATTGAATCTTTGGGCAATTAATTAATGGTGTTGTGGTACTTTTCAAACCCAACCAATGGCACACTTTCAAGGTAAAAATTTCATACTTTGAAATGGTGCCAAAGTTTGGTAACTTTTATTAACAAAATTAATCATGGTTAGCTCCTCAAAATTGGAAATGAAATTCAACTTCCAACACTTAGCCACTTGAGCTAGGGTTTGGGATTTGAATTCCAATTTCAATCTTGATTCTTTCTTTTGCATCATTTGACTTGTGAAACATGTTTGATGTGTAAGTCAAGATTAGCCAAACACTTGCAAACATCAAGATGAATTTTAGTTGATTGCTTTTATAAACAAAATTAAACATGTGAGTGGAATTTAAATGGTAAACACACACATGTGATATAAAAAGAGCGCAACCAACCCTAGAATTGAATAAACTCATTTTAGTTACACTTATTAGGGTTCTCTAATTATGGATGCTCATGCGATGATGATGATGACATGGTAGGTTTAGGTTAACGTAACACCAGAGGTGTTACATTTTCAAAAAGAAGTTGGATGGAAATAAACTTTATATCAAAGTTATGAATTTCAAAGAGATCTACAACTCTATAGTTGGTGACGTTTTTATTTGAAATCATTTAGGTCCAAATTTTGTTTATTTGAAGTTCTCGCATTTTGAAATTCATTTTTTTAATTTTTCAAAGGACAATGGATGGAGAAATTGCCAAAACCAAAGTTATAGATCTCGGAAAGATATAAAACATTGCAATTGATAGCCTTTTCATTTGAAATAATCTATGGTCCGAAAACTCAAATGAAAAGTGCACGTTGTGTTAAAAATCAAATCTCAAACGAAAAGTGCATGTTGTGTTAAAAATCAAAATAATCAAAATCTAACTAACAACTAATAATATGTGTACTTTACATGTAACCTGTTAGACCAAAATAGTATATAAATTCCAAGTATGCTAGTTTAAATCCACAAAGACCCTTAACTTTCAATTTCTTCCAATCCCTAACGCACCAGTTTTATCATCCCAACACTTTCTAGGCGACAAAGCTTCCTCCTCCCTCGTATCAACACGGTCTTAAGCTGGATATTAACCATCCAACGGAAAACACTACCACGACCGGTCAAGAATAGAAAATTCTTAACCGAGAGCCAAAAAGTCTTTTGAAATTAGTTTTTGTCGGTTGCGCTTCTTTGTTGTATTGTCAAGTGTTATAAAATCAAGATCGTCTTAATATATATATAATAGTTCGTATAATTTGATATTGGCTCAATAAAAATCTATTATATACATGTTTCCAAGTAACTTTTATTGTTCTTTGAAAAAAATTATTTTTTTTAGAAGGGACGGCAAAAGCTTTGCCGTGATTTATATTAGACGAATAAAAAGAAAAACAAGTGTTGATCTAGTTTTTTGAACGGAAACCGGGCCCAAAAACCAACAACTCGGAGAGATCACCACTCGATTATATGGTCAACCTTGAGCCGATTTGGTCGAAAAACGACCCTACTAGCAACTCGACTACAAACCCTCTAGAACAACTAAATACAACATCAATTAGGAAGCAAACCCAACTAGGAAGCAAACTAACAAAACGACTTGAAGCACCGAGCATCACTACCCTTGGAGAAGCGCCAAGGCAGACGGCAAAGGACGCAAGCAAGCGGAAACTGGAATTCTTTGAAAAATATGTACAGACAACATCATACTGTTTCTAGGAAAATACTTTGCTTACGCGCGTAACATATTCTGACCCACAGAAAAACACGTTACGTGCATGAAAACTGCCTTGATCTGACCGGACCAAATCAACAAAAGTCATCCGAGAAATGAACTAGTATATATAGAGAGCAGCAATGAGGTTTGCCATGGCATGCATGGACTAGTAGAGAATCGTCCGAGAAATTGCGTAGCTACCGTTGCCATTTCGCAGCTCCGATCACCTAGTTCGTCGTCTCTATCTATATACTAGACCAACCGTGTGCTGTGCTGAATTATATTCGTAAATAAATAAATGGAAATGGGAAGACGCTTTCTCTTCGCCGGAGCTGCCGCGGCCCTCCTCTCGTCGCTCGTGTTCATGGCAACGGCTGTGGCTCCGGCGACACTGCCGGTCGACCTCGCGAGCGACGCTGGGAGGTGGAGACCCGCCGGGATTTCCAAGGCACCTGAGGCAAAGAACTCGAGCTACGGCGGCACGCGGGTGGTGACAACGACTGCGCATGCTGGTAATAACGAATCGAACGATCTGTGTTTACATTTTCGTTTACATTCAACTCTAGCAGCAGTGCAGCACCGCCTAAATCTAAGCCCCCATTCTTTTCTCTCATATATCGAATATTTCATGCTAACTTATTTGTAGTGCATAGAATTGAACCATATTCAAATTAACGATTTCAAACACAAATTTAATGACATGGCACTAAGAGCATATACAAACTACAAGTAATCATGTAAGTTAGCAATATGAAGTGCCCACAAATGCTCGAGAAGATACTCCCCGAGCATATCATTTGCTTGCATGTCTTTAATCTCCTCTTGTATCTTTAAAAACGAACTCAATACAAAGTGGATCACGCTATTGGTAATCCTTCTCCCTCAGGACCTTGCAGCCATCTTCATCATATTATTCATCTTCCCCTTGTGTATCTTGTTCATTCTCAACAATCAAGTTGCTCATGACCATAGCACATTGTTGGCATCATTTACCATACGGTGTCCTTATTCCTCTAGCAGGATGCCTCACCATGGCAAATCAAGCTAGTAGAACACCAAATGATCTCTCCATATCCATTCACATCCTTGTTGGACTTTTATGAAATGAATTTTCTTTTTTTTAGAAAAGACGGTAAAAGCTTTGTCATGATTTTTATTAGAAGAAGAAGAAAAAAAGATATTGGTCTAGTTTTTTAAGTGAAAACTAGGCCTAAAATCCACCGGACTAGAATACAACCAACAAGCACCAAGTCCAACAACTACAATTTAAACAACTTCTAATTGCATATGGCAACACTAAAAGCAACTCAGTCGAAAAACAACAAAACCAAACTACCAGCTTCACTCACTCTTGCACAAAACACAGACTAATGACCTCTAGTAACTAAATTTTCTTGTTTTCTTATGGATTGTTATAGCTCTTCACAAAGTTACCCAATAAGTGTAGAACCAATTAGCAAGATAGTATCCCATTATGTACTTGTTACCATTCACCATGTACTCCATATGTGAAAGGATCTTGAGGATCTTGATGGCTAGAGAGGGTGAATAGTCTATAAAATTTTCTTCTACAAAAACACAAGACTAGAGTTGTAGAGCAAAGTTGATTTGTATAACAAATGATCCTAATAGCAACAACAAGCTCTAGCTCTAATTTACCCAAGCAACCCCCTACATGATTTTAATAGCAAAGGTTCCTAATCTATATCACAACACCACACAAAAATGACTAGCAACTAAATGCACAAGAGAGCTACACTAGAGAGCTACTAACAACTAGTGACCGGTAACAAGAACAACTAACTACTCCCTCCGTCCCTTTTAAACTGCCGCTTGCGCTTCTTAAGAAACAAATACCGGTAATTTTAATAAATACTAAATATTATCAATTAGTATCATAATTAATATCATCAGAAAGATCTTTGGATCTAGTTTTTTAACAAATTTATTTGAAGACATAAATATTGCACATATTTTCTACAAATCGAATCGAACTTATGGCATGAAAACCCACGATGACAATTAAATAGGGACGGAGGGAGTACTCTATTAGCTACTCTACCAAGCAACTATTGTGAGACAAGCATTAATTTGTCTTCAACCTCCTCTCTCTCTCCTATGTCTTTTCTGGCAGGAAATATTAATATCCCTTATTCCTTATAAACTAAGACAAAAAAAACAAGAAGCATTAATTAATTAAAATAACAACTGAACTACTCTCTCATCCTAATTTGTCAAGGGCAAGATGGTCTCTTGCGGCCGGGCTTCTTTATTTGGTCCGAAAAACACTTGAATTCCTTATATTGTAGGACAGAGAGTAGTAGAATTAGATCAATATATTTAATTTCTATATAAAAAAGTTTTCAAGAGATTTTTTCCCTCTTTTTTGGGGGTTTTCCGCTTCCTCTATTATGGCTAACAATTTCTCTTATTCTCAGTTCCTCTTCCTCCTCCCTTATTATTGGTTCCTCTTTCTCCCTCCTTTTTTAATAAGAAAAACCTTTGAAATAAAACAATTCCTATTCATTTTGTTGCACTCAACAAAGGAACATCCTAAACTAACGAGGATCCAAAAAAATTTTTTCTATGAAATAATTGTCATGTGTATCTTTTTAGGGTTTCTCATTAGAATAATTCTTAGATGCATTGCTTCATGCAGCCGAGGACCTAATCAATAATGGCCAAGTTCAAGCCATTGTAGCTCCTCAGAAATCAGTCGTCGAAGCAGCAAAGTTTTCCCAGTTTGGAAACTTGGTGTCTATCTGGATGGAGGAAACATATTTGGGTACACATGGTGGCTTTGATAAAAACAGTAGTGGCACTGGAACTATGGAACTGGAACCTGTGTTCTGGCAAGAAGATCCAGTAATGACATCTAAAGGCAGTGACAAGATACTTGACCCTGAACCTTCACTTAATACCGAATCCAAGAGCACAAATGCCAGAAAATTATTAGTGGAAAGAAACTTGGAGAAGGTTTGCGGTGGCAATACTAATAAAAAGCCACTCAGGATTGGTGTGCCACTAAAACCTGGTTTTAAAAATTTTGTGAATATTTCTGATCCTTGTTTATATTCAATGGTACTGATATTTGTTCTAGTACCAAGAAACAAAAGATCACTGGCTACAGCATTGCTGTCTTTAAAGCTGCTATGAACAAGATACAGGCTAAGTTTGAGTATTGTATTGTCGATGGTTCTTATGATGAGCTAGTAGGCAACGTGTCTTCAGGGGTGAGCTAGCAACATCACTCCTGCATAGTTCCATTGCATACTTTAATAAATTGTTTCCACTAATCTTCCTTTTTTTTCTTTTACCTCTTCTGATTCTCTGTGGAACAATATCAAATTAGCAGAACCTGGACGGAGCAGCAGGTGATATCACCATAACCTCTGGCCGAATCAATATCACGGACTTCACAATGCCATACACACAGTCTGGCGTGGCTTTGCTTGTGCGTCGTGACCGATCGGATCCAATCCAGTGGACATTTTTAACCCCACTAAGCAAGGAGCTTTGGCTGGCAACTGTGGGATTCTTCTGCTTCACTGGGTTTGTTATCTGGATGATTGAGAGACCTAGAAATCCGGAGTACCAAGGATCAGCTTTGAGACAGTTCAGCACTGCTGCCTACTTTGCTTTCTCCACTCTCACGTTTTCTCACGGTCAGCAATTTGGGCTTAACTTTGTTTTTAGTTTCTATAGTTTAGTTTCTTACCACAGTACTCATAAATAATCATCATGGCTATTCTATTCACAGGTCAAATTGTTAGAAGTCTATTGTCACGATTTGTTGTGGTGATATGGTGTTTTCTAGTGTTGGTCCTGGTACAGAGTTACACAGCAAGTTTGTCGTCGTTGTTAACTGCACATAGGCTCCAGCCTTCGGTGAAGAATCTGAACCAGCTTCTAAACGATGGCGACTACGTTGGATACCAGACCGGGTCATTTGTGCACTCCCTCTTAATGCATAGAAATTTCCCTGAAAAGAAGTTAATTGCTTATAACTCAGCAGATGATTATGCTAAAGCTCTGAGGAATGGATCCAAGAACGGTGGCGTGTCAGCTATCATTGATGAGGTCCCCTATCTAGCTTTCCTCTCTAAACCAAAATACAAGGGAGAATTCGAGATTCGGGATCAAATATTCAGAACCCCTGGTTTTGGTTTTGTAAGCTGCCCAATCTCGTGCTTATTTCAGTAGCTGCTGGTATAAATTAGCGCTCTTGATTAATAATGCTATATATCTTTCTTTCCTTTTTTACATTTATATGTAGGTATTCAATTCATGTCATCATCAGCTGGTGAAGGATCTTTCCTGCGCAATTTTGAACAGGGAAGAGGGGGACACAAACACAACTGATGATAATGATGATGCATCGGCCATAAACAAGACAGCTTATACACCTCTCACTCTGCAAAATTTCTCTGGTCTCTTCCTCGTTAGTGGACTTGTATCTTCTCTTATGATGCTGATAAGCTTGGCCAAGTTGGCTTATGCCAGATGGACTGAAGCTGAAGACGCTGATGCAGTACAAACCGCCGGCACCAACCTTGGCGACGAACAATATCGTCCACTTGAGAACACCACGGGCAACATCCCTGTCCTTGATGATCACCCACATCATGAAGCCAACGTTGATCACCAAGGTGGCCACAGCAGTGGCGGAAGTGTAGGTCATCATCTTCGTCTGAATGAGATGGGTGATCGCTCTGTCCCTGAGGAACACATCAATGAAGCAATAATAAGCCACGAACGTGCGCATAATAGCAGTGCAAGTGCTGGCTACGAAGAGTGTGGTGCTAGTGCTAGTGCGGTGCATGATGATAACTCTGTGCCTGCGCAAGCACAATCCTTGAAGATGATCGAGATGAACACTGTCTGAGATGTTGGAACGATCCTACGCGGCCCCTTGCAGCAACATCTGTAGCAACTATCCAACTACGCCTAGCGATGTATATTTGTTAAGTTATATTTTAGTTTGATTCTGAGATGTCGATTTTTTCAGTGTTTGTTGGAAGATGTAACAGTTTAGGAGATACTACTCGCAGTTCGGTTTGCTTTAGTATTTCGTACCAATCTGTATTTGGCACCTACTCCCTTCGGTCCATTTTATCTGGCTTACACGCATAATAAGATTCAAATTAGGTTAACACAATCTTTAACTATTATAATACAAATTTTATATGACTAGATTTGTAAGGAAGTATACTATCCAATAATTATAAGTATATAAGCATAAATAATATAATATAAATCAAATGAATGGTCAAAGTATAATCTAGAAAACCGTATCATTTTAATCTATGCTAGATAAAATGGACCGGAGGGTGTATTATATGGACATAATATAGGTATGCACATTAATTTAGTCGCATTTCCTACATCTCAATCGCCTAAGATTCCGGCGACGCTCAGGCAACACGCCGCGCTCGATCGGTGCCCGTGTTCACGGCTAGGGTTTCGGTGAGAGGTCTCGCCGGCATCGGGTAAGTCCAACGCTCTCTCTCCGGTCTCTTCCCCTCTTTCTTCAAATCTACCAGATATACAAAGGTTTTGGTAGGGAGGTAGCCAAGGCAGGCGGTGGGGACGATGGCCGGATGGCTTTTGGGTCTTAGTGGTGGTGGAGGTGGCTGGGTAAGGGCGGGGAGGGGGGTGTTGCGACCATTCTTAACGGAGTTGGAAAAGAAAGTGGCGGCGAGAGTGGGGAAAAGAGACACTGCCGCAGGTGCAGTAGGGTCTCGCTAGAGCTCGCCGGCAGAGCTCCGACGACACCCTACTATATGCCATGGCGAGGCGGTGCACAGTGGATGGGGGACGAGTTCTATGGTGGCGAGAGCAGAAGCCTACTAGAGCCTAGAGAAAGAAGATGAATAGGGCGCTAATCTAGACCGTCTGTTTCCGATGCAAGGGCTGACATCCATCGCCCGAAAGAAATCCAAATTTTGGACTCCTACGATATAGCAACACCCTAGATTTGTTTGCTAAATTGTTATTATCATATAAATCGTTTTTTATATGAAAGAGTAATCGACTGTTCTTTTATTTTAGGATAAAAAAGATGCAATTTGTGGTTCTTTCCGTCTCACAAGCACACGGAGGAAGGAACCGTTTTAAACATGTACGTTCCCTCTCGCAGCATTGTGCTTGTGCCTTGTGGGCATGGATGCAGGATGCCGAAGCCCAAAGTCCCAGGAAAGTCAAAGCCAGTAAGTCAAGACATCCACCGGCAGAAATGAATCGACCTGCGGTTCCGCTGCATTCTCCAATCTCCAGTAGTCCATCCAGTTTCCATGGGATGCTTGGGCGCGAAAAAGAGCGGCGCATCGCTTCGTCCTCACGCTCCTCGCGCGTGCTTTGCCTCTGTCCCCTCGCCGCCCGCTAATCATATTTCATATTATTAATTAAATTAATTAACTAATTAACCGATACTATTATTACTAGGGAAGTCAGTTTCTGAGCGCGCTTGTTAACCAGCGGCTCCGGATCTCCCAAGCCCACACGCCCCGCCCCGCACGCGCCGGCAGGCACGGCCGGTCCATGTAGCGCGCGCCCGCGCCCGGACACGGAGCACCCGCAACCGCAGCCCGGCTTGTCGGGAGCGCGAGGGGCGACATGGGGGCGGAGGCCGGCGAGCCCAGCTCCATCCTCAGGTGAGCAAGGCTTCCCGCTTTTCCCTTTTTCTTCTTGCTACACACACATCTCCGCCGCCTGGCCGTGCCTTGCGTAATTGCTTTACCCCCCACGGAATGATTGGGGACGGGAGGCATGTGGCGGGGGCTTGCTGGCAACCGCGCGGCGGTGCCCTGACGGTTTCCAAGCGACGCTTTGGGTGGAGCTGAATGCCTGCGTGAGTTTTGGATGATGGAATCGTGCCGGGAAACGCGTTTCCATGTATGATTTTTTTTTCCCCTTCTGCTGCCATTTGGTTCGTTAGATTGGCGCACAACACACACCTTCAGGCAAGGCCATCTTCATGGGCTTTCGGCAGCCTAATCCTCGGCTTCTTTTGCAGATTATTGTGCTCTTAGCGTAGTGGGCATTGAATTTTAGAGGTCCTTTTATTACTGAAAGAAAGAAACTGATTGATTCGTTAGCAGTTTCGTCACAACTTGGAATATAATAGCGTATAAAGTCGTCCTACTCCTTCATTGGTACTGTATGTATGCAGTCAACTACATATCTGACTCTGTGGCCACTTGATGTGGTGACATAATTAAACTACACTCGTTTAAAAAAAATATTAAACTGCACACTCTTCTGTGCTTCATCATAGTTAAATTGAACCTACTAGATTTCACTTCGCTTACGAGTTAGTATCAAATTCAACTTTAGCAAGAATGGCCAGGGAAATGTTCTGTTACTAAGTTCATGAACAGTTTAGAAAGTATGCTAGAGTAGACATTTTTCAGGAGAAAAGAAAAAAAAAGGTTTTGTGTAGAGCTACTGATTCAGACCAGATTGCAATGTATTGGAAATTCTGACCATTTCCCTGTACATATGTTCTTGCAGCTTAGCTGCCGCCTTTTCCTATGGGGTCGCATCTATGGCAATGGTTTTCGTGAACAAAGCAGTTCTTATGCAGTATGTCCACTCCATGACCCTTCTCACTTTACAGGTATTTCTGAGCATCACGTCCGAGAAAATTTTGCATGCTTCTATGTTCGACTAAGTCTGATTCTTTTGTTCGATTTCTCCGCTACTTTCTGCAGCAAATAGCAACGGCACTTCTGATACATTTTGGTCAAGTTCTAGGAATGTCTAAACGAAAAGACTTCAGCTTGATAACCGCGAAGAAGCTTCTTCCAGTATCTATTTTTACAATGCAAATGTGGGATTTGCTCTGGCAAGCTTGAAAGGGGTTAACATCCCAATGTATATTGCTATCAAGAGGATCACTCCCCTTGCTGTGTTGGTGGCTGGGTGCATGCGGGGAAAGGGGAAACCACCGACACAGGTTGGAGTGCATTTCTTTAGTCTATTTGGCCCTTCCTTTAACATACAGTTCAATTATTACTTAAGCTGTACAACCCTCACTGTCTCTCATTGATGTTGTCAAAATCTACCAAGCTTCCAGTTCCAGCTCAACTATTCAGCCATGAAAAAATTAGATAAGTGTGGATATAGCTTAATCAGGGTTTATGAGAATTCTAGCCTTACTGGGTAGCGTAAATCCTACTTTTCAACATTCCTTCCAATAGATCTTAATATTCTTGGTTAATATCAGCGCTTGTCTTCTGGCGTCCATGTTTTTCAGTAAAATTGTGCAAGCACTTTAGGTATATATTGCAAAAGGCATTGACAATGTAACTGAAACTCATGATCTCTGTACATTCTTGTTTCAAAATTTCTTCATATGCAACTTAAAAATCCAACTTTAGGGAAATGCACTTTTTCCCTGGGAACTAATATCTCTTTACTATTGTTGTTTGCCACGTCTTGATCAATTCAAAATTATTTTAGGTCATTCTTTCAGTTATCTGCACCGCCACCGGTGTCCTCATTGCAGCACTTGGAGATTTTTCCTTTGATTTATATGGATACTGCATGGCTCTAACATCAGTCTTCTTCCAGGTTATTATATTTCTACTCTGGCTTGTTCTTAGAAATTTATTCTATATCTTTCAAGTTTTTGTTAAGGCAAGGTTCTTTATCTTTTTATCTCACTACTGAATGTGTATGCATCATGCAGACTATGTATTTGATTCTGGTGGAGAAATCAGGCGCTGAGGATGGTCTTTCCTCAGTGGACTTGATGTTTTACAACAGTATATTGTCACTTCCATTTCTGTTTTTCCTCATTATAGCAACAGGAGAATTCCCCCATTCTCTTACAGTATTATCTGCAAAGGTTAGTGATATGAATGCAGCATAACCAAAATTTAACCAGCACATTTAAGGTAGCAATCTCTGTATGTTCCCTTGTTTCACCTCTTTAACTCACGTATGACAATTAAAGATACTTATCCAGAGTTTCCGAAACAAATGGTTTCACACTTCGCTGCTATCCATTAACATAATAGTACTCTTAAAGTTTCTGCGTCAATTATTTGGTGTATGTCTCTATCATAACTTGCATTTCTGGTGATCCTTGAACTGCAGGCAGCCTCTCTGGCATTCAGTGTTATTCTTGTTATCTCACTGGTGATGGGAATTGTTCTCAATTTCACTATGTTCTGGTGCACAATTGTGAATTCTGCTCTCACTACGACAATAGTAGGAGTTCTCAAGGGCGTCGGATCTACAGTAAGTTTGCCTACTCTCTATGACCAGTTTTCCCTTTAATTGGAATAATTGGAACCCTTTATGCGATTGAGCTCTGAAGTTCTAGAAGTAATAAGTAAATCTCATATCTTATTTTCCTCATTGGCTTTTCAGACCCTCGGTTTCGTTCTGTTAGGAGGTGTCGAGGTGCATGCTCTAAATGTTACTGGACTGGTGATCAACACATTTGGCGGTGTATGGTACTCTTATGAAGTATAAGCAGAAAAAGAAAAACCCCACGGAAAATTCAACATGATGTAGAGTCACATGCCCACAAGTAGTATCAGATTAACTAGTTTTTGTAGTTATACATATACTTCATTCTTTGATCAGATAATAACTGAATGCATGTTTAAATCCATTTTTCTGAACTCTATTCCACCAGACCACCACTAGCAGTTAGGCTGGTGCAATTAAGGAAAGCAACGCCCTTTTCCTACTTCCCATCTTATATTTTTATGCTTTTATACGATCAATGGTATAGGGATTAAAGTCAGTTAACGCACTTTTACCCCCACCCAAAAGAATTGGGTTGTTTAATAAAGAGAGAAATCCAGGGGGCTGGATGAGGTGATTGCCGTTCTTTTTTTTTTTTGTATTTAAATGCTAAACCCGACATCATTTTACTGCTCGGGCGGTGCAGAAGGATGTTACGGTGCTTTTTAGTATTGAATGATTGTCTCGATTCGAACAATATGATCATGCAAATGTGTTCAAACAAAATGTGGGGTAGCGCTTTCCGTTCGTAAGTACTGGCCTTAACTGCATTGAATCACCAAAAAGCAGATTTTATTTTCCGTTGGATGGTGATATATCCATCTTTATCTCTGATGTTTTTTTCTCTCATTGAGAAGTGACAAATCATTTAGGGTCTGTTTATGATGGCTCCACCGACTCCACTCAATAAACCTTGCCGTGAAACACCTTCTTAGAAAACCTCCAGTTTCGGAAGCACAAGGTTTTAGAAGCACATCTTTAGGTGTTTTCTCAGCTTTACTTTTTCCTTCTGCGGAACAGAATTTGTGGAGCCGCACTTGTTTGGTTGAAGAACATCAAGCGGGGCCGAAAAATATACAGCGAAGTAGACCCAAATAGTCCCTTGAATTATGATCGGTCCTGTTATGCTTACCATGGCTTGTTGGTGGTTGATTGCGTCCAAAGTCCAACTCCAACGAGAACGTTCAACAGGTTATACTTCTACAATTGCATCTTCCTAGCGATTCCATCCAGATAGCGCCACTGCAACGTGCTCCCCCGGCTGTAGATTTGAATTTCAGCGAATTTTCAACCGTTACTGGAATCCTCTAAAGCGCGTGGCTACTGCTATAAATTCGGGAATTTTCTGCAACTTGTTGTTGGTTGAGGGTGAACTAAAAAAGATGGTACTAGTACGGTCCATGATCCCAGGCGGCCTTGCTCTTCTCCCCTTGCTCCTCCTGCTCACGTCCGCCGCCGTCGCCTCCGAGCTGCCGCCAGCGGCCGCCGTGCGAGTCGGCGTGGTACTGGACCTGACGAGCGACGCGGGGAGGAAGAGCCTCACATGCATCTCCATGGCATTGGAAGACTTCTATTCTGCGCATGCCAACTCCAGCCGCCGCCGGGTGGACCTGGACCTGCTCGTGGGGGACTCGCGTGGAGATGTCGTCACGTCAGCACAGGCCGGCTATGTCTGCTGTCTTGGAATTAAGCAAGCAAATCAAATTGCAAAAATCCGAATTCGAGTACAGTACTTTGGTTTGAAAAATGAGCAAGTAAAAAACTTCGATTCGGCCCAGTCTCGTTTTGCTCGCTGCAGTCTGCATACAAGATTTTGGTACTAACACATGTTTTTGTGTCATAACTGATGCTTAACACCCCATGACCACAGAAGCCCAGAAAAAACCAGCTCCATCAACTCTTTCCCGTAATGCTAACCGTAGTCTATCTATTAAATAAGTAGGTATAATAGTATAATAGCACTGTATAAGAAGGGAGAGAAGCTTTGAAAAAACCAGCTCCATCAGCTATTTCTCTTCATAGTTCATCTAGATTTATGGGAGCTAGAGCTGTTTTAGTGTTACCGTACTCAGCAGGTTTAACACTACACAACGGTGCATTGGAGGCAAATGTTAGAGTTGATCACCAATTGTCTCAGATCTACCAAAGATTGCTGAAAATTACAAATGAGTTAAGCTTGAGACTTAGATGATTATGAGGCCAAGTTCAACTTGTTTAACTAGTGAAGCCCAAGCTTAAGGCAACAAGCTCGCTAAAAATCGTCTTGTTAACTCCTCTAAAATAAATGTCCTTGTGTTTCTCGTACAAGTATTTTAGACAAAGGAGTTCATTTTTATCGAAGACCAACGAATTATAATACTTCTTAGACCCTGATGTAAAGTACTTTTGTTTCTTTTTAAGAAAACACTATGGTTTTTAAATACTTTTCTATTTCCAAAATTGTATAGTGTTTGGATGTAAAGATTTCCGTAGTTTGAAAACCATGGTATTGTTAAAAACTATAGTCTTTAGACTTTTAGACACTCCATTCTAAGTCTCTTTTTTTCTAAACTATACTTTCTCGCATCTCTTGTTTTTAAATTGTTTTTATACTAATTTCTTAAACCATGATATCCAAATAGACTCAGTCTTTTTTTCCCTCGTATCCCTGACTCATTGCAGTGACCGTCTCGTCTTCAACCATTAGTTTGATGCTATTTCATGTCTTTGAAAATTTCAAGTCGCTATATTTTAGTATCTTTTCCGTTATATCAAATATGAAATTTATATTTTCTTCATTGTTTTCTTAATAAAATGACCTACGTGCTCTATCCCTTCACACGTTCAAAACGTCAAAAAATACGGACAAAGTATAGAGAAAATTTTTTAAAAGATTTCATAGAAAAGTTTATGCAAATTTCTAAAATCTTTAATATTTAAAAAATCATAAAAATTGGTTGTATCTTGGACAATTAATGGTTTCAGTTTTTTTAAGCCAAAATGATTTTTAAGATTAAATTGTTTTTTAATTGTATTTTTTCAAAAAAAATAATAATTAGATTTTTCTAAAAAATATTTATTGTTTTTTTTATAAATTTTATTTGAGCTCTGCATCGACAGTGTGCCATCCTAAAACAGCCGTCTAAAATTCTCAAAAAAACTGCCGTCTAAACCGTCTAATGTAAAATCAAATCAAATATTTTTAAAAAGTTAGCTAACATATGTAAAAACGAAAAAGATTTTTCTTCCTCTCGCCCGTAGAAGTTCGGCTCGACGCCACCACCGCAGCCGTCGAGCTCCCGCCGTCTCTCGTAACTCATCTTCGACGGCGTCGAGCCGGCGACCACCTGGAGAGTTGCATGCCATGCGCATTCCCAATCACCCCGCCGATGAACTGCACGCCGCCACTTCCCCGGGCTCGATCTCAATTGCGCCGTCGCCACGCTCCACAGACCCCACGGCAACTCGGCAAGTCTGCTGCTGACCCCACTCTCCGGGGTAGCCAGGATGCACAGACATACTAGTTGAGCTCTGCCTCCGCAACCTGATCTTACAGCCGTCAAATGCAGCTCAACGGAGCAGGTACGCTGTTCGATTAATTAGATCGATTTTACTCGATCAGATAGTGGGCTTCGCGTAGGATAACCATTTCTTTGAACGAGTGTAGCTATAAACCTAAAACCATTCCACGTATGAGAAGATCTGGGAAAATGAATGATGGTAAACTGATGACAAGTGTGTTGGAAATTTCCGTGGAAAAAAGATATGAACCCTAAATACAGATAAGTGGATGGGATTTTTTTGCTTTTCCTAACTGCAAATGTGTAACATCCTCCGGTGACACATGCTAATTTCTGGGAATTCGATGCAATTCCTTCTCTCTAGGTAGTTTCCAAGATTCGAAATTGAAGTCCTTTTTTGAAAGAGAAACTATTAGCGAGCAGTGCTACATTTGGTTGGAAGATTATATAGATTAATTAACCACCATACACAAGGGAAATAGAGAACTGTGAGTAGAGGGAAAGCAAGGAATGGTATTTTTTAGATAAAGGAATCAGACTAAATTATGATATAATACAGAGGCACAAGATGTGCCTGCTATTTTGATACATAGTTTAAGTAAGCATGTAATTCTAACTATTCTGTCAGCAAGAATGGATGCAGATCTGATTTCTTCAACATGGTGCATGACGTATCGCAGGCCACCATGACACCTGCAGTGCAGGAACAGATGACGCAGATAGAGAGGAGATGGTTGGGCGACCCAGGAGCCTGTGCAAGCACTGTGGAGGCATCAACTCGTCCAGGCTCGGCTTCAGCAACTTCAGTGGGTTGTTCCTCATCAGTGGCCTGACCACTGGCCTTGCACTCCTCATCAGCCTCAGCATCCTCGTCTACCAGAAGCGAGATAAGCTCAGGGTTGAAGTGTCTCGCACCAGGTTTATGTTACTGCAGAGGCCCACATGTGGCTTGAACGCCTTCGCAGTACGGAGCACAGGAGTCACCCATAATCAATAGGCAGGAAGGTGAGTGTGAGAGGGATGTGTATGGATCAACTCAGCTTCAAGGAGATGCATAAGGTGTTGTCAAAAAAAAGGGAGATGCATCAGGGAATCAGCTGTACTTTTGTCCTTTTGTTTAGATGAATTTGCTTCCTTCCTTGATCTTATAGCACTTTATTAGATAGGCGCGTCAAACTGCTGGATCTCATGACTGCTCTGAAAGATTCACTTGTTTGAAGATAATGGAGCGTGAGGTTTGCGCAATGCTCTCATCAAAATGGTTCATGATCTTTGTATCTATGTTTCCTGTTTAGACCGGTGTTGTCGCTTGGCTGTCTGGGTAGCTTCATTGGTAATAGCAGTTCAGTTGAGTTGTCATCTGAGCTTTTTTTTAACCCTGGCAGGCATTTTGTATTTCGCGGTTGTGCCTTCTGAACATTCTCAGCTGTCAACCTCACACCCAGAAGAAGTTTTAGGCTTTTATTAGCAGGGCAAGATTCGACCCCTTTACGATGTTTCTATGCAAGCTTGCAAGGAGAAATAATGCTAATTGAGTTTTAGAAACATGGTTACCTGATATCTTTAGAGAAACAGACAAGTGACAAACTGACAATGATGCAACGTCTTTTATAGATTTGCTAATTCAGATGTTTTTCCTTCAAATATTGTGAAAAATGTTCTTTTCTGGTTAAGCATTGTCACAGGGTAGTGTCAGAAGCTCCGGGATGGAACTTCTGGAGCTCTTCGTTAAGAAAACCAACGTAACAAAAAACGGCAGTTGCAAGTCCAACCGTATATTCTTCAAAAAAGAAAAAGTCCAACCGTATTTGTGACACTGAGAGGAGAGCAGGCACAACTGTAAAATGATCTCGTTCTCGGTACTCAGACCACAATTTTCACAGAATCAATAACCAAACCGGTGTAAGAGAAACAGATAACACTACATCCTCTTGCAATTTACACACGTGCAAGAAATAAGAATGGTAGAGCCCTGGCCGGGGAATTAAAATCCGCTCGGCCAGCCAGTACAAGCAATCATCTAATCTAAGGTGAGATCCCTACAATACAATGCCACAAGCACAACTACATATGTATGTACATTATGAACAACCGGTGGATGCACACCTGGTGAAAATGCACTAACAATAGGTTAGCCCACAATATCAAGCCACTATTATCCACAATCAGTCACCAGCCAGCCTGAAACCAATGCTTGTTTGCAACAGAAGCAGCAATCTTGCCTTATATACAAATAATGCATCAGCTATTCAGTTCTCCCTCAGTCAGTCATCATGCTCTGCTGAGAAATCTGGCTCCGATGGTTTCCTGAACTTAGGCAGCTCTCTGATGATGGTGGCTCCTCTTCTAAGCGCGAGATTCTGTTCAGGGGAGGTGTCGCCTTCGTATGATCTCATGGAGGAGAATGACTCCCTCATACTCAGGTCCTTGGCCATCTTCCTCCTTCTCAGGCGGCGCCAAGCATGCTGGATGAAGCATGCAGCCCAGGTCCTCCAGTGGTGAGAGTAGTATCTGAACGTGTGCTGCAGCTTCCTGCTGTGGAGACGCCTGAATTGGCTGGCAACAAACCTCAGATCATCAGCTCGGAGAGCAAATGCCTCAACTTCAAGAATTGCCTTCACTGTCCGAGTGGATAATGGTAGGTTGAAGGTAGGCTTGGGACCGAGAGCCCATCCAAGGAGCTCTTCACCACAGAAATCACCAGGTTTGAGGGTGATTGAATTGAAGAAACCTGTCCGGCCACCATCTGTGGTGGAACTTTCCAGCTTACCACGAATGATAAATAACATCTCAGTCACTGGGTCGCCTTCACGGACAATATATGTGCCCTCTGTGCTCAAGGAAGATACAAGACGCTCGCATATGGCATCTAGAAGTTGATCGTCCATCTGGGAGAAAAGTGGGACCTGCAGCATTGCAAGATAAATGATTAATAAGTACTCATGATCAGGTTATCCATAAGACTGTAACCAACCATTACAGGTGTGCCATTCATCACCTCACAAAGGGTAAGCATTCTACTAGCACTATCAACTGTATTGCTGACAAAAACATCGAGAGGAAAGATAGTAAACTAATTTACCCTACGAACGAGATCCAAGCAAAGGTGGCGCTTGATGTCACGGCGAAGATCTGTAGGTAGGGCATTCAATATAGATTCTTCATCCACACCTCGAGTTGCGAGCCACTTGTAATGAACAAATCTTCTCACTCTTTCCCCGTAAGTCATGGGGCAGTTGCCTATGTCTCATCCACTCCTCAGTATCTCTCTGCTTTAGCCTCCACTCCTCAACCCTTGCTGTGATTGATTGCAGGTAGGTCTAGTAGAAAACATAATTTGATAAGAACAATGTTCCTTGTCAAAGAACCATAACATTACGCAACGAAAACAAAACTAACTTAATGCATGGACATGATGGGACTGGGAGCTTGTCGGTAAGGTTAACTGGTAAGATTTTAACCTTCCAACTTAAGATGAGCTAGAATATTAGCAGACTGAGAATCAGTATGTACTATCACACAATAAAAATGCACATACACTACCAAGTGGGATAGAATTTTGAACAAGTCAACAGCAAAACCTCAGGATTCTATTCCTCATTGCATATAGCATAGATGAAAGTACCTGAACTTTTCCAATCAACTGTGCAAACAAGACTAGACCAACCACTGCCAAGAGTATAGCATACAGTGTCTCACCAATAAAGGTGCTCACACTCAACGTCTGGCCATAGCAACTGTAGAAAAAATGGGTACCAAAATAGCATGTTAGAAACATAATATGATCAATATACTGATTATTAGGTTAATTTTTTTTTTGTTATGTCTTTGTGCGTTTTTTCCATGCATAACCCAAGTTGGCGTAGCATATGAGCACATAGATCTGCTTTTGTTATCTCTGAGTTTCTCTTTTACACGGAATACTAATATTGTACTTCCACAAGTTTTAAATGACATGGTACCTTTTTTTCTTTGAGACAAAATTAACAGCCATAAAAGAACACGTGTTCAGCAAGTCATACCTAAGATTCTGCAAGCCCCACCAAAGGCAATAGATATACTTCTTCAGGAAGCTCTCATTAGGAGTTTTGTTTGATAACAATGGCTGGAACATACCGAAGTCAAATTTGGTAGTGTTCTTAGCATCACAGCTAGAAAAGACTAAAGTCCCATTCCAATTTGAATCTGGTTTTACTTCACAATACAGATACCGAGTGTGGCAATCAGTTTCATTGCAAAATTTTTTCCAGCATGCGATCTGGCGATCAACAGATAGAAGGTACCACAGAGCTCCTAAAACCTGAAAGAAGAGAACTGCATGATTAGAAATTCCACTGTAGGATAGCAAGACAGAAAAAAAAATGTTAGCACTGTGCCACAGTCTAAAAGTAATATGACAAGTTCCAAAAATATGAAATGGCAAAACATTCAAGTATTAATCATATAAACATCATACATGGCTAGCAATCATGTATAACAGTAGATTGTATGCAGCTCCTTGCCAAGCAGTCTTTGCAAAAGCTCCAGTAATTTTGACTATTTTATCATTCAAGGAAAAGATGAGGTATAATCTGAGGATATACTGAAAAGAGCAACCAGAAGCAGCATATCATTGCCATGCTCAGACGAAGAATATTTGATAGCTGGTATCACAGACCAAATAATGATCTGCAAGAAAGAAGAAAAGATATATATTAGAAACAGATTACAGCTATAACTCGGAACATCAGATATCAGATGGTTTCACCATCTACAAACTCTCAACTATAGCTTATAATCTTCAAGGGTAAGAAATTGAGAAGGCGTGTTTAATTTTTTTCCCTAATAACTTCTTTCCTACAAGAGAGCAGGTGTACCAGGGGGACACGGTGAATGAGAGAATGGGTGGAACCTTAAAAAGAAAGTTATATTTGGTAATTCAGAAGCACCCATTCGAATGAAAAACAAGTCAAGAACAAAGTATATATGCGACTTAACAGACTGCAGAATTCAGTTCCGAAAATGAGCTGAATTACCTGTGGTAAAGGCAAAGAAGCCACCAAATCAATTGCAAAGTCAGATCTCAAGTACTGCTTTGCGATTTCCTTCGGATCGGTGATGAGATCTCCTCGACCAAAAACCCCTAAGTTTGAGCTTGGATTAATATATGCAGTCCTGAACTTTATTATCATCTGGATGACATAAAAGAGGTCGACAATTGATCGGAATACAGTAACGATGATGGCTAGGCGTGTATCCTTCCTGACACAAGGATTGGTTTGCCTGTAATCGATTTCAGGCACATAGAAATACAGAGGGTCCATGAACAGAGCAACGAAGCATGACACACGAAAAGACGTATATCCATATCAAGATGAAGTTGCTTGACGGGTCAATAATCTTGTTGTACCACAAGTCATCTCCTGCCACAAAGACCTTGTTTTTCCCCGAACTTCCCAAGCCGAGCCTGCTAGCAGCCAGTCCATGCTGCTTCTGGTGAATGGGTATGGTTGCCTTTGCCCTCTCATCATGGAATCTGTGAATGAAAAATAGCATTAGGATTGCCCTATAGGGTAACACCAAAAATAGCATATTGGACGCTTCAGTGATTGTTTGCTTTTATCAGTTATCAGTTCGTCGCCATCAGCACACCCAGAAATGGTATATCTTGCTATCCCATCATCCACATATATACTGCTAATCCCCTATCCGTTTCTACTCACTAGAAACTAAACTATAACTCCAATTAACTAACAAAACCACGGAACCCGCTATAGTCTTAGTACCGAACTAATTTTTGCTAACTTCTCAAGTCAGGTAGATTATCCGATTCCAAGGAAGGAGTAAAATCAAAGTATCAAACACACAATTCCAAGTTTCACACAGGGACTACGACTAACGAAACCCAGACCAAGAGTTCTTCCTCCCATGCCCCTCCAAAACCAAGAAAATTCGCTGCAAAATTGCGGCTTTCGATCACCTGCAGGCCACCAACCACTTCCCCAAGCCCCCAAAACATTCTGAGAAACAACAAAATTAGCACGGTAATCCTTGCGTTGTTCTGTGCTCACCTCACGGTCCTCTGCCTCGTGAGGGCCATCTCGTCCTCCACCCTCCGGGAGCCGAACCTCATGGGGCCCGCCCGTCCACCACTCCGCCGCTACACTCGCCCAAGAAACAGCCTTGCTCGCTCATCCGGCGCCGGAGCAGCCCAAGGCCGGTCCTTCGCCGCAGAGGAGACCGGTGGTGAGGTGCTCGGACGCTGGGAATCGCGGCCGCCCGCTCGGAGTTCGAGGAAGTGGGAAGAGGGAGGGAAGCGACAGGGAATGGAGCTGGAAAGCAAGAATTGCCGGGGACCGAAGACGGAGACCGTGCACTACCGACTCCCGTCGCGCTTGACCCGTTGGAGAAACAGTCCAAGGGTTGTTGGGGATAAAATTATGGAAATTTCACTGTTGGCATTTTTTTTGTGGGAAAAAAACAACACTGTTGACTTCCATGGTTGTTTTAGGGATGGGTTATCGAAATTTCGCTGTGACTTGGTGCTGGGTAGTTGTAAGCATCAGGTTCTGATAGCCGAAGCACAACTTTAATCTACGGGCGTGGAAATTACGGAAATATACAGGTAATGGAATTTGGATGGTTCGATTTCTAATTCTAATGTCAAAAGAAGAGTGCCGTTGGACCCCCAATGTTTCGGTTGAACTATTTTTTTTAAAAAAAAAGCATATCTAAATATGCTTTTATTACATTTTTCATATTTTGCATATACTTTCTCATTAGCCCTTTTGCTCCCCGAAATTTCTGGAATTAAATTTATAGTATAAACTATAGTTATGGAAGAAGAATTTAAAATTTCACAACTTTCTAAAGTTCATAGAGTGAGTATAAGTCTATTTTAAATTCATAGAGTGAGAGGTGAGAAATGGATTCTATAGATTCTTCTTTCCCAACGTAAAGTAAAGTTGTAGATGATTCCATAGATTTTTTTTTCACAACTATAGTTTATACAATAAATTCAATTCCAAAAATTCTGGAGAGCCAAACGGACCCAAAGTAATGTATGAATGGTTTCATATAAATATCCAAAAAAATGGTTTTCTTTTTGCGATAGAGGGGATAAACTGCACATACTATATAATCTATGTTCAATATTTTTTTTTCGACCAATTATGTTCAATATATTAAAGTAAGATAATTCCTCCTTCGGTCTCTTGTTTTATATAAGTTTGTTCCCGGGCCAATAGAGGTAGACATCCTCCTTTAATTTGTCATCGTTTATAGTTTCAAGCTACGAAAAATTTGTCGTCGATGCATGACTTGGCTAGCCTGAGTTTGAAATTGTGCTTGTCCTAACTTAGGACACCTCGATGGGCATGCATCGCTTTCCAAGTGATTGCATAAGTTGTACTTGATTCATTTCAAATTATAAGACGTTTGATTTTTTTACTCTAAATTTGACTGTTATTTAAAAAATTAAAAATTTGTATAAAATTTCACTTATTTTGTTGTGCCTTGCTTTATTAATAAATTTTCTTTAAAAACAGTTTAAATTTGATTATGTTTGTGTAAATTTTTTTAAATAAGACGAGTAATCAAACTTAGAGTAAAAAGTCAAATATTTTATAATTTGAAATGGAGAAGTAAGTCATATTGCAAATCTATGGATATCGTTGCTAATTTGTCTTAAAATTTGTTACAACTTGGTTAATATGACGCATATATTACTTTATGTAAGGCACACACGATCCAGGAATCGAACTCGTTAATATTAATATAAGAATTTGAAGGTTATATCGAACAATTCTTTTTTGACGGTGCCATAAATTTTATATCATTAGATTCATTTCTAAAAAAGGATATATGATGCCAAATTAATTTGTAGTGTGGCATTAGAGTTCATAAGTGGTTAAACGCTGCTTTACAAAAAAGATAATGGTATGTTCGATTATTCAGGAATACACCAGGAAAACTTATATAAATTAGACAAACAATCCGAATAAGAATTACTCCAAAAAATGAATCTTCTTTTTCGTTCTTCCATTTTATGATTGCTCCTCGCATTCTCTATTACTCTTCTGTTGAATTTAATTTTGTTGTGATTACAACCTTATATGAAAATAAAATTTTAAATTGTTCTTGGAACAACTATGGTTTTCTTGCCCCAGTTGTGTGGCACTTAAAGACGTTGCACTTGCACGTGCAGCTGCTACAATTGTTCAGATGACAAAAGGCAGATATCGGTACTAAAATTTAGCTAAAAAATTTAGCTAGCTAAAGTTTTATTTTAAAATTCTAACTACAAACAGGCCCTTCACCTCGGAATTTCCGAAGATATTTTAAAAAAAAACTTGGTCCCAAACTAATTTCTAGGTCTAACCCTTTTTGTCGCGCTAGAATACAAGGCGCTGCATCTGTACGGAGCGCGCCATGCATGGCGGCGCGGTCCCCCGTGCCAGCGTGGCACTCTCGCGACTGGCTGATGACTTGGCATGATGACGTGGCAGGGATATCGCGCCGCCATGCATGGCGCGGATCCCTCTGTCGCGCCGATGTCGTTGGCGCTACCCTGCCCGGCGGCACATACAGCTAGGAGGACACTACTGTCGGCGTCTAGCGCTAGGCTCTATGATCCTATGCGAGGCAGGTAGCTGTCAGGTAGCTGTCGCCCCGCATGTGGCCTGACGCTGTAGCATCCTAACGGGGCAGTAGTAGTCCAGTAGCCCTCATTTTAGCGCCCTGTGGGAGTGGGAGTGGGAGTGGCACTGTGCAATGCTGCAGGCTGCTGTTGCAGGCACGCGGGCACAGTAGCTGGCTGTTGATGCAAGAAAAAGGCTGCCAGTTTTGCTTGGAATTTGGGGTTCGAGCTGGCCCCCCTGCACTGCAGTGCACTAGCATAGTAATATTCAGCTAATTATGTGTCCATGAACGATGACATATCATTATATAGCAAAGAGAAGGCATATTCAGCTAATTATGTGTCCACCGATATTTGCATTGCAATAATATTGTTGTCCAAGATCTCACGATTCCTATGAGGTGCAAATTAAAATAAAAACATACAAACAATAAATAGTACAAAAAGTACCCAATAATTAACAAAAAGTACCCGATAATTACTATGAAGTGCAAATTAAAATAAATTCAAATAAAAAAATAAAACATACAAACAATAAATAGTACAAAAATATTAAACAAAGAAAATAAAAACAATCAGATTATTTTTATGGAAACCAAACAGGAATATTTCAAAGAAGAATCAAATAAGCATACATAAAGACAAAAAAAATTAGAAACAATCAGTTTACACCAATTGAGTAGGAAACTTACATTTAAATAAAAATAGTAAAACATAGTTAGATGAGATGTGTAATCTAAAACCGAAAATCATATTTGCAGTGCTAGCTAGCATACTTATAACAGTTGCTTTGTGCAAAGACTCGGACGGCTGCTTTTGTTCAGGCAGAAAGACGTGACATGCAGTGCAGGGCAGGTGGAGCGGTGGAGCAGTAGCCCTGCCGCATCCCACGAGGTGAGTGAGATGTAACAGAACATGCTTGTAGTACTCGCTTCGTTCTATGGACTTTGTCGTTAAAAAACCACGCTCCCCTCGTAGATATGGTTTTCAAGTGACAAAATCTAAGGGGCAAAAAAGAAAATATATATCTGCCACATGCACCTCCAAATAAATTTATTAAAAAATTAGGTTTTAAAAATCTTTCCAATGATATTAATATTTTTTTTAAAATATATTTAGTTAAAATTATTTCTGAAGAAGTGAAAACAAAAATTATAGAAGCAGAGAGATTTGCGCATTTATACGTTTAGCTACTGGTGCATAATGGCATAGGAGGTTGGACAACTCGTTATGAGCATTGATAGTGTGCCTTTGGAAATCTATGCCTAGCTACACTTGCAGCAGGAGTACAGAGTGTAGGCAGGCCTTGACTTGGCAGCTTGGCCGGCCTTACATCGGATCATAGAGCCTAGCGTCCCTTCCTTCATGCGCTGCCGGGCGGTCGCGCCCCCCTTCTTCGCATCTTATTTGCCGGGGTGGTCGCGCCAACAAGCTAGGGGCGCGATATGGGAGACGCGCCATGCATGGTGGCGCGCGGCATCCGCCACGTCACCGTGCAGTCATCAGCTAACCGTGAGGGTGCCACGCTGGCATGGGGAACCGCACCGCCATGCATGGCGCGATCTGCACATCTGCAGCACCCTATGTCGTGGCGCGACAAAAAGGATTAGACACACAAATAAGTTTCCAACCAAGTTTTAGAATATCTTTGGAAATTCGGTTAAAAATAAAAAACATTCTCACCTCGCAAGACGGCTGGGGGTCTTTTTTTTTTTTTGCCCGAAGAAGAATAGAAAGAGGAGAGAAGAGAGCGAGGCGTGGTTGGCCGGGGAGCCAAAGCCAAGCGCCGTGAGCCATGACTCCTGTCGGGTCGGGTCCCGCGCCACCTGCTCCTCTGCCCACGGACGTGACGCCGCCATGTGCTGACCTCCTCCGGCTAGGGATCCACCACAGCCTCCCAACCAACCAGGGCCGCACATTCAACTATTTTTCTTTTTAATTTGTTATTATAATAGCGGTCCTCTTTCTATCAAGGTTCATTGTTAATATTATTAATATTATCTGCCGCTGTCGTTCTATTTGGCCATAGATTCATCAAGGTTCGTCGTTTGAGTCCTTTGGGTTGCTAATGACCTTTTAAGATTTTAGTATTACTAAACTACACTGGTAAAAGGGGACATGAAGCGTCAATGGTCGGTCGCCGTCCCCTCCGGCACCCACACTGATTCTCTAATTTAAAAATGCACGAAAGCAGCAGATAAAAACACACAAGTTAAAATGGATAGCAAAAACTTTTCCAGGCCAAAATGGCTAGCAGAGAAAGAATTCAAAGTTTTCTAGATTTTCCTTGCTTTGCTTTGCATTCTCCTTCGGTTCTCACCCCTCAAGACTTGTCGATTGCCAAGACAATAGAACCATATGTTTGGTGTATGCGTAGGGATGACAACAGATCGAACAATATGCGGGTCAAGTAAATACCCATTTTTGGCGGCTAAAACGTTACTCCCTCTGTCTCTGAATACTGCAATTTTTAGAATTGTCTTAAGTCAAACTTTTTAACTTTGACCAAATCTCTAGAAAAAAACATTAAAATATATGATACCAAATTAGTACCATTAGATTTATCATACAATGTATTTTCATAAGATACTCATTTTATATTATAGATATTGATGTTTTTTTCTATAAAGTTGGTTAAAGTTAAAAAAAATTTAACTGCCACGGATTTTAGGAGTTACAGCTTTTAGGGACGGAGGTAGTATACTGCAGCCGTATACATTGTAAAATTTCACATACACACCCGTAGTAAAATTTTACAACCATACCCTCATCCGTCAGCTATGCTACATAGAGTACCCTCACACAAGGTAAAAATATTATTAAAGTAGATAGAATTCATTTGTATTTTGAGCACAGGTGAAGTTGTACTCACGTTAGAACCTTATACCATATATACCGTACACACCCTCAAGTACTCTGCCCGACCCAAATTGTGTTTCACTTTTCTTTGCCCGAATTATATTTCACCTCAAATATATCTTAACTCCTAACTATGACAAAATATATATATAAAAAATTAGGAAATTCCATCCTACTCCTAGGGAGTAGCTACTCCCGTCTGAAACTACACGTACGCTCGTGTGCAGTCGGTGCCGTGCGCGGAGGTAGGTAACGGGCCGATGACGTCGTTCATCCACGGAACCTTCCCCCACCAGTAACGATGTGGTTCCCAGATGGATTGGCGGGTCAACCCGTTAATCTATCCCTAATAATAAAGCAGCAAATTTTCTCCCCCTTTTTTTAGTATGGGCCTTTTTCGTCTGGCCCATTCGTTGTTCAGCCCAACCGTCCCACTCTCACATCTCTCCCTCCGAAGCCCACCTGCCTCTCCCCTCTCTCCCGTCGGGAGGCCGTCTCTCCCGTTCGGGAGCACGACGCGGTCTCTCCCTCCGAGCCTCCGCAACTCCGTCTCCCGGTGCCCCATCTCTCCCTCCCTAACTAACTCCGTCTCCCCCGCACGGCGATGGCGCGGCGCGCTCTACCGCGCGCTCCGTCTCTTGCTCTCCCAGTCTCCCTCTCTCCGGTCTCTCCGGCACGGCGTCGAAGTCTGTGGGCCTCGCGCGTTCGCGATCTGTGGCTGCGGCGATGGGGTGTCAAGATTCCGAATTGGAGCTGCGCTGGATCACGTCTCCAGCTCGTAGTTCGCATCTGACGGAGCGCCACGAACCTGTTGCCAGCCTCGGTGACGTGGCCCTGCACGCCGATCCCTCCAATCGGCGCACCCCATCGCTGCAAGTCCGTCACCAGCGCCACGTACTTCTCCGGCATCGCGTTGGGGTCGTTGGCGCTCACCACGTTGTAGTCGTTCACAAACAGCGCCGGCGCCGGGTTGATCCGCGCCGTCTCCCAGAACATGTGAGCGTTGATGTCGTCGCCAAGCCGCTGCGCGTAGAAGGCGCCGTGCAGCATCTCGTTGTTCAACTCGTAGTGCGGACGTGAGTCCCCGGAGCCGGGCATCCATGGCGGCACGGAGCTGATCGTCGTTCACCGTGCGCACCCACTGCTGCATCGAGTTCTCCACCGCCCAGAAGATGCAGTGCCCGCGCACGGGCTTGCCGTGGCGGTCGCAGAAGTCGATGAGCTCATCAGCATCAGCGTAGCTCACCTGCCCCTACAGCCTGCGTGTAAAACCGCTCGTGGCGCGGTGGCTCGTTCTCGTCGTCGTCATCGACCCGGAACGAGCCCTTGACCTCGCCCCACTTCCCCACCTCGACCACAGCCATGCCGCCACCAACCCATTGGTCGTCGTCGTCCACGCGGACCTCGACATGAACGGCGTGAGAGCCCGTCCAGATTGGTTTTGAGCAGCAGCAGTAGCTCAGTGATATCGACATGATTAATCTAGAGGAGTGAGATCAAGATCTTTGAGGCTGTTTGCACTCAGAGACAAGCAACGAACCACTTGCATGAATCAAATCTGATACGGGTTCTATTAAACAAAGAATTTTTAAACTTTTATTTTAACTACCTAGCATGGATACAACTCGAATACAGGTGTCCAAATAGAAAATCAATTCCTTCTCGGATACAGGTTCTATTATACAAAGGATTATAGAAAAAATAGGATAACACTCGGATACAGGTTCTATTATATAAAGGATTATGGAAAAAAAAATAGGATAACACTAGGAAAGGTGCCCTACTAGGACACGGATTCCTTTACAAATCAAACTCCAACGCCGGTCGAGCCACTTTGATTTGATCTTATATATATTAATTCCCATGGGATTTTATAAAAAAAAAAAAAAGCCATTGTCAACAAGCGCTCTAGATCTCGCTTGACTTGACACACCAACGACTCCAAAAAGTATTTGTTATAAACAGAATACCCACTCTTCAAACTCCATTCGTCAAACCAGTACACTCAAGATTTGAACATCATGGACCGAGATATTAGCTATCAACCATACAAGGTATTTCCAGAGCCAATAATTGATGTCGATGATGAATTCGTCATTCCAGATCAGGAATATGTCAAACTCGAAGTCTCCAAAGACGCACTTGTAAAAAGTACTATGGAGAAACATGGTGACCAAACTATTCATCCTTTCAACTTGAACACTGTTCCTGAGCATGAACAAGAAAAGATGATTCCAGGTAACATAACTGCAAAATTTTTTCCCATTTATTACTATATTTGTATAAAAATAATCACATGCTAGAAACTTTCATGTATCGGATTTAGAACATTGATTTTTCACTCATGTTCTAACAAATGTGTGTATATTTTTGCAGTCCAATGCAATGATGTGCATCAATTGAATAGCAAAGTGTATGCTAACAAAAACAAAAATGCCATGAATCCAGGTTAGTAAAATAACGCTCCGAACATCTATTATATCCTTGCATGAATATTAAACTATATTCTTATTTACTTAGAAATTATTTATAATAAACAAGAGATTCATATAGTACACCTAACTCTCATGCAGACAATTCAAATGACTCACAAAGGCCAGACATGAATGGCAAGGACAAAAAAAATAAGAAAGAAAGAGACAGGTATGCACGGATGACAGATGATAAGAAACAAGAACAATTAAAAAGACGCCGTGAAGCCTATCAGCAAAAGAAGGCAAAGAAGGAAGACAATTCAATTGGCCCTCAAAGTCCAGTCATGAATACCAAGGACATGAGATGTGAGACAGCGACAGACATGCATACACAGATGAAAGAGGAAAAAAAACAACAACAATTAAAAAGACGTCGTGAAGCCTATCAGCAAAAGAAAGCAAAGAAGGAATCGACACAAACATATGAAGAAAGACAGCTACAGCAAAAGACCAGAGAATCAGCCAAAAGAAGGCAGAATTATGCAAAGATGGAGCCAAAAAAAAAGAAAGCTAGAATTGAACAAATTAAAACTAACCAAGAGCTCAAGCGCATCGCAAAGACCAAAGATTCAATTGCTATGGAGAACCCTGCATATATGGAAACTGAGCCGGAAGTTGAAAGATCAACCTTTATTGAGAAAAAGAGCCATGTACCATCAGCAAAACACACATCCAAAATGGCCAACGAAGACAATGGCACAGAACATCTACAACATCAAGAAGTGATGACTAATGGTAATAACACTATAATTTTACACAATACTCTCGCATTTTATAAAAAACTTTAGGTCAAACTAACCATGTTTCTTGGACAGAAAATTCCTCTTCAATGGGTACATCCACCAAAGATAGAGATGCTTTAGGATCATCCAAAATGGTAAACGAAGACAATGACATGGAACATCTGCAACATCAAGAAGTGATGACTAATGGTAATAATACTATAATTTTACACAATACTCTCACATTAGAAAAAATAATGACAAACTAACCATGTTTCTTGGACAGAAATTTTTCTCTTCAATGGGTACATTCACCAAAGACAAAGATACTTTAGGATCAGCCTACAACGAAGATTATGGTAAGTTTATTAAGATATATTATTTATGATATTCTAAAATAAAAAACAAATATAAATAAAACACATTACTGTGCAGATAATGAAGGAGTGATACTTGAACAAGACATCAACGAAGATGAATATATGTTCACTGCTCAAGGTAAGCTAAATAAAATTAAAAAAAAAATTCGCATCATTATATTAGTATACTTTCTGATTTGCTGATTTCAAAATTTTATAACTTAAAACAGAATGGGACTTAGATGAGGAAATTGAAACCATAGATGACGAGAAAGCAGGCGCTGAGGATTCAAACAACTCTGACCCATATGACATCGTCTACAGCAACATACCAGAAAAGACTCACATGCTGAAACCCGTGGAAAATTGCAAATTTTGCAACACAAAGAAATTTGAGTACGAGTCTGAAGGCTTATGTTGCAAAAAGGGAAAGATCAAACTATACGAACCGAAAACACCTCCCCAACTCATGAGGCTATGGAAAAGCAACGACTCTGATGCAAGGCATTTTCGGGACAATATTAGATTTTTCAACGGACACTTCTCGTTTACAACTCTCTATTGCCAACTAGACAGAGATACGATCGACATCCGGAATACAGGCATCTACACCTTTAGAGCACATGGCCAGATCTATCACAACATACCCTCATTTGGTAATAGTCGAGAAAATGCCAAGCATCTAGAGCTATACTTCTATGATGATGATCCAAGCCTAGAGCATCGTTACCGCCGTTGCCGCAAAGAATTATACGAGCAAGACAAGCACATAATCGACATAATCACCGACGTTCTACGTGAAAACCCATACTCAAAACAGTTTAGGAGTTTGGGATAGGCCCAAAACCTCGAGGACTATAGAATTATCTTGAACCTCGACAAGAGATTGGATCAGAGATACAACGCACCAATCACTTCAGAGGTAGCAGCTGTATGGATAGAAGAAAACGAAAGGAGAAGTGCTTCAGACAAGAATGTAATACTGCATGGCAATAACAATGAAATCAAGGGGATACGTTCATACCATGGATGCTATGATCCATTATCATATCCAATATTATTTCCAAGAGGAGAACTAGGTTGGCATCCAGATATACCAAAAGTCGGTGTGAAAATGGAAGATGTGCTAAAGGCTCGTGCAAAGAAAAAAGAAAATGGCTACGACCCAGGTTAGAATATCATATATTACTGTCTTAATCTATACCTAATTAAGTCCAATATAAATCCATATGAAACTAACTCTTGATTTTAAAATATTGAAACAGATTCAAATAATAGACTGTGCGTAACAATGAGAGAATACTACTGCTACAAATTCCACATGCGACCAAATATTTTCGATCCAGTGTTACATGGCAGACGACTATTCCAACAGTTTGCTATAGATACATACATCAAGATTGAAAATTCAAGACTGGATTACCTGTATCATCATCAAACAGAAATAAGAGCAGACTTGTACCAGGGGCTTCTTGATAGCATTAAGGCCGGCGAGCAACAGGGAAATGAAATTGGCAAAAAAAAACTTCCCTCATCATTTATTGGTGGGCCAAGAGACAAACACCGTCGGTATCTAGACGCTATGGCTCTGGTTAGAAAATATGGAAAACCAGACATATTCCTTACGATGACATGTAACCCGAACTGGGAAGAAATAAAAAATGAGCTCAAGTATGGACAGACACCACAACATTGCCCAGACCTGGTTGTTCGTGTTTTCAGGGCAAAGCTAGAAGAAATGAAGAAGCAGCTCTTTGAAAAGGAAATTCTCAGAAAGGTCAAGGCATATACCTACGTGGTAGAGTTCCAAAAAAGGGGACTACCACATGCTCACTTCTTGCTGATCATGATAGGAAAATACAAGTACACATGCCCAGACCAGTACGACCGAGTCATCTCCGCCGAGCTCCCTAACAAGCACAAATACCCAGAGCTATACAAGTTGGTAGTCAAACATATGATGCATGGTCCCTGCGGAGCACTGAATAAAAACTGCCCGTGCACAAAGAATCGCACGTCATGCAAGAACCAGTACCCAAGGCCATTTAATGAAACTACAAAAACAGGCAAAGACTCCTACCCATTATATAGGAGACGCAATGACGGAAGGACTGCAAAAGTCAGAAAATGCATACTGGATAACAGGTGGGTTGTTCCCTACAACCCTTACCTACTGATGATGTTCAACTGCCACATAAATGTTGAAATATGCTCAAGCATCAAAGCGGTCAAGTACCTATATAAATACCTATACAAGGGACATGACAAGGCATCTATATCTGTAACTGGGGCAGAAAATGAAGTACAAATCGATGAGATTCGACAATACAGAGACGCGCAGTGGGTGACGCCTCCAGAAGCACTATGGAGAATATATGGCTTTGAACTAAGCAAAATAAGCCCACCAGTCATGCAACTGCAGCTGCACCTACCGAACATGCACATGGTTTCATATAACGGCAAAGATAAAATCAAGGATGTAGTCAACCGTGGAGGCATAGAAAGATCAATGTTGACAGCATACTTTGAAAGGAACACCGATGATGAAAAAGCACGAGGCATACTGCATGAGAGACTTTCCGGAATATTATACATGGAACACACGGGACAAGCTATGGCAACCAAGGAAACAAAAAAATAAATATCAGATTGGCAGGATGGTCTCAGCACATCCAGCTGAAGGAGAACGATACTATCTTCGGGTACTACTAAATCATGTGACGGGCGTAAAGAGCTACGAAGACCTAAGAACGGTTGACGGTCAAAAATTCCCAACCTTTCGAGACGCCGCAGAAAAAAGAGGACTCATTGAGGCCGACAACACAATAGATGAATGCATGACAGAAGCGGAGCTATTTCGGATGCCATCATCGCTAAGAAGACTATTCGCAACAATACTCGTGTTTTGCGAGCCAAGTGACATCCGCGGTCTTTGGAACAACCACCTTGAGGCGATGTCGGAAGACTATAGCAGACACTGCAAATGCAAAAACATGGTCCAGCAGATGGTTCTAAAAAGTATCAGGGACATGCTACAATCAATGGGAAAAGATATTAAATCGTTTCCACTTCCAGAGATTGACAAACAGCATGACACAGCGGACAACATACCTAGGGAGATTACAGAGGAATCCTCTATCGAGGTAGATCAAGAAGACGCATCTTTACATGAGCACCTAAACAACGAGCAAAAGATAGCCTATGAGAAGATCCTTTCAGCAACTAACAGCAGCAGAGGAGGCCTCTTCTTCGTCGATGGCCCAGGAGGCACAGGAAAAACATTCCTCTATAGAGCCCTACTAGCCACAGTGCGTAGCCAAGGTAAGATTGCTTTAGCAACAGCCAGTTCCGGTGTTGCGGCTTCAATAATGCCTGGAGGAAGAACTGCACACTCGAGGTTCAAGATACCACTAAGAATAGACAAAGGATCGATCTGTGGATTTACAAAACAAAGCGGGACAGCCAAGCTGCTTCAGGTATCATCACTGATAATCTGGGATGAAGCATCTATGACTAAGAGGCAGGCTGTTGAGGCACTAGATAGAAGCATGCGAGATATAATGGACAGACCAGATCTGCCATTTGGTGGAAAAACAGTTGTGTTTGGAGGAGATTTTAGGCAAGTCCTCCCAGTCGTCCGAAAGGGATCAAGAGCCCAGATAGTTGACACGTCACTACGCAGATCCGAGCTATGGAACTGCATGCAACATTTGAAGCTCGTACGGAACATGAGGGCTCAGAACGACCCGTGGTTCGCAGAATACCTTCTCCGTGTCGGAAACGGCACAGAAGAGACAAATGGAAACGGCGAAATCCTACTACCTCAAAGCATATGCATGGAACACAAGATAGAAGATAATGGTCTGGATAGACTGATCGACCATATATACAAAAAGGACAATGCCTCCTTGAAGGATCCACGATACATCACGTCGAGAGCAATTCTATCCACAAGGAACGACTGTGTAGACAGCATCAACCTAAAAATGATTGAACGCTTCGAGGGGAAGGAGATGGTGTATCACAGCTTTGATTCTGTAGAAGACGACCCACACAACTACTATCCACCAGAATTCCTAAACAGCCTAACACCGAATGGACTGCCTCCGCATATGCTAAAGCTGAAAATAAGCTGCCCCATCATACTACTTAGGAATATCGACCCAGCAAACGGTCTTTGCAATGGCACAAGGTTGGTAGTACGTGGGTTCCAGAAGAATGCAATTGAAGCAGAGATAGTGCTAGGACAGCACTGCGGAATGCGGGTTTTCTTGCCTAGAATACCACTATGTCCCTCGGACGATGAGATGTTCCCGTTCCGTTTCAAGAGGAAACAATTTCCTGTCAGACTAAGCTTCGCAATGACAATAAACAAGTCGCAAGGCCAGACAATACCAAATGTGGGCATCTACCTACCAGATCCAGTTTTCTCTCATGGACAGTTGTATGTCGCACTGTCCAGAGCGATGGCGACAAAGAACATAAAGGTACTGACAGGAAGACATGATGAAGAGGAAGAAGTGGAGAAAGAGGAGAAGAAGGAAACGAAGAAGACCGGTACAAACCAAACATACACTAAAAATATAGTCTACACAGAGGTCTTAACCAAATAAGTTATGCGTTGTTTGCCGACTACACTAAAAATATAGTCTACACAGAGGTCTTAACCAAAAAAAAGATATGAAAGACATTTACTGTTTGCCGACTACATTATTCTATCAATAACATTGGCATTATATTTTGACAATATGATTTGTTGTTTCAAAATCAAAATATTCTATTCCAATGGTGAAAACTGAAAACAATATAGGGAAAATAACAAAAAACCTAAAAAATAAAACAGCAAAAGCAATAAACTAGCAGCTTCTACATTTTGCAAAATAAAAACAAATATGAATCTCCAGGAAGAAAATATACACACTATCAACTAAAGATCACTATCACATAGTAACATTTGGACATTCCTAAATCTAAATGACCAAATCATAAATTAGGAAAATAACTCACCTTGACATCTAGATGGCTCTGCACATGAACTAAGCACAGCTGCTCTGCTGAGCCACCTGGCTCTTGGCTCTGCTCATCAACACTTCCCGGACTCCAACAACACAACCTGCATGCGGACGGCCTAGCAGCCTGCAGCCGCCCAACCATAACAACGGCTTGCAGATCTGCCCTGCCTGTGACTGCTGCCGCGCCATGCCGCGCTAGCAGCGAGTGATTGAGTGGAGCTAGAGCGCCGCCAAATATAAACTATGAACAAAACAAGTTTTTAGGACAAATTCAATGATACACATATGATAGCTAATAACCTGAAACAAGCAAGCATACTAGGAGATCATGGGTTGCAAATGGCCTAGACAGAGCAAATCGAAGAACTAACCTCAGTCAAAGATCAGACCAGAGCCAGCGGCTCCGAGCGACCGAGCTTCGTGGGCCAGCGGCACCGGACGGGTGCTACTCCACGGCCTGGGACGGAGTGAAGGGGCGACCGGAGGCGATGCGGTTGCCGCTGGGAAGGGAGTGCGGCCCGGAGCTCCACGACTGAGTGCCCAAGATCCACCTAGACTGGAGCCACTCAGCGACACGCGCAAAGCACCAAGGATGGCCACTGCGCACATCAGAACTCTCCAAGCGACGACAACGAACATGGATTCGCCGATCTGGCTGCTCCAATCGCGATTTGGCTAAAGAAAGAACAATTCAGGGAAAGAAGCTTCACATTTCACAGCCACCCACACCACCAGCTGGCCCCAACCAGCCTAGCAGGCTGCAGCTGCAGCCGCCCGGTAGCCTCAGCAGACTGCAGATCCGCCCCGCCTATGCTCGCAGCCGAGCTAGCAGTTATTGATTGAGTGGAGATGGGGCGCCGCAGCTGCCATCGGAAGCTTCACATCGCCGCGATTCAATAGGCCAAGATGCGAGTGGGGAGTGGGGAAGAAGACACCGGAGTCTCACGGTCAAGCTGTAACAGGCGTCCGCCACTGGTGGAGAGGAATAGAGTATTATTACATTATTTAAAAAAAATGGAACATGGGACTTATATATGGCCATCGGGCGTGCCGGCCGGCCGGCGGCACGGCGTGCCGTGCCGCGCCGTGCAGGCCGTGCGCGCGCCGTGCCGTCGTGCCGCCGTGCCGTGCCGGCGCGTGCTGTGTGCCGCGCCCTCGGCCCAAGGCACGGCACGGTGCGCCCGCCGGGCCGCCCGAGCACGGGCGTGCCTGCGGCCGCGGGCGCCCGAGAGCTCGCCGACGAGGCCGGGTACCCGACGCAGCTGGAATCCGGCCGCGCGAGGAGGAGGAGGTCGCGCGTGGGGGGCGCCGAGGTGCCGAGGCCGGGCCAGGTACTGCAGGTCGCGCTGCGGGGGAGCGGTGCTGCCGAGCCGTGGGGGGGAGGGGAGGAGGCTGTGAGGGGCGCCGCCGGCCTTCGCGCTGGGAGGAGGCCAGGAGGGCGCGCGCGAGGGGAGCGGGAGTGAGCGGCGCGGAGGAGCGCTGAGTCACGCTGGACGCCAAGGTGAGGGGGGAAGAGGCGCGCCGGCCTTCGCTTGGGAGGAGGCCAGGAGGGGCGCGTGGGGGGAGAGCGGAGGATGCGCCGCCGGGACGCCGTGGGGGAGAGGAGGGTGCCGCCGGCCTTCGCGTTGGGAGGAGGAGGAGGAGGCCGTGAGGGGCGCGCTACAAGTGGGAGCAGCAGGAGCGCCGCGCCGAAAGCCGCCGACGCTGGCCGGGAAGGGAGGGAGAGAGTGGATGCTATGGCCTTGGGGTTAGCAGGCCAGGCCACTTATGCACCGGGCCGCCGGGCCGTGCCAACGCCGTGCAGCGTGCTCGGGTGGCGGCCCAGGCACGGCACGCCCCGGCCGGGCCGGCACGCGCCCGGTGACTGCCGTGCCGGGCCGGGCCTCGTGCCGGGCCAAACAGCCGGGCCTCGTGCCGGGCCGCGGCCCACGGGCTGCATGGCCATTTATAATGGGACTACTGGTCCAATGGGCCTTGCACACTTGCCACTTGCAGGCCGGCCTTCAAGCGGAACGAGAGGAGGAGTCGGAAATTGAATGTAGGCTGAGTGCTCGAAAATAAATGAATGAAAAACAATATATACATATATATATATATACTTACATAAAATGAAGAAAAAATAAACTTGTGATCGACCATAGCAAGTGCTCGAAAAGGAACGAATTAACAACAATATATACATTATATATTTACATATGAGAACTATATATACCTACAAACAATGACGGAGAAAAAAATTATGATTAACCCGTAGCAACGCACGGGCATATTTACTAGTTACCCATAAATATATATAAACGTTATGATTGGATCTAGAACAGGCCAAAGGCGTCATTTGCGGCAGGCGGCTCTATTGTTTTCCGTATGGCCGGCGGCGCGCGAGGCCTACATTCTCTCGACGACGATGACTCACGCATTACCACAGATCAGTAGAGCTAATTAGAAGTAGGTGATGTCAGGCTTCCTAGCGAGATCGATCTTGGTGTGGCATCGATCGTTGGAGTTCAGGTATAATATCTAGTCTAAATCTTTCTTTTTGTAGATTGATTGATTTATTATTTCGTCTCTTTACAGGACGCAGATCGAGAGAATGTTGATCCATGCCTTGATCTGATATGTATGCCTATGAATATGGATCAAGCACTACTACAGAAACTCTTTCTATATGCGGTGCTAAAGGCATTTGTACAGGCGGCCAAGCCCACCGCCTGCACTTGGGGGTCAAGTACTAATCGGCCCACAAGATACAGCGGCGGCTGGCCGTGAGCCGCCTTGAAAATTGATTTACACAGCGGCTCACTTTGTCGGCCCGCCTGTAAATATCTATTTACACAAAGCGGTTTACTAAATGAGCCGCTGTGTAAACCAATTTTCACAGGCGGCCCACTGTGGACCGCCTGTGTAATTAATTTTTTTTTTATTTCAAATTTTAACATTTGCCTCCACACTGTGCTATATTTGTCACATATATATATATATATTTAAGATATGTAAACATGAACCAAAAAATTGCATCATACAAACAACACACATAAATATTATAGATATGTACACATGAAATCAAACATCAAGCATAAAATTACATATAATACACGTCATTTCATGTTATCAGTCCAACCATTAAGTTTTTACAAGTCATTTCGTTTCAAGTTTAGACCTGCTAGGTCTGTCAACGCTCTAAAACTTTCATCGGCTAAATCGCCGGCTTCATCAAAATATGCCCCATCACTTGGAATTATTTCTCTCATAATAAAACCGCACAAGTCACGCTACTATATTTTCCATAGTCGATGGAGTGAAGGGCTCGTCCTTTCCTTTCTTTTCGGCTGGAAACAAAGTTTAAAAGCATCATTTTTATATGTCTTTGCCGTAACATTTGAAACTTTAAAAAAAAAAAACTTCATACATAGATATTTTTACCATATTTTTGTCCCCGACGTATCGCCCCTCGCTGCCTTTATAAACTCACACACATAGTATCCACAAAGAGACTGTCCTGTGTGGTTGCTTGTGGCACTATTTAATGAGTAACGAGATGATTCTAAAATTGTCATACCTTGTGTATTAATTATTTATAATTATATGATGATATATGGGTGACAACTTACCGGAAAATGGTGTTGTATCCTCAATGGCACCCTAGGATCTTTACGGGCGGGGTCAACCGGTCCTTTTGCTTCTTATAGAACCGCCATGCCCTAAAGATGTCGATTATAAAACTCTAAAATTATTTACAAACTCTAATTCATATAAGTAAGGATGTGTGGTTGCATGCATGTTGGCTCACCTTTCTAAATGAACCAGGAATGTTTGATACGACTCGGGAGGATAATGTAATGAGTCTAGGACAAGCACCTTCCCTTCGAATGGATAAATATAAAAAACAATCTAATGGTCTTTGCATGAATAAACGAGTGAGCGACACATGTACTTAGGGTTAACACGATAATTTAAAGTACGTATTTGAGGCCACGCTTACCCAAAGTTGTAGGGTGCCAATACGAATTCCCCTCAGTACTTATATCTCAAAGCATTGCTCTTCCGAGATAGAGGGCATACTCGCCCCTCGCATTTTGATTTGTAATGCCTTTACTGACTTGTGCAAATTCTTCCGGTGTTTTGTCCTTCTCTATCTTGGCTCTATCTTCATTTGTAAGTACAAATTTGTGCATATTTTCTTGTAACCTGATTGGACTCGTGTAACCGACCCATCGTTCCTTGTGATAATGATCTCGCGCCGTGGTCTTGCAAACTACATACAACATCCGCATATATTAGAGTGATACTCATAGTCTATAATTAATAATAACAATTTGTGTGCATGACTGATACTTACAGGCACCAGATTGTAATGAGTTGGACGTCAAGTTTTCTATAGTTCAACAGCAGGTGCATGTCCTCGAAGGTAACAAATGCCCCGCTTCTTTCCGTCCCCAAGAGTAAAAAACACGTCTATTTGGTATGTCCACGCTAATTGCATGCAGTCCGGCATTCACTTCGCTCTCATATACCGGTCATGAAACCTTTTTATCGTCCATGGACCCTTTTCAAGCAATCGCCCATCGCAAGCATAGGCCTTAGGGCACATAGTCACCGGGGACATTGACATAATCATTAACCGTTGGCTTTTTTATATCCTTAAGGGTCAACGGTGCTTTTGATGGCGGTTCGACATGTACATCGCCACTTGGGGCTTCCTTTGTTGGTGGCACGGCTTCAGTTGCTTGGCCGGCGGCTTCCTTATTCTGTGACGGTTCGAGCTCAACGATTCGTGCCGTCCGCTGCTTTCCAAGCCCTTTCAGAAATAGAGCTGTGCCTGCTGCTTTCCCCTTTTTTGGCTCATAGGGAGAAACCAATTTTGGAATTGGAAATTTCTTTGCCTTCTTGGAGGCCGGTGCTTGTGGGGGAGTTTGCTCTGCTTCCTTATGTTTTGGTGGTGGCGGGGAGTTTGCTCATCTTCATTCTCGCTTTTTGGTGGTGGCGGGGAGTTTGCTCTACCTCCTTCTCTGGTGTTGTGTCCTTCTTGGTCGGGCGGAGTCGGCCGCTCGGGCATGTTCTTGGTCTGGCCCCTCGAGCTCATCCAAGCGAGAATGACAAATCATGTATTGGGGATGACGACGGTGGCTCATAAATATACGGGATGGGGCATGCAAAGGGCGATGCCGGGCCGTTGACTTGTTTCGGCCTCTTGGGATTCTTGATGCACCGGGTGGGAGAGGGTGCCGTTGGTGGATCAATCAACCTTACGCACCGTCTCGGCCATTGTATGAAGTTCTTGATTGCTTGTCCAAGCTTCTCTATACCCTCGAGGTCGGGATGTCGATGAAGTCGCCTTCATATCCGTGCTCGACCGTCAACACTTCCACCCCGCAAAGATGCATCTTGCATCTCGACGCCATGGAAACTACGCCCGGGGATAGCGAAGCCCTGTGGCCACTTGCTTTGTATGCTTGATTCCTAAGGCCATATCCAATTAGCAATGTGCAAGGCCAAGGTTTATCAATATCGCCAACCGGGTAATGGTCTTGATTTGATGTTGATGCTATACCGCTTGGAAAGGGCATAGATTGTGTGGCCATCTCCCCGGCTACCCAATGGATGAGCTGGGACAACCCGCATATATGAAGGAGCTTGTGATGACATCTGCCGAAAGCGGACATCGCTCCCGCCAACAACCGCTTCATCACTTCGGGATCGGGGTTTTTGATTTAAATCATCCATCAAATCCTTAAATTTTTTGGCGGCCCGCTTTGCTCAAAAAAAATTCTTCATTTGCTCCTTATGTCTTTCTCTTTTCTTATACATGCCTTTCCACTCTTCGCCAAACCCTTCTTTCCGTGTGGTTCGGATGAGACGCCTGCATACACGGCCCGGATGCTCGGGGTTACCTACAACAAGATAATTAATGTCGGTGTCTCGATTTCTATTTTACTCGAACAAAATGGAAAATGTAATTTTTTACCTAGAGCATGTGTAAGGTTGTCCCTCTCCCTCTCGTGGGCTTGAAGGCACTGTTTTTTTGTGTGTTCGTTGCTTCCAAAACCTTCTCAAAGAATCGGCTTGATTTCATCGGGACAGAGATCTCATCGCTATCGTGTTTGTTTGCCTTCCGAGCGGAAGCCAATTCGCACTTCGTTCGGGCACTATATCGGTCAATGCCAACCGGCCCCTCTCCTCTTTGCTTCGTCTTACGCCCTCCATTGAGGGATCTTGGTCTTGTAACCACCAGTGCCGAGGTGGTGGTGGTACTTGTTCTTCTTCGCAAGTTCCGAGGCGGCTTGGCTCTTGGCCTTGGATTCGTCGGAGTTTTTAATTTTACTAAAACGTGCCCACTGTTCCGCTGTGATAGGGTACCGCTTCGTCGGGTCCCGCCCCTTCTGCAGCCACTTTTTATTCATATCGTGTCTATAGCCCCGAAATGATATTGCTACCCGCTTCATGACATGACCCTTGACCACATCTTTCTGTTCCCCGGGAAAATGAACTTAGTGCACAATCGAGTCCAACAATTCCTCCTCTTTCCTTCAGGCACCATACTCCAATCACTCCAGGTGATATCAAATTCTTCCTTTACTAACCATCCAATGGCGGCCCTAAATTTGGGTAGCGCCTCTAGAGGTGCTAAGGGCTCTCCGCTCGGGCTAACCTCTGTAATCCTATACACTTCTTCTGGAAATCTATTCCTTCCTCTATCTCCTCGTGCCCGATCACTCTTTTTTCTTCGTACTTCTTCGCTCGGAGGATGTCCCTGGTCGTTTGAGGCGCCGTGTCCTTATGAACATCCCGTGACTCGCCTCCATTTCGGCAACAACTTGAGAGAAGACCTCGTCAATTCAATTGTTAGGTACATCCATACAAATGCATTATTCTCTCATATTAGACAATCTATTATCACATATACCTCATCATCATTTGGCTCATCTTCGGGCTCGTAATTAGGGTCATGTTCTAATTCAAGACGGGCCTTCTTAGCTCTAGGAGATTCACGTGGTGATACGCTCGGGCTCTATAAGGTTCGGATCCCGAGGAGTCGATCCTCGTGTATCTATCTGCAAGATCGGCCTGCTCAGCATTTGATGGAGTACTCATCTCATGAAATACAAGTATGAACTTGGAATAAAAGTATGTACTCTAATTACATAGCCTAATTTACTAACACTAATTTGCAAACCCTAATTCATTAATATTAAATAGGAAACCCTATTTAACAAACCCTAATTCATTAATATTAAATATGAAATTATAACTTTACTATATATTATTAACAAAACCTTACAAGCCCTAAAAACTATTACCAAATATTATTAACAAACCCTAACAATAATTATTATTAACTATAATTAACAAACCCTAAAAACTATTACTAACTATTATTAAAAACCCTAACAAAAATATTACTAACTACAATAACTAAATTAACAAACTAAACTAACTTACCTAATAATTATTCTTACTAAGTTAACTAATTACTAATTATCTAACTATAAACTAACTAACTAACTAAATTAACTAATTAGTAATTAATAACCCTAACAAACCCTAACTAAATTAGCTAACACTTATTTAACAAACCCTAATTAATATTGGTTAAATAGAAAACAATAATTAACAAACTATTAATGAAATAAGCAAAAAAAAAAAAAGCCCGTGGGGCAGCGGCGGCTCGGCTGTGCCCACAAGCCCCCGCAAGGCCTACCCGGCTGCTCCTACGGGCGCCGGTGGCGCTGGGAGGAGAGAGAAGGCGGCGGCGCAGGTCGCGGGCGGGAGAAGGTGGCCGCGCGGGGCGCCGCTGAGAAGGCGGCGGCGCAGGGTCGCGGCGCCACGGTCGTCGATGTGGCGCGCGGTGGCGGGGCGGTGGCGGCGCGGGCGGGCGGCGGCGGCGGTGGCGGCGGCGCTTACTGCCGGGCGCTGCGGCTCGGGTTGGCGCGCGGAGGTGGCGCGCGGGCGTTCCGGCGGGAGGCCGGGCGGCGGCGGTGTGGAGAGAGGGGCGGTGGCGCGGCGGCGGATTTGGGCAGCCTGCCGGGCGTCAAATCGAAAAATCGCGCCACCGACTTAGAAATTTTCCCGCCCCGCCCTCGATTTTTATATAGGAAACTTTTTACAGGCGGGTCATATTGACCCCGCCTGTACTAATGTTTAGTACAGGCGGCTCTTTTTGACCGCCGCATTACTAATACATTAGTACAAGCGACGCTTATTAACATGCCGCTTTGTAATAATATATTAGTACAAGCGGCTCTCAACTGAGCCCGCCTGTACTAATGTATTTTCATAATTCACAAATTAATTCAATGTGTACAGACAGCTTTGTTAGTTAGTTAATAATATTTTTAGTTACTGATTAACTAATTAACTAACTATGACTAAAAATATTAGTAACTAATTAACTTTAGTTAGTAATTTTATGTTTATTAATTAGGGTTATTAATAACTTTAGTTAGTAATTTTAGGTTTATTAATTACTTTAGTTAGTAATTTTAGGTTTATTAATTAGGGTTATTAATTACTTTAGTTATTAAATAAAGATTTGTTAATTAGGGTTAGTTAATATCTGATATGGCATGTTTTACTTAATAAAGTTAATAATTAATTTTTTCTTTGCAAATTTGGGCTGATACTTTGGAAATTCATAACAATTGTGAGAAAAATCATAAAATGGGAAATGAGGATGTTTTGGAATCCTTGTGAGTACCTCTTTGTAGTGGAACTATAATATGGCATGTTTTAGTTCAAATCCTTGTGAGTTATTGAACTATCTTTCTTAATGCCTACTTAAATAGTTTTAAATAAATTATAATTGAAATAAAAATACAAAAATGGTAAATATGTTTTCACTGCCTTTGCATGATTATTTAGGGTTGTGGATTAATTTAGTTAATAAATAATGGTTTATTAATTTGAGTTATTTATTATTTCATGTCCAATAATATAGAATCCAAAGTTAAACAACAAGAGGAAATGTAATTAAACATCTTGCTTAATAAGAAAGAGTGGCATTAGGTACAAATGACAAGTGATACATGAGTTACATAAAAACAATCTATCGTGCTACAGTCCTTCCTTGTCCATCGTGGCGCACCAGGCAAAGAGGTTTGCGGGATACTTTTCTCAACTTTTTGATATTTTCTTCAAAGTTTGTAAAAGAGACATCTCATTTGAACGGGTTAACACACTCAACTCCTATAATTTGTTGCTTTCCAGGGATAGCTACATGCTTTGGCTTTTAGGTACTTTTCTTTTCATCCTTAGAGAGGATTTGTTCCATATAGAAGACCACGTGCAAAGACGGTTAGCAAGGATCCACGGATCATCTTTGTAACCTACTTTACTTAGGTCAAGGACTCTCGCCATAGTTATCCACAAAGTGACATGTTTATCTTGAACCCATCGACATCGGAACACCTGGAATCTGCAGCCGTGGACCATATTCAACCTCCCATATGTCATCAATAAACACAAAGTATGTAGTTTCTTCACCAGTTGCATCATCTATGACCTCACATCGAACGCCACTATTCTCGTGCCATTCTCTTGGTGTCCCTACGGTGGTGGAAAATGAGAAGCCACTAATGTCATAGCTCGCCATGATGTGACCTGGCTTGACGGTCCGGATGCTAAAATCTTGATGGTTTCGATTCCTCCTGTCATGTCCAAATTCTTTAGCCATGTGGTGAAGCGACGCTTGTGTTCCTTGTGTACCCAATCATCTGTGCATCCTGGATTGTCCTCACGAAGCTCTTCCATGTGCTGCTTGGTAAATGGGTCCATTATTATGAGTTGTTGTAGTATACTGTAATGTACCTCTAGGATTATGTTGTAATCTGGCGGGATAAATGATTTCCGTCCCATTCTCCCTCGTCCACCAAGTCTTCCCTCATATCGCAACGGAGGCAAACCAATTGATACCTGGTCTTTTAGGAGATTGTTACATAATGGTCCTCCAGACTCAATGACCTCTTCTGTAGTGTATGCCTCTATCATGGAACCCTCCGGATGAGCTCGATTTGACATATAGCCATTCAATATTGACATGAAACGCTCATACGTCCACATTTCATGAAAAGACATGGGACCCAATGCCTCAATTTGAGGCACCAAATGAACAACAAGGTGTACCATGATATCAAAGAACGATGGGGGAAAGCACATCTCCAACTGGCACAATGTCTCTACAGCAAATTTCTGTAGGGACTCTAACTCATCACGGATAATTATCTTCTCAGATATCTTATTAAAGAAGTAGCACAACCGTGTGATTGCCATCTTTAAGAACACTGGATTTATAGCCCTGATGGCAATAGGAAGAAAAGTGGTCGCATTACATGACAATCATGTGAGTTGTAGTTCGTGAATGTAAGGTCTTTCATTGAAACAAGACTCCTTATGTTGGAGCGTAAAACCAGATGGAACTTTTAAATTCTTCAACCATACACACATTGCATGCTTCTCTTCTCTGCTCGGGTTATAGCTTGTCGCCGGTAGATGGTACTTCCCATTCTCTAGGAGTACAGGGGTGAAGTTCTTTTTTCGATCTTTAAATGTTGCATGTCCAAACGTGAATTGAGACCTTCCTTTGTTTTGCTCTTTATGTCTAGCAAAGTTCCAATTACAACTGTCAAACACATTCTTTCGAACATGCATACCATCGATCGCATGTCGTGACGTCCAAATCTTTCCAAAGACGATAAATACTTAAAGAAAATAGACTTCTTCTTGAATGTGTCCCCTTCTTTTGCCTTCACAACCTTTCTTGGTTTCCCATCTTTAGTCTTCTTACCCAAAAACAAACTTGATATTCTCAACTATCTTGTACACTCTGTGCCCTTTACTATAACCCGATGGAGCAATAGATTTTGATTCGTCCATATTGTCAAAGTACTTGTTCATCTTTTGTAAGCGATACTTATGGCCTGCCGGTAGCCACCTCCTATGCCTCATGTACACTATCTTGTTAGATGGAGGAAGAGACACGTGCCATGTTCCATCTATGCACTCTACACAACCAACCTTTCTCTTGAACTGGCCTCGATAAGGAGAAGAGAGCGGGGTAATCATTAATTGTGACAAAAATAATTGCTCTCGGTGTGAATGTCTCTTTTGCGGAACGCATCAATCATGTCTACACCTACTTCCCATAGTATTTGCATCTCTTGCATTAAGGGCTCTAGAAATACATCCATATCAACACCAAAGTTGTGTAGGTCCAGAAATAAGAATGGTTAGCAAAAGATATTTTCTTTTTTGACATAACCATGGAGGAAGGTTGTATATTGTCATGATCATCGGCCATGTGTCGCGGCGTCTTTGCTCCTCTCGGCAAATGGATTCATTCCATCAGCACTCGAGCAAACCTTATATTTCGTGGATCCTCGGCAAAGTCCGGATATTTCGATCGAATTCTTGCCATTGCTTTGCATCGATCGGATGTCGTAACTTTTCATCATCTTTCCTTTCATCGATGCATGCCAGTCATAAGTTCTCGCATCATCCGGGTTTGCAAACAAACACCTCAAACGATCAACCACAGGGGAGATACCATATCACCAATGCAGAATTCTTCTCAACGCATAATAGTCCACTTCGACATTGCTAGTGGGCTTTGAACGTTTATCTTGTGCGTCTTTGTTTGGGTCTTCTTTCGCTTTCTCCCCGAAGAAACAAAGGCTGCATTATCTTCCTCTCGATAATCTTTATTCGCCTTGTACCTACTAGCACCACAGTTTGGACAAATTGCCTAAGTCTTTGTACTGATCACCCCGATATAGAATACAATGATTTCTACATGCGTGGATCTTCTCAACACCCATCGTAAGTGGACCGACAAGCTTCTTTGCATAGTACGTGTTAGCAGTGCACTTTGTTCTCGTTAGGAAGAAGGTCTCCAAGTACACGCAATAATTCATTGAAGCTAGCATCGGACCAACCATATCTAGCTTTAATGGTCGAAAATCGAAGAACAGCCCGCAAAGGTGTCGACCACTCTTTTGGTACAACCTTTCGACTCGTCGTACAATGGCTCCTCTCGCTGCCTTCTTCAAGGCTTCCATTCGCTTCATGAAGAATATTGATGGATCCGCACAACGGCTCATTATTGCCTCTAAGAAATCGGCATCTTCAATGGCATCGGTGTTAGCATGTTGAGTTTCATTGACACCGGACGTATCATTATGAGTTTGATTGACATCGGGCATAGCATGATGGGTTTCATTGATAGCCGGCATATCATCACATTCATTGAGATATGGCATTGGACCCTCCACATTGATGTTAGTTGCAGTGTTGTCAGTTGTCCGCATATAAGGTGTAGAACTGCCCTCACCATGTTTTGTCCATATCAAGTAGTCCACCATGAATCCTCTGCAAACCAGATGAGAAGTGATTGCTTCCACATTGTCAAATACCACAATATTTTTTTGATCATGCGCATGGACAACATATGTGCTTCGCCTTTGTTCTCTAAGCATGTATCTTCACGGCATCAATAAATTTTTGGACCTCCACTACATATGATGGGTCTAATCTTGATAAGTTGTACATCCATAACGACCTCTCCATATATATCTGTAATTATTTAAGAAAATTTTGTATGTCACTCATTTTTATAAATATAAGATTAATTAAACAAAGATGGCATCTTCATTAACAAACCCTAAGTATAAGCAATAATAATAAACCCTACATACATACTACCTAACCCTAATTAATGAACCATTAATTAGTAACTAAATTAATACACTAACCCTAAGCACATTTTTACTAACTAACCCTAATCAATAAACGGAGATGGCATCTTGATTAACAAACCCCGAGTAAAAGCAATATTAATAAACCCTAATTAATAAACCCTAAGTACATAAAATACTACCTAACCCTAATTAATAAACCATTAATTAGTAACTAAATTAATTCACTAACCCTAAGTACATGGAATATCTAACCCTAAATAATAAACCATTAATTACTAACAAAATTTAATGAAAAACCTAATGTACATGAAATAATAACTAACCCTATTTAAGAAACCAATCATTACTAACTATAATTAATAACAAACGTTAACTACATAAAATACTAACTAACCCTACCTAATAAGTAAACCTATTAAAAAAATAGGTAAATTAATTTACAAACTCTAAGTATAGGCAATAATAACTAACCGTAATTAACAAAACATTAACTACTAAAATAATGCACAAACCCTAAATACAAACAATATACCTTACACTAATTATCAAACCATTACTTACTAATGAGTACTTAGATTAAAAAACTAAATTAATTCACAGTTTATAAGAACAGAGAATAAGTAAAACAATTTTAAAAAGTACACATTTCCTTTTTCAAGATTATTTAAGAATTTAGTACAAGATCTGTTATTATAATATGTTAATCATCTAAAGAAATATTAACTATAACTCAATTAAAAAAACTTTAAAAGTGCTCATCATTAATTACTCTATTGCATAAATCTACTTACAAGAATTCTAAAAAGTATTTATTTTCTATAATCCAAGCAATATACAATTTACCATGAAATTAAAAAAAATAGCTAAAACTCTCTCTCTTACCCTAGTTATGCAAGCTAACCCTAACCCTAGATTTAGAGCTCCTCCAATACAAGAATTGAACCAAAGAATCGCTAAAAAAAATAGCGGCAACGACACTAACTAACCTTTTAGAAGTTTCTCACCAAAGAAATGAAGTTCAAAAAGCTCCCCCTTGGAATCGCCACTTTTCTGGCCGCCAGCGGTACGTGAGCACGGGAGTAACTGTGTTTTGTCGGAAGGTAGACGAAGGGAATTTATAGCACTCTTAACACAAAGCGGTTTGTAATGACAACCGCCTGTGTAAACCCATTTACACAGGTGCTCTTTCTTAATGCCGCTTTGTGTAAATAGTGCATTTACACAAGGCGGGTTTCATTACCAACCACCGGTGTAAATTGAATTTACACAGGCGGTTGGTAATGAAATCCGCATGTGTAAATGCACCTATTTACACAGGCAGCGTAGTTAGGAGAGCCGCCTGTGTAAATGGGTTTACACAGGCGGTTCTCTACCTGGGCCCACCGTATTTTTTGTACAGCCGTCATGACTATGTGAACCGCCTGTGAAAAAAAAACAAGATGCCAGTAAAAATGATTTTTGTACTAGTGAAGATGGCATGCGATTACTACTTCCACCAACGGGATCAACCATATCGCCGCCGCCGCCGCCGCAGTCCTCGCGGATTGACAACGTCGATCATGCCTTCGGCGGCTCCGAGATTAACCAAAGCGGGAACTGACGGTGGAGGCACTGAACGCGCGTTGCACAACTGGGAGGGAGGGCCACATGCATGGATTCGGCATTCAGCGTCGATGCCATGACGTACGTATCCGAGGTTCCGCACCTCTGCCCCAGCTCTGCCGGCTGGACACGCTGGGCTCTCCTGGTCGCCTCCTCATCCAGGTATATCCATGCATGCTGCTTTCCGCCCCAACCCTAATCACACCAGGTCAAGATCGTTCCGTGTCAAAAGTGCAGCTTGTTTCCCTTCAGACCTGGCACTGAAGGTTAGCACATCGGCCTGGATTCAAAGATGCTTCTATTAGTTTCTGTTTTGTTGACTGGTATAGCACTGTACCAATCCATAGATTCATGATTTTTTTTTTGTTAATTTCGTTGCTACTGGTGCTGTTTCATATGCTTCACTGATCGTGGCGTTTTCAGGCTTTGCTGCTTGTGTTAATCAACATGCTTTCATGACTTAATGTCAAGGCAAGATTTCTGCCTGCGCCGATGGCGAGGAGCACATGATTTCGTTTTGCATCTCTAGGCTTCACTGCTCTCTCGCCGGCGTCGCTAGACTGTGCTATGGATTGCCCGGCCAGGGCTTCATCAACAGGTTATTATAATAATATTACTTTGGTCCAAGTGTATATAAAAACAATGTATGTACTCTCGATTTAGTGTATACAGTTATACACATACATATATATACTTTCTTCTCGGAATAGTATCGATACTTTACTCCTATGTACGTATGATGTAACAGTGTCTATGTCTTCTAGGTGAAAATATGTGTTCCGTTATTCACGTTCTATGCATGTCCTGCGCCAAAATGCAGGTATTCGTACTCCCTGTGCAAACATGTCTATGTATTTATACGCCTTATAAATATTATGTACGTACTCATACAACCATGATACATGTATGTGTTCATACTCCGTTGGCAGGTACACGTATATACTCACAGCGATCACATCAAAGAAAAAAAATTCAGAATACCATTAGAGCAAAGTAGTTTATACAGATGTTTACTGTGTTTTATTTTCAAGTATTCATACATGCATACTCTGCAGTCTTAACCAAGCTAAATCATATACGACAACACATGCTAGCTAGCATACTGATCCCTTGATGCATGCACAAGTATGTTTAAATACTCTATTCCAAAAAATATGTTCTTATAACCCATTTAAAAAGTATTTATAAATAATACTCTAATCTAAAAATTACTCTAGATACTCCATTCATTCCAAAAAGTATGTATAAATTAATACTATATTTTTTAAGTATGTACATGTACTCAAATACATAAAGTATATATACATCCATCCAAAGAGTAGATACTCCATTCCAAAAAAAATATGTATAAATTAATACTATGTTTTTAAAGTATGTACACGTACTCAAATACGTAAAGAGTATATATACTTCCATCCAAAGCAGTATGCGTTTGTAAATATACTCTATATACGCCCATTCAAAAAGCATGCACGGTGACCATGCAGCGTTTATATTATCCTATTATTAGGTTAGTGCTTAATCCTCTCCGCCACTCATTTTTTACGTATATGCGCCCGCAAAAACATGCGTCTGTTCACAGAAGTACAAGCGGGTCGTGTTTCTGGACCCGTGAGCACCCTGCGAACTAAACGGACCTGTCATCCGCCGTTACGTGAGTGCGGAGATAGCTGCACGGCGCCTCTATATACATGGTGGGAGTAACTACTACCGGGAGTAGCAACTACTCAGTACTTAAAAACCTTACAGCGGAAATTAGTCTCGGCGCCGCGTGGCGACTCGAGAGACGTCTCCCCTGGCGACTAGGGTTTTGCGTGCCTCGTTCATCTTCCACCTCTGTGCCTAAGCCGAATCGACCCTTTGATTCGTGCTTTCGAGTCCACGTTCCCATACACCATTCGTGTCCACAGTCAAATCTCCAGTTTGGAGCCCAGCCGTCATCTGCTAACCTAGTCTGGTCGCAGGGGGGTGAGCTAGGGTTTTAGGGTTGGTGATCGGGAGTGGCGGCGGGGGGTCACATGGATCCTAAGGAGGACGGGGTGGCAGGGTTGATGGAGAAGTTGTCGGAGAACGAGAAGAAGGGCATCAAGATCGGTGGAGTGAAGGTGGTGAACCGTGGTCGCGATGAACCACAGGCGGTGGCGAAGGTTCTGGCTGATAAACCTGTCAGAGCGGAATCCCTTGAGCAATCCTTGGGGAGAATCTGGTGCCCCCTGAAAGAGTTGAGTGTAAGGATCTTGGGGAAAATCGATTCTTGTTCACATTCTTATAAGGATCAGGGAAGAAGAAGGCAATCGAGGGGGGTCCGTGGATGTTCGGGAAAGATTTGGTGGTGGTGGCTGAATTTGATGGTGACAAAACGATCGATGAGATAGAATTCAATCTCATACCGATCTGGGTGAGGATCCTGAAGATGCCTTTAGGTCTGATGAATAAGGCGGCGGGGGAGATGATAGGGGAGATGGTGGGAGAAGTCCTGGAAGTTGATGCAGATGATAATGAAAGGGCAGTGGGAGAGGTACTGAGGGTGAAGGTGAGGATGAACATTCGCCAACCGCTCATGAGAGGGGTCACGCTGGACGTCGGTGAAGGGAACCAGGAGAAGACGAAGTGGTGTCCTTTGGCCTATGAATACCTCCCTGATTTCTGCTACACATGTGGCCGGATTGGTCACATTGACCGAACATGTGAGATCAGGCTGGAGAGGGGGACAGTCCAACAGTTCAGTAGAGCCTTAAGATACATTCCTGAAAAGAAGAAGAGTGGAGAAGAGCACCGGGTCAGGTATGCTGATTACCAGGCACAGCTACCATGGAGGAACTCGTGGGGGAAAGGTGCTGGTGGGTTGAGCAGCTGGAGGAGGAGTGGTAAGACAGGGAGTGATAGTGATAGCTGGCGAAAGGATGATATATAGGGGATAAGAATTTGCTGGCGAAAGGGGAGGAGAAGGAGGTGTCAAGCCCTCTAAAAGGAGTGACAAACGTGGCAAAAGATGGTGGGCCAAAAAAAATCTATCAATTTTGACGTTGAGACGGTGACGGTGGCTCACGCTGCTACGGCCCATGGTGATGCCAGTGCGGTGGGGAATCAAATGGACCTCGATGCAAACTCTGAGGGGCTGCAGGCAGTGTTAGATGACACCAAGGAAGTGAACAAACGCTCTAAGCGGAAGTTCAAAAGAACCCCAAGGAATGAGGATAGCAGTAAATCATTGGAGCAGGAGGTGGAATTGGGGAAAAGGAGATCAAGGGAGGATGTGGGGGAGATGGATGTTGATGGTCAAGAACGGGTGTTGAAGATGGAGAGGACTGAGGGAAAAGTGATACTGATGCCATGAAGAATGCGGGGCCGGCGTTCCGGTCCTGCGGGGATCAATGAAGGTACTAGCTTGGAACTGCCGGGGGTTGGGAAACGCCCCGGCAGTTCGGGGGCTTCTTCGGTGCCATAAAGCCGAAGAAGCGGATGTCCTATTCTTGTCTGAAACAAAGCTAGACAAGAATAGGATGATGGCATTCAAGAGAAAGTTCGGAATGATGAACATGGAAGTGGTGGATTGCGAAGGCAAAGGGGGAGGTCTTGCTGCGTTTTGGCGGAGTGGAGTCGATGTGGTTCTGAGAAGCAAATCAAAGAACCACATTGATTTGGAGGTCCTGGAGACCGGCGGGGACAAATGGCGGGTGACGGGGATGTACGGGGAGTCCCAAGCCGATCAGAAACATAAGACTTGGGAGAAGATGTTGTGGCTAAGGGATCTGGATACGGAGGGATTGCTGTGGCTGTGTTTGGGTGATTTCAATGAGATCCTGTACCAACACGAGAAGGAGGGGGTGCACCGTGAGCTCAGTCCTGCAGGTTCAGAGGTGCATTAGAAGCTTGTGATCTGGATGATCTGGGCTACTCTGGTGATATATTCACATGGAGGAATAAGCAGACTATGGGAGAATCACATATCAGGGAAAGGATTGACCGGGCAGTGGCAAACGCGGAGTGGCACATGAAGTTCCCATTGATGCATGTAGAAAATGGGGACCCTTATCACTCTGATCACAGACCCGTGGTGGTGGAAACGGAGCTAGTTCCCCGTAGGAGCAGAGGGGGAGGGGGTTTCATGTTTGAGGCGAGCTGGATGAAGGAGGAGGGATGCAGAAGGGTGATTGAGGAAGCATGGGGGTCTAGTTTAGGCGGTGCTGATTGTAGTCTGAAGGAGCGCATTGGGGGAGTCGCGACCAGTCTGAGAGACTGGAGCACTAACGTGCTGGGTGACCTGGAGAAACGTCTAAAAAAGGCCAAAAAGGAGGTAAAGAAATGGAGGAGGGAACCAATCTCGGATGAATCAGTGAGAAGGGAAGCAGCTTGGAGTTTTAAAGTGGATAGGTTAGAGGAGCAGGTTGATTTGTATTGGAGGCAATGAGCACATGTGAATTGGTTGCAGTATGGAGATCGTAACACAGCTTACTTCCATAATGCCTATTCGGTCAGAAGGAGAAGGAATAGAATAGGAAATATGCAAAGGGAGAATGGGGGTTGGGTGGTGGAAGAGGAGGAGAAGAGGGAGTTTATTTCTAACCATTTCTTCCAACTTTTCAGGTCTAATGTAGTTGGCGATGGGGAGCACCTGCAGCAACTCCTAGCTGCTGTGCAACCCTGTGTCACTACGGAGATGAATGATATGCTGATAGCCGAGTTCACAGCTGATGAGATTAAGAATGCTCTGGATGCCATTGGTGACCTGAAGGCCCCCGGACCCGACGGTATGCCAGCTGTTTTTTTCAAGAAATACTGGGATATTGTGGGTGATCAGTTGATACAGGAAGTTAAAGGTGTTTTGGGTGGTAATCGGATGCTCCAGGGCTGGAACGACACCATCATCTCACTGATACCAAAGGTGGAGAAACCCGAGAGGGTGACAGAGTTGAGACCCATTAGTTTGTGCAATGTGGTATACAAAGTGGTGTCGAAGGTGCTTGCCAATCGGCTCAAGACCATTCTTCCAGATGTTATTACCCCCAACCAGAGCGCCTTTGTTCCGGGGAGGTTGATCTCTGATAATGTCCTAATTGCGTATGAGCTCACCCACTACCTGTTAAATAAGAGGGAAGGAAACATGGGGTATGCGGCAATTAAACTGGATAAGAGTAAGGCCTATGACAGGGTGGAGTGGTGTTTTTTGAAGAAAATGATGCAACAGCTGGGATTTCATGAGCAATGGGTTTCACTGATCATGGAGTGTGTGACAACGGTCCAATATAGGGTGAAAGTGAATGGGGAGCTGTCTGATAGCTTCACACCGGAAAGAGGTCTTCGTCAAGGTGATCCATTGTCACCGTACCTATTCCTCTTATGTGCTGAAGCCTTCTCAGCTTTGCTGAAAAAAGGGGAGAATGATGGAAATATTTCAGGAGTTAAAATCTGCAATGGTGCTCCAAGCATTTCACACTTGTTGTTCGCCGACGACTCTCTAATCATGATTCGTGCGAATGAGGGGGATTGCAAGCACCTGCAGGATATACTCCAATTATATGAGAATTGCTCGGGCCAAGTCATTAACAAAGCAAAATCTGCCATACTGTTCAGCAAGAACACAAAGCCGGAACAAAAAAAGGTGGTGTGTGACCTTCTGCAACTTACGAAGGAAACCATGAATGAAAGATACTTAGGACTGTCGGTGCATGTTGGTCAGTCCAAGATGAATACATTCGCGTACCTGAAGGATCGTATTTGGAAACGGATGCAAGGGTGGAATGAGAAGTTTCTGTCTTGGGCAGGGAAAGAGATCTTGATCAAGGGGGTGGCTCAGGCAATACCAACATTTGCAATGGGCTGTTTCGATCTAACCAAGACTCTATGTGATCAGATTGGTTCTATGATTTGCAAGTTCTGGTGGAACCATCAGGAAGGAAAGAACAAAATCCATTGGCTCAATAAGGAACAAATGATCAAACCAAAGGAGGAGGGTGGACTGGGATTCAGAGACATTCACCTGTTCAATTTGGCTATGCTTGCCAAGCAGGGGTGGCGGTTATGGCAAGACCCAGCTCACTCTGTGCAAGAGTGCTAAAAGCTAAATATTTCCCAAATACCAATGTCCTGAATGCCAAACCGAGAGTTGAAATGTCGTATACCTGGAGAAGTATTTTGAATGGGATGGATGTTGTAAAGAAAGGGATGATTTGGAGAGTAGGTGATGGAGCTAGCATAAATATGTGGTCTGACCCGTGACTGCCAAGGGAACCTTCAAGACGACCGTTTACCCCGAGGGGACAGACGGTATTTTAAGAAGTGAGCGATTTAGTAGACCCGACCACTGGTAACTGGGATGAACAGTTGGTACGGGATATCTTCTGGGAGGAGGATGCTAATTTGATCCTGGCTGTACCCGTTCATCAAGGGAGAGATAACACATTGGCATGGCATTTTGATAAGCATGGTGTTTTCAGCGTAAAGAGTGCATATAGGGTGGCATGGGAGAGCTGGCTGATGAGGACAAACAATAACAGCAACCAGGGGAGTAGCAACTCAGGTCAGAATGCTATGTGGAAAGCTATCTGGAAGCTGAAATGTCCCAACAAAATTAAGCATTTCATTTGGCGATTTGCGCATAATAGTCACCCTCTGCGCTGCAACCTGATCGGTCGTGGAATGAAAATTGATATCCGTTGTCCGGTCTGTAACCATTTGGGAGAGGATGGAGGCCACTTATTTTTCCAATGCCATCTTGCCGAACAGTTGTGGGGATTGCTGGGTCTAGAGGTCGATAGAGTGGAGTTGTCAGTCCTACGATCACCCAAAGAGGTTGTGGAGAACATTCTAAGGGCCACAGAGAGAAAGAAAATCCTTATGATCATTGCGCTGTGGTTTACATGGTCTGAGAGGAATGCTATCAGGGAGGAGGGAAGAAGGAGCCCCCCTGCTGCCAGCCAAAAGAAACGTATGTCGGGGGGAGAATGAGCCAACCACTCAGACTGCTAGCTCTCTGAACCAAATCCGACAACAGAAACACTGGGAGAAGCCGCCGGTGGGAACGCTGAAGCTGAACTGCGATGCATCATTTTTGCCAGTAACACATAGTGGTAGCTGGGGCGTACTGATCAGAGATTCAGACGGGGATGTGGTCACGTCCGGCAGAGGCAAGATCAATCACTGTTCTCCAAGGAATTCAGATGGCGGTGAATCTTGGCATCGGATGGGTCATTGTGGAAACGGACGCGCAGGAAGTGGTGAAAGCCATCAAGTCCCGGGGACCCGGGCTTATGACTGCGCTGTGGTTGGCCATATCATAGATGAGGTGAAAGGTTTGGCAGAATCAAATTTTATTGAGTTTGAGTGTGTGTTTGTGGGAAGAGATTGTAATCAAGCCGCCCATGAGCTGGCTGCGTTGGGTTTTCTGTGTAATGAGGGGGAGGAGCTAGTTACAAGCTCACTACCTCAATGTGCATCTGTCATAGTTGCTAACGATTTGTTAAGCAACGAGTAATGAATGGAAGCACCCAGTTTCCAAAAAAAAAAAAAAAAAAAAAAAAAAAAAACTACCGGGAGTAGAAAAACCTTTCAAAAGAATTACATAACATAGGCCATCAAATTTAAACGCTCTATACAAACTTTCATGGAACATTTATTTGAACTTACAGATGTTAATGCAATTTTTTTTCAAATAAAACATAGGTTATTATAATTAGAAAAATGTCTTTAAACTATACATGTAATACTTTTCTAAAAATTTGGGTTGAACTTTAAAAAGTTAACAAAAGGTACTAGTATTTGGTACCATTAATCCCTGCTGCCAAAAGATACGTGTCACAACATAATCGTAGTAGTAGACAGCTAATGCAGAAAGTACGGCACGCCAACACCTTCAGGATGCGGTGTAAGCAAACTGCTGGATTTCAAGGGCCAAATAACAAAACCGGATCTGCCTTCAGGATCTACTAGGAGATCCGAACAACCAACACAGCAAACAACAAAACATAAACCGTGGCAGATAGCAACCATGTGTTGAACAAATAGGTCGCCAATAATCAACTAGATGGTTACCATTATATGTCAAACAGCATCTGGCATTAAGCTATCCAACAGGAAACAAGCTAATAAGAATGTAACTACATTGTCCATTAGAGAAAAAAAAATGGTGGCATATTAAGGATGAAGGATTCGACTTCAACGCAGGCTCTATGATGAACATCAATCTGGGTGGCTGTATGGCACTCGAAGAAGCATCTATGAAGAATATCAATCAGGATGCTGCAGAGAAGGAAGCAGAAGGCGAAAAATTCCTTCGTCAAAAGCATCTATGAAGAATATGGCTCTGTTCGGCTGGTCTGCTCCCGGCTGCTTCTGGTTGGTTCTCTCTCACGCAGGCACAGTAGCCGCAGGCAGCAGACCAGCCAGAACCAGCCGCCAACCAACCAGCGGAATACACCATGTGAATCAGGATGCTGCCGAGAAGGTAGCAGAAGGCGAAGAAGACTTCCTTCGTCGAAGGCAACATGTGGTGGCAAGTGGAGATCACAGAGCAAAATCGAAGTAGGCTGAACAAAGCATTTGTCCTGGTCAATTCATTTTCTGGCAATCACTAACCTGGGTCCTCTGAAGTAAAGGCATGATAACGCAAGTAGGCGAGTCATCCATCTAACATACTGCAGTTCCTGAACCAGGAGCAGCGCGAGGAGACAGAACCTACGGAGAAACTTACCAGACGCTGCATTTGTCAGCAAATCAAACCTTACCAAATGGTATGAGAAGGAAAGTCATTACTGCTTTTGCGATGCGCAGCATCTTCAACGAAGCATGTGGTTTGCGAAGACGCGCAGGCAGACTAACACACGGCTGATTGAATGAAGCATGCGGTAGTGCGAAGACTGAAGAATGAACAGCGCAGAACAAAACCATGAAGACAGAACTGAAAGCCGTAGTCGGCCGAAGTCGTTTAAGCAGTGCAGGACGATGCCTTTTACCACACAAGAAAAAGACAGTAGGTCTTAGTTCAACAAATACACCCATCAAGAGGTTTTACTACTACTTATAAAGTAGACACAAGCATAATAAGGTATATATAAAAAAGTTATGAGAACCTTAACCAAAGTCAAGCAGTCGGCGAACGATCTTTCAAGCGGATTATTGATCATAGCTTTCCCAATATCTGTCACATAACACTCATCACATAAAAGGATCTGGCTCTAGCTCCTGCTGCGGCGGTATCTGGCAGTATCAATAGTAAAACTCATTTAATATTTTAGTAGCTGACAACAACAAAATGTGTAACTAAACATGCATTACCCGTTATCATAGGGAGACTCTTCTCGTGCACGTTTGTACTGTGGTGACCTGCTATAGCTGCGTCCACGAGCTGGTGACACGCTACGACGCCTCGGAGAGCGTGCTGCAGGACTGTAACTCCTGTTCGCAAAGATATGGATTCAGTCAGATCCATTGTCCATTATTAATAATATGAATTATGCAATTTGCTAAGAGTATTTCACAAGTACAGATTGTAAAGAACAAAATAAGAACAAAAAGATGAAGAGTGCAGATATTGCTTTTGCTCATTTGATGGACAGTTTCTGCCATTAATCATTCAAAATCTAGGCTGTTAGCGATTGTTAAGGTCAGAGGAATTATTAGAAACTTCCCCATAAGTGCATGATCCATAGTCATCCCCCCCCAAAAAAACAAAGAGCAAAGTGAAACCATGTATATGACTGATCTGAGTTCATGATGTAACAGAAAAAATGAAGTGGCTTGGCATCTGGATATAAAGACTGTAATACAGTAGCGGCATATATACACTAACAAGTAATAACAATAACAATAGTCAGTGAGTAGGGTAGAAAAATAAACACGAGTTCATTCACCTTCTACCATAACTTGGACTCCGGCGATATCTGGGACTGCGGCTGCGGCTACGGCTACGGCTTCGGCGCCTTCCACTGCCAAGACCTCCAGAACCAATCCTCAAACGGCACTCACGAGCAAAATGGCCAGTCTCACCACACTCATAACACTTGGACTCAGACCCACCATACCGGTCACGACCACCACGACCACTGCTGGCATTACGAGATAGCTCAACTCTCCATCCATTCTTGCCTACAAAACCATAAATATATTTCTATAATCAGCCAGGATTAAAACATTTGTACATGACCATAAACAAGCAAACACACAAACTGTGACTATAAAACAAAGAAAGCACAAATATGATCTCAAAAAGCAAGAAGAATACCACAGAAGATCAAATCAATTGAACTTTAACAGAGACTACTACTCATAAGCACAGAAATAAGTTCATTAGGGCATGCAGTCTCCAATATGATATTGACTAGCAATAGCTACAGAATATAAATTACATTTATGAACGGACTACGGAAGGACTTTCATGATTTTGTGTCATCAATCCAGATGAAATTTTACATACAGATAAGTTAAAGTTTAACTTACAACATACCTAAATTGAGTTATATTTGGTATATTAGGAATATCTTCAATGTTTCCTACTTTCTCTATTCCCGCAATGGCCAATAGTTGTGACCAGACCAGGACAAATGTACCCAAGCCCAAATCCAAATTCATAATTCAATATAGCATTAGCCCTGAATGTAATTTAATAGCAATTCAGATATTCCACACGAAGAACAATGACAACATATGGAATGCCATATAAACATCTCATGCAACATACTGTGAAAGGCTTATAACACGTTGACAGCAATACATTGATCACATACCATCTAGGTCGCGGATTGCATCCTCAGCGTCCCTCTTATCATCAAAATCAATAAATGCAAAGCCAGGTGGTTTCCGAGCAACCCAGACGCTGCTTCCACAAAAACAAAAACATGAAAAGTGCATCAGAATCATCAGCATCAAGCAGCATACATCGATGCAAGATGTAATTGCATGCATTCAATCAACGATATATAATGGTACAGAACTTTGTACAGGGTCCAGAACAGCATCATTTGGTGTTAAGAGTATAGGCCATATCATTCACTTTGTATCCAGATAACATAAAGCCCCACACTAATGTAAACCAGGGACTATCACCAAGTGAATTTGACAAATTGTACCATGCTCAATCAAAGAAATAATTGCCACAACCCATGTACAGCACTTTTGTGTGTGTGTGTGTGTCTGTTGGGGGGGGGCGTTGATGATGCATATATTAAGGTGATATATCACAAGCATGTTAGTGCAACAATATACAGTACGGTGACAGTATATTGTACACTAAGCAGGAGAGGATTTGCAACAATAACAGGGGACTGTGATGCTCACGAAATAGTCAATCGTCCGTGAAACCCACTAAACCAGGATGATACTAATCTATCACCAAAACATGGAGCGTACAACACTTCTACTTCGGCACACAATTCTTTGGTTCCCTATATCTAACATAATTTTGCCCTTATGGTTATCATAATCATCCAAACGGGCCCACACAAGAAAACACACGTGAATTTCTAATACGAGCCACACCAATCACTGAATCTAGGGATCTGAGGCGAGTGCACTGACCTGCGAAGAACCCCGAACGTGCGGAACTCGTCCTCCAGCTCCCGAGCCGTCACCCGGGGATCCAGGTTGCCGACGTACAAGCGCGCCATCACAATCGATCACCTGCAAGTAATTCGCCACAAACGGACACGGATAGCAATTAAATTTCGGCAAAGCCAGCCAGCCACCCAGAAGGCCAGAAACTTTGTATCAACGAGAGCGCGACGCCAAATCAAGCAACGAACCGC